>CM076677.1:133301089-133833589 GCA_038501925.1 Xenopus petersii
TGGCTGTTTATATTATCTGCATAGGCGGTTCTGACTTCCTAAACAATGTAGTGGAACTTCAATTTTGCTGTACGGGGCCTGTGATTTCTGATGGCGGCCCTGAGTGGAAGGCAGCTGATTAACAGATGTGGTAGAGAACAGACTTCTGCTACATTGTTTAAGAAGCCAGAACCACCAGATAATGTACACAAACACTTCTTTCAGTTGCAAATACAACAGAAAACTCTAAAACCATTGTTTGATTAATGTAGATTAGAAAGATGCTTAGAATAAGAGTTTCTTTCATATGCCTGCCACTGGTATTTCAAAGCTTTTACATGAGCCATGCACTGGCGCAAATACTATGGAGGCAATGGGTGTGACTGCACCTGTGTGTGTCCCCCAATGGGTCCCACATAGAATTACAGGTACAACGGAGCTTGTGTCTCTGCTTCTGCTGCTGGATTCATTTGAGGCCATACCATTCTCTGCTTGTAACAATAGAGACAGAAGTCCCAGAGGATACTGGGGTCCCAGGATTATAGAGAACTTGTAGGAATCCTGCTTACTCTGGTTGTGTAAATTTATATGTGCCAAGTAGATCATATACCTCCAAGGTTGTTATGATGGGGGTGGCAAAAAACATTTGTTTTGGTGCCTGTAAGCTTGTTATTAGAGCCCTGGATAAGATGGACAACTGTAGGTGCCCTGACATGCATCATTGACTACTATTGACCAAAACAAACAGAGAGTAGCAACACAATATGTAAGTTTCAAAAGGAAGCCAGATAAAATCATTTTCTTGCATTCTCTACTAGACCCTATTCATGCAAGGTCTAGCATTCTTACTTGGTCACCAAGGAGCTGTAAACACGCTGTCTTTGCTCTAAGTCACCTGCACCCTCTCCATAGAATACACTTGAAACAAGGGGCTGTTCCATAATGCACAGAAGGCTATATAATATAGAAGTTTATGGGGTTATAGCTCTCAGCAGAAAAAAATGTAATTATTGTCGTAGTGTGTTGGTAACTGGGCATGGCTTGAGGGTAGGGTTGGCAGGGGTGTGAAAGCCAGAGCAGAAGTGTTCCGTGTTATAATGTAGGACAGGAATGAGTAATCTGTGCCATACTACAGGGTAGGAGTGAGTGGTCTGTGCCATACTACAGGGTAAGAGTGAGTAATCTGTGCTTTACTACAGGGTAAGAGTGAGTAATCTGTGCTTTACTACAGGGTAAGAGTGAGTAATCTGTGCCATACTACAGGGTAGGAGCGAGTGGTCTGTGCCATACTACAGGGTAAGAGTGAGTAATCTGTGCTATACTACAGGGTAGGAGTGAGTGGTCTGTGCCATACTACAGGGTAACAGCGAGTGGTCTGTGCCATACTACAGGGTAGGAGCAAAGTGGTCTGTGCCATACTACAAGGTAAGAGTGAGTAATCTGTGCTATACTACAGGGTAGGAGTGAGTGGCCTGTGCCATACTACAGGGTAACAGCGAGTGGTCTGTGCCATACTACAGGGTAGGAGCAAAGTGGTCTGTGCCATACTACAAGGTAAGAGTGAGTAATCTGTGCTATACTGCAGGGTAGGAGTGAGTGGTCTGTGCCATACTACAGGGTAGGAGTGAGTGGTCTGTGCTATACTACAGGGTAGGAGAGAGTGGTCTTTGCCATACTACAGGGTAGGAGAGAGTGGTCTGTGCCATACTACAAGGTAGGAGTGAGTGGTAGAAATATATTAGTGGGAGTGATTGGTGCTGTGCCAGGGCCCTGGCTGATGGTTGGCTTTTGGCCACTGGTGACTTTGCTGTAGGTGTTGACTTTGCAAGAACGAGTGTGCCCTAGTTAATACCTGATACTTAAATACACAAAACGTGTAAGTATAACTTATGATCCTGGAAGTACAAAGACAATTTTTTCCCTGTAATCAGTAAATACTTTTCAGTGTAACCCAAGTTGCTTTTATTTCCTAGAGAATGAGGTTACTTTGCTCCTGAAAGCCTGATCTACATAAAGCAGAATTCACTTCCTTGTGTATCTCAGGTTGGTGTGCGAGGGTTCTCCCCCTCCACTCACTAGCGCTGACCTAGAGAATGGGTTACCCACACTGTCTAGGTCAGTGATCCCCAACCAGTAGCTTCTGAGTAACATTTTGCTCTCCAACCCCTTGGATGTTGCTCTCAGTGTCCTCAAAGCAGGGGCTTATTTTTGAATTCCTGGCTTGGAGGCAAATTTTAATTGCATAAAAGCTAAGTATAGTGCCAATCAGAGTCTCCTATAGGCTGCCAGTCCACACAGGGGCTACCAAATATAAAATCACAGCTCTTATTTGGAACCCCAAGGGACTTTTTCATGCTTGTTTTGCTCCCCAACTCTTTTTACATTTGAATGTGGCTCATGGGTTAAAAAGTTTGGGGGTCCCTGGTCTAGGTGATCCCCTTAATGCAATAAAACCAGCTATCCAATGAAGTAAGCTGAATTTGTGGGCTGCTTTAAATGCATCTGACCACAGGTTAATATTGGGGGCCCATGTAGAGCTGAAGACCACAGTCCTTACATTAAAGGAGAAGGAAAGCTACGGATGCAGTTTATTGCCAATAGATTAGCCACACTAGTGCAAGCTAGAATGCTATATTAATTCTGTAGAATGCTTTACCATACCTGAGTAAATAGCTCTAGAAGTGCTTTCTGTTTGTTTAGGATAGCAGCTGCCATATTAGCTTGGTGTGACATCACTTTCTGCCTGAGTCTCTCCCTGCTCACTCATAGCTCTGGGCTCAGATTACAGCAGGGAGGGAGAGAGGAACAAACTGAGCATGCTCAAGCCCTAGCCCTGGAGGTTTAAGCTGAAAACAGGAAGTCTGATACAGAAGCCCATGTGTACACAATAGAAGGAAAGAAATGTGGTGTTTGTTTTGACAGAGGACTCAGAGCAGCATTTCTTTGAGGGTTTACTGGTGTATTTATATAGACCTATCTGATTAATCTTACTCAGTTGGAGGAGTGAGCAAAGGAGCTGACAGGGTTGTGATGGGTTATGGCTGCATGTATGTTTAATTAGGAATTATCAAAGATTTAGGGAGGAACTCCACTGGCGATTTTCATGGGCATCAAGTGGGATGCGATGGAAAACAAGGTAAGCAACAGGAACGTTGGATGGTGTCGATGCGTCTGCATCCGACAGTCGTGTTGTGTCGGAAGAACGATTCGACTTCATCCGACATTTCCATCTGTTACCTTATTTCTGTCGCATCTGACTTGGCGTCTGTGATTTTGAGCAGCGCGTCGGATTGCGCCAAAATCGCCCGTGGAGTGTCTTCCGTCTTAAATGACATGTCACAATCTGTGTTCTCTCTGGCGGTAGGCTGAGGGCTATCACAAACAATAAGTCAGGCTTCATTAATTTAAAATAATAAGTCGGCTTTTATTTGATCTTATGTTTTGTGCTGAGGCATGACACTGTGACTTTCTTTTAACTATTTGTCACTAGGGGAACCATACAAGCAGGAACCTATTCCAATGCATAATATAAGTAAAGGTAAATCTTTCTTAGGGTCTTGCTATACCTGCTATCAGGAGCGTAACTACAGAGGAAGCAGACCCTGCGCATGCAGGGGGGCCCAGGAGGTATAGGGGGCCTCATGAGGGCCTAATTAATAAGTAATTTCAATATATTGGTGAAACAGGACAATCTCTGGATATGTTGGGGGCCCAATAATCTCTAGTTACACTATTGCCTGCTGTCTTACAGCCATTTTCCCTTCCCAGAGACTATTATCCACTGTTACTATAGGCACCATCTCTCCTTACTATACCTGCTATCCCACAGTCACACTCCCTTCCCAGAGACTATTATCCCACTGTTACTATAGGCACCATCTCTCCCTACTATACCTGCTATCCCACAGTCACACTCCCTTCCCAGAGACTATTATCCACTGTTACTATAGACACCATCTCTCTCTACTATACCTGCTATCCCACAGTCACATCCCTTCCCAGAGACTATTATCCCACTGTTACTATAGGCACCATCTCTCCCTACTATACCTGCTATCCCACAGTCACACTCCCTTCCCAGAGACTATTATCCACTGTTACTATAGACACCATCTCTCTCTACTATACCTGCTATCCCACAGTCACACTCCCTTCCCAGAGACTATTATCCACTGTTACTATAGGCACCATCTCTCCCTACTATACCTGCTATCCCACAGTCACACTCCCTTCCCAGAGACTATTATCCACTGTTACTATAGACACCATCTCTCTCTACTATACCTGCTATCCCACAGTCACACTCCCTTCCCAGAGACTATTATCCACTGTTACTATAGGCACCATCTCTCCCTACTATACCTGCTATCCCACAGTCACACTCCCTTCCCAGAGACTATTATCCACTGTTACTATAGACACCATCTCTCCCTACTATACCTGCTATCCCACAGTCACACTCCCTTCCCAGAGACTATTATCCACTGTTACTATAGGCACCATCTCTCCCTACTATACCTGCTATCCCACAGTCACACTCCCTTCCCAGAGACTATTATCCACTGTTACTATAGGCACCATCTCTCCCTACTATACCTGCTATCCCACAGTCACACTCACTTCCCAGAGACTATTATCCACTGTTACTATAGACACCATCTCTCCCTACTATACCTGCTATCCCACAGTCACACTCCCTTCCCAGAGACTATTATCCACTCTTACTATAGGCACCATCTATCCCTACTATCCCACAGTCACACTCCCTTCCCAGAGACTATTATCCCACTGTTACTATAGGCACCATCTCTCCCTACTATACCTGCTATCCCACAGTCACACTCCCTTCCCAGAGACTATTATCCACTGTTACTATAGACACCATCTCTCCCTACTATACCTGCTATCCCACAGTCACACTCCCTTCCCAGAGACTATTATCCCACTGTTACTATAGACACCATCTTTCCTTATTTTACCTGCTATCCCATAGCCAGAATCCCTTCCCAGAGAAATAGGCAATTAAACAATAGAAAAAAATCAGCCATTCTGGAACATACAAAAAGTTAACTTAAAGGTGAGCCCACCCCTTCAAGCACTGATATTGCTGTTGTAGTGTGTCCTTTCTCTGCTTCTTTCTATTATTATTATTATTATCTTTATTAGAGCATAATGTCAGGTGACACCTATGTGCATCAGCCTGTTCTGCTCCATTCAGGGCAGACAATGGCTCAGAGATTGGTTTGGTTTCCCTAGAAGGTCGTCCATTCTTAAAACCCAACATTCAAGTCTTTCCTGATTCTTTATGCTCTTTAAAGTTGATTTCCATTGAAAACGACCAGCAACAAACACAAGAAAGGAACAGAAAAAGCTTTGAGAAGTCCTGGTGGGGAAGGGGAGAAATTTGGTGTGGGAGGCATTGTGTGAAGAAGTTAGGCATGCACCCCCCTATAACCACCGGCTGATCTGATCATTTGGCCCTTGGGCTAACAATCACATTATAATGAAGACCAATGCAGGCCTTTAGGAGAGATCCTCACCCTGATGAGTTTTTAAAGCTTCCCAATGTCAGGAAGGGTTAGTTTTCCCTTTACAATATCGGTTGTCCTTTACCTTTTGCCCCAGACAGTGTGCAGGTCTCACAGCAGTCACCCCTAAAAAGAACTAGGGGCAGCCATAGGGAATCAAAGTGAGGCACTATTATAGCACTGTTTGCTTTAACCATCATTTACTACAACTCCCAGAATCCTTCACCAGCTAACTTAAATGTAGAATATTTAATGTGTCTTTTATCAATGTAGCCAATTCATCTTCCTTGAAACCTGATCAGAACCTGCACCAAGAGCTGCATATAATCCACACATACAGCCTCCAGCCGCTTTTACACCCTAAACCTATGTACTATCCACAACCTGGAATACAACTTTTGCAGTAATCCGCTGGAGTTCTCCTTCCATTTTTTGTTTTTATTACTGACACAGTGGAGTTGCAAGTATATGGAAGCTGAACATTATATTTAAAGGACCAGTAACATCAAATTTTTTTTTTCAAAAATTCGTTAGTACATAACGAAAAAATAACACCAACACAAATTAAAATTTAAAATAGCAAAGCCTTTATTAAGAAATAACTTACAGATACTCCACTTCCTGTCCTCTTCAGAAACGGCGAAAAGGCGACCATCCTTCCTGCAGCGCTCGATTTGTCCTCCCTGGCTAGCTCCAATATTCTACTGACAGCGTGTGAAGTGAGGTGAAGAGAGTTGAAGCTGCGGATCAAGACCCTGCGGGACCGACACATGAAGACCTTTCTGCTGTGACACGACTGGGAACTTGTAGAGGAGACGCGCATAGAGCCAGTCGAAGTGTTTTTGTAGCGGCGGTGAACCTGCAGCCCTGTGTGACTGGGGAGGAGTCGGTACGAGATGTAACTCTTTATGCCCTTGAACTTGGTCTGCTTCGTGGGCTCGTCTATGTTACAGCAGAACGGGTAGGGATTCTCCTGCCCCTGCACCAGACACAGCTTGTCCCCGTCACGCACGAACCCCGCCGCCTCCCCGCCGCTCTTCACGAAGGCCGAGAAGCGGTTGAGGTTGCGGCTGACCGTGGCGGAGCCTTTGCCCGGGGCTTGTGAGGAGGCGATGGAGGCGGAGGTGGATAAGCGGAATCTGCCTGCTGCTGCCGGAGCCTTCGTAGTCATGGTAACCACCCGAGTAACTGCCACACGTCGGACCAGCTGGTTCCTCGGCCGCAGTGGAGCTACTGTCGTCCCATTCGTCGAGTTACATCTCGTACCGACTCCTCCCCAGTCACACAGGGCTGCAGGTTCACCGCCGCTACAAAAACACTTCGACTGGCTCTACGCGCGTCTCCTCTACAAGTTCCCAGTCGTGTCACAGCAGAAAGGTCTTCATGTGTCGGTCCCGCAGGGTCTTGATCCGCAGCTTCAACTCTCTTCACCTCACTTCACACGCTGTCAGTAGAATATTGGAGCTAGCCAGGGAGGACAAATCGAGCGCTGCAGGAAGGATGGTCGCCTTTTCGCCGTTTCTGAAGAGGATAGGAAGTGGAGTTTCTGTAAGTTATTTCTTAATAAAGGCTTTGCTATTTTAAATTTTAATTTGTGTTGGTGTTATTTTTTCGTTATGTACTAACGAATTTTTGAAAAAAAAAATTTGATGTTACTGGTCCTTTAACTTGAATTGTACAGACTACCACCAACCTGTTTGTTTTTTCCAAACCTACACCACTTCAACCTCTAGATATTTCGGGGGCCTGAAAAATCATTTGCTGTGGGGACCAGTAATATCTAGTTACTCCACTGCCTACCACCATCCATCATCTCCTTCATTCTTACTCTCCAGTAAATCTTACATGATTCTTTCTCCATTGCCCCTTACAACCCCCCCCCACAAAAAAAACCCGTTTGGTTCCTGCTGATTGCTTCTGCCCTACTGTCTGTTTATTTTTATTAACATATCAAAACAGACAGTTGTCTTTTGGGGTCATGAGAGAGCTCCAGTTACAAAAGCCCAGCAGCGTGCAATGCATTGTGTGGGTTGTAGTTTCTTTGTCGGAGGGAAAGCGTCAGTGGTAATGGAAAATTTTCTGAGACAGAATGTTCTGTTATACAGATAGCTAGAATCTCAGCTGCCATAAAGCAGGACAGGACTGCTGCTTACAAAGGGGATCAGATAGGATCTGTGCAGCCACTGAGACAGAATGCTCTGTTATACAGATAGCTAGAATCTCAGCTGCCATAAAGCAGGACAGGACTGCTGCTTACAATGGGGATCAGATAGGATCTGTGCAGCCACTGGGACAGAATGTTCTGTTATACAGATAGCTAGAATCTCAGCTGCCATAAAGCAGGACAGGACTGCTGCTTCCAATGGGGATCAGATAGGATCTGTGCAGCCACTGGGACAGAATGTTCTGTTATACAGATAGCTAGAATCTCAGCTGCCATAAAGCAGGACAGGACTGCTGCTTACAATGGGGATCAGATAGGATCTGTGCAGCCACTGGGACAGAATGCTCTGTTATACAGATAGAATCTCAGCCATAAAGCAGGACAGGACTACTGCTTTTTGAGAGAAGGTGTGGAGAGCTAGGTAAACTTTATGACAAGTTTTCAGCAGTGCATTTAAACAGCCCTTTGTGCCCCTTTTAAATGATTCTAGCTGAATATCTATGGTATGTGGCTCTCACAGCCTACGCAGACCTTGGGCTAGGAAACGCAGGTCTGAAGGCATCACCTGTGTCGTGGGTGGATTGCTGCAAAACAAGTATTTCTGCATTTCAGGGGTAAAAAAACGCTTATTGGTAGCAGTTTTTTTTTTTTTTTACTTTATAGCAGGACATCCCTGAAACTTTCCCTAATTGTATATCAGTATCCCAGTATGTATCTGCTCCTGGTCAGGACTATTCAGTGGAAGCCAGTGAGCTGCCATAGTAACCAATGGAATTTCCTTCCGGACAAGAGGACTTGCTGTAACATCCTGTGTTTCTCTTCCAGATCGGAGATGTTTGGGCTATTGGTATCCCGGAGAGGTGAGCTATGAGGAGGGGAGCAGCGAGGAATCTGTGAGACACACGGGGAAGAAAGGTGCATGGGCTTGCTGTAAGTATAAGACAGTCTGGGGAACGACTGTGATATTATTTACATAGGACTCTAAACTGCACAGGCAATTTTTTATTAAGGGGAAATAAACCTGTCCGACAAGTCTTGGACTCTCAAGCAGCAAGGAATCCCCCCCCCCCTTTGCAAAGGGACCCAGCCTAAAGGTTAATTTGGGAGGGTTTAAGACACACGAAGAGGAGATTTGTCGCCCCGAAGAAGAGGAGATTTGTTGCCAGGTGACTAATCTCCCCGAATCTCAGTGTGTGTCTCTGCCTTTAGGAAGAATTTGCCCTTCTGGTTACATCTGAAAGCCAACCTCGAATGTCAATCAGGGTGAACACTTAGATAGTCTTGGAACTATGTCTGACAAGCCAATGTTTTCCTATGTTTTTTAACCTAACTATGAAATAAAGGGGGCCAGAAGCAAACATTGGACCTCCAAGGGGGGCTTTAAGTGAAAAGGTTTTGTTTGTTTTTACTTCTCCTTTGTAAGATAAGTAAACCTTTAAAATACCTAAATGTAAAATTGATGAATTTTATTCTAAGCACTTTTGTTATTTACATTCATTATTTATTTTCTTTTTATTCCAAGATATTCCAGCGCCACCTGCTGGTCAGTTTCTGACCAGTCTGACCACCAAGTAGTCAAGGAAGTTGTCAGGAGAAAGAAAGAGGCTGCTCTGATGTTCTTCTGCTTAGGAAAGATTTGAGAAAGGTTTCTAATTGTTTTCCTAAGCAGAAGAACATCAGAGCAGCCTCTTTCTTTCTCCTGACAACTTCCTTGACTACTTGGTGGTCAGACTGATCAGAAACTGACCAGCAGGTGGCGCTGTTGTAATAAAATTCATTCATATTAACAGCACATGTATCCCTTAATATCTTGGAATAAAAAGAAAATAAATAATGAATGTAAATGACATAAGTGCTTAGAATAGCACTCTCATCAATCTTACATTCACTTATGAATAGTATCTCCCTTGTTTTATCATTTCAGGCATACTGGGTTGATCAGTCTGATTTTAAAGTTGAACTCCACCCCCCACCCCACTTGCTTGGAACATCATGGACCCCTGCTTGACCTTGTTCCCCTACATTGTGCTTCTGACTATCCCTTTCCTTACTCCGTGCGGAGCTCAGAGCTGCCTCTCTAGTCGCACACCAGATATGTCAATAGCCATCACTGGGGAAGTATTACAGACTGTACGTAGCACTGATCCGCTGTACACTGCAGACGCTGAAGAATGCGCGGCCGCATGCTGCGCCGAACACAAGATTGCAGGTAACCGCCATTAGCATCTGGCTGCTGTAAGCTTCGCTTTCCAAACCGTATAGCATGTTAACCCGTACATTTCAAAGGTGTGGAGCTTCAATTTGCTATCCATTCTCCCCCAAATCAAAGCCCTGTCCATCTGACCAATCAGATTGTGCCATTTACGGTACCTTATACCTTACATATACCTTATACCAGCTTTTCAAAAATGAGAAGGATTAGATTTTACTTTCCCTTTGATATGTAGACAAGCCAGTAGCACAGGTGGATCGCCTCACCCTATATTTGCTTTGTACCTTCGCACACAATAAGTGTTCAACGCAGATAAAAATTGTCGTTCCTCCCTGTTATCAAATAAAACACTTCTTTGCTTAATTAGTAATGTCCCCATATAGTCTGCAATTGTCCCAAGGTTATTTCTCAGCACACACCCACATTTGCCCAGCATTAGATACATTGATCCTCCTGTTGTGTTACGGCCCCATCAGTAACCCTAACAACTAGAAAACAGTTAAAGGAATTGTTCAGTATAAAAATAAAAACTGTGTAAATAGATAGGCTGTGCAAAATAAAAAAAACTCTTAAGTTTCTAATATAGTTAGTTAGCCAAAAATGTAATGTATAAAGGCTGGAGTTATTTGATGTATAACATGTCAGTCAGGACTCTACTTCTTGCTTTTCAGCTCTCTTGGTTTACACTGACTGGTTACCATGGTTACCAGGCAGTAACCAATCAGAGACTTGAGGGGGGGCCACATGGTTCATATCTGTTGCTTTTGAATCTGAGCTGAATGCTGAGGATCAATTGCAAACTCACTGAACAGAAATGTACCATGTGGCCCCCCTTATAGTCACTGACTAACTCAGAGTTAGAGAGCTGAAAAGCAGGAAGTTGGATTCTGGCTGTTTTATTAGACATCTGTTCACTCCAGCCTTTATACATTACATTTTTGGCTAACTAACTATATTAGAAACATTTTTTATTTTGCACAGCCTATCTATTTACCCAGTTTTTATTTTCACACTGAACTATTCCTTTAAAGGTCAAATTAAAGGGGAAGTTCGCTTTTACATACATGTTATTGGTGGACCTTGAGGTTGCAGCTGAAAACACCACTTATTAATTGGGGTTCAAAAAAAAAATTAGCAACCAAAAAACAGATTGAATGACTGTGCAGTTCTCGTTTTATTGCAAGACTGTCTTACAATTCATCCCTTACAACTGCCCCCTTGTTACTAGGATAGCTAAATCCTAGAAACTGAATACCTGTTTAAATTTTAAGCCTATGCGGGGCAGAAAAAAAGATTGCCTTTCATTGCTGCACTATTGTACTAAAAGTTCATTTAAAAGTGAACATGCTCTTTAAAACTAAAACATCTAAGTACTATAGATGTCATCATGGAGGTCCATGACTATATAAGAACTTAGGGACTGTTCCTGCTGAATTGTGCTTAGTACAGGGAATACCTATGCTGCCATAGTTTTATGGGATCTCTCTGTACAGACTATGAGCAAACTTAGGGGCTGTTCCTGCTGAATTGTGCTTAGTACAGGGAATACCTATGCTGCCATAGTTTTATGGGATCTCTCTGCACAAGCCATGAGCAAACTTAGGGGACTGTTCCTGCTGAATTGTGCTTAATAGGGATGCACTGAATCCAGGATTCGGTTCGGGATTCGGCCTTTTTCAGCGGGATTTGGCCGAATCCTTCTGCCTGGCCGAACCGAATCCTAATTTGCATATGCAAATTAGGGACGGGAGTGAAATCACACGATTTTTGACACAAAACAAAATGTTTTCCCCTTCCCACCGCTAATTTGCACATGCGAATTAGGATTCGGCCTTCATCTTTCGAGAAGGATTCGGGGGTTCGGCTGAATCCAAAATAGTGGATTTGATGCATCCCTAGTGCTTAGTACAGGGGAATACCTATGCTGCCATAGTTTTATGGGATCTCTCTGTACAGACTATGAGCAAACTTAGGGACTGTTCCTGCTGAATTGTGCTTAGTACAGGGAATACCTATGCTGCCATAGTTTTATGGGATCTCTCTGTACAGACTATGAGCAAACTTAGGGGACTGTTCCTGCTGAATTGTGCTTAGTACAGGGAATACATATGCTGCCATAGTTTTATGGGATCTCTCTGTACAGACTATGAGCAAACTTAGGGGACTGTTCCTGCTGAATTGTGCTTAGTACAGGGAATACCTATGCTGCCATAGTTTTATGGGATCTCTCTGTACAGACTATGAGCAAACTTAGGGACTGTTCCTGCTGAATTGTGCTAAGTACAGGGAATACCTATGCTGCCATAGTTTTATGGGATTTCTCTGTACAGGCTATGATTTGGCTCAGGTACCCATAGAAAGTCTGACATTTTTCTTGCTTTTGTATACAGGTCACAAAGATTGCAACCTCTATATTTTTGACACTCGTAAGATCCAAAAACATCTAAACTGTTACTTATTTCACTGCCCAACACCGGAATCCTGTCCCTTAAAGCGGTCAAAGGGAGTCATGAGCTTCCGGATATTGGCAGGTTAGTGCATCATTTCTGTCCGAGGAATATCATGAGGTGCTGGTTTCCTTTGTATCGTGTTCTGCTTATCCCCCCTGTGGGGTTCTGTATCAACCCCACCCTAGACCTTTAGCGGGGGAAGATCTGTGTCCCTGAAGATGCCCCCAGTATCCACCATCTTCTTTTCTGCTAGTTACCAGCACATGCTCTGGGCTGCTGGAGCTTAGGGACCCACTTACATTTTAGGGCAAACTGTATATTCAATATAACAAGGCTGATTAGAAATTAATTCAGATTCACTTCATATTGCAGCATAAAAAACAGCTCCCCTGGCATCAGAATTGATTAACCCTGTAGCATCAGCTTTTCTGACAGAGGAACCCCATGATTTCCCATGACACTAAACTTAACTTCTGAGCAGCAGCCCAGAGCCCACTGAGCATGTGCAGTGCCACTGACACACAAAAGATGCCAAGATGGGGAGATCTATTAAAAATTTGTATCTCCCTGATAATAGGAATGTATCTGTGAATGGAAGTGGTATATGACAAAAGAAGAGATTTTTTTCTAAAATAATAATCTCTTGCAGAAAATGAAGATGTCGTTATGAATGGACCGTCAATCCAGGGGCCGGTTTCCAGTGATCAAGGCAAAGAAGTAGAGGGAACTGCCAATGGATCCCACTCACAAGGTGATAAAAGCCGGATATCGGACCCCAACGAAAACGCTCAGAGCTTAGAAACTGAGAAATCTACCTTCAGTGCTCACTCACAAGGTGATACAAGGGATAAAGTAGACCACCCAGAGCACCCTAAAAGTTCAGAAGACAAGCATATTGGCTCTGATGTACAGTCTCAGGGTGACACAAGCCAGTTAACAGACCCTGTAGAGCATTCTCATAGGTCTGATTCAGAGGACTCTGATGTACAGACACTGGGGGATACAAGCCAGTTTCCAGACCCTATAGAGCAATTTCACAGCTACGAATCCAAGGACTCTGATGTGCAGTCACAGCATGATAAAAGCAAGACACCAGACCCTATAAAAGACACTAAAATCTCTGAAGACAGGCAATCTGGCTCTGGTGCAAAGTCACATGGTCAAAAACAGCAGATATATCCTATAGAGGACTCTCAAAGCTCTGAAGACGGGACATTTGTACAGTCACAGTTTGATAGAAGCCAACCATCGAACCCTGTAGAAGATTCTCAAAGTTCTAATTCAAAGGAGTCTGATGAAAAGTCACAAGATGATACTAAGCACATATCAGACCCTACAGAAGACTCTCGAAGCTCCCAAAATAGGAAAATTGCCTCAAATGTACAATCACAGGTTGATAATAGCCAGCCATCAGACCCTATAGAAGATACTCAAAGTTCTGAATCAAAGAAGTCTGTAGCAAAGTCACAGGATGATACGAAGCAGATATCAGACCCTACAGAAGACTCTCAAAGCTCAGAAGCCAATGATCCTGGCTATGAAGGTAAAACACATCAGACCCCCAACCTCAAAAGTTCTTCAGACATGGTTTCCGAATCAGAGATCAAGGAGTCCGACTTAAAAGGCCTTTCCAAAGGCTCAGCAACAAAGATTCAGGTGGGTTCTACAGACAAGGATCCAGAGAATGTTCAGAATCACATTACTTCCCAGATGATTGATTTGGCTAAGGATATTGAAAAGCAACTGGATTTGATGGAGTCGAAAGAAGACCCGTCCACTGATAGGACCAGTCTCTCCTCTTCCAGTGCCAACTCACACCATAATGCTTCAGGCAGTGATCATGATGTGGGGATTCAAAATGCCCCTTCTTTTGCGGTAGATAAAAAGTCAGGCCAGGCAGACAGTAAAGTCATGTTTCATAATCCCACCAAGTTCTTTGAGGAACATCCCACCACACCTCCCTCTAACCTCAAATCAGCCTCCCTCCATCTGCTTATCACCAAAGCACCTCAAGATGATTCTCATTATATGGAACCTGCCATTGATGAGATGCCAATTGAGAAAGACATTAAAAATGCTTTAAGTTCCTCTAGGCATGGTTCTCGTCTGTCAGAGGAACATACTACCACAAAAGTCCTCAAAACTCTTCATCTTACTAGTAGCACAAAGATTCCAGTTACTACGCCTCTGCATAAGCCCAGAACCCCCGTACTGGCCACTTACTCTGCCCCTTCCAAAGTTTTACCTGAAAGAAAATCAAAGGCCACTACCCTGTTTCCTGAACCTGAAGTTCACATGAGTAAAACCCTTATGCACCCAGCCAGAGTTACCATAAAGTCCTCTGATCATGCCAACCCTGAATCCAATCTAAAGGAAGACCATCCCGTTCTTACCGAGCACAATTCCCAGAGTGACAAAGCCAATAATCTGGATACTCATGGGGCTTTTGACAACTTCTTCTTAGAGGAAAGAAATGGCTTGGTGGCAGCGCTGGTTTTTGGAGTGGTTTTCCTACTGGTGGTAATAGGCCTTGTAGGCCGCAAAGTTTTCGAAGTGCGACGCCGGTACCAGTACAACAAGCTAGATTATCTCATCAATGGCATGTATGTGGATACGTGAGGAAATTGCTGGAACGGATGGATTATATGGGGTGCTTCCATCCAAAAGACTGTTTTGGCCAATAATCAGCTTGGACCTTATATCTAGTATAGGTCAATCTAAAAACAACTGGACTTGCTTGGACTTGGACCTTCTGTGACAACACAGAAGATTGGGCTTTCTGGTGGTTACATCACTGGAGAGGACGTTATGAATGTGAGGAGGGGCATGCAAACTTGTTATGCAACCTGCCCGTGGAGGTATAACGTTGGCCCAGAACCCACTTTTCATAAAATCGGACATCTTTACTGATTTGATATGTGTCAAATAGTGAGGCAGGACTATTAACGGATTTACACACTCTCCTTACTACAGTAGCTCTCACTCACTTGTTGTTAGATGATCTCAGCGGTGAGGCCCCTGACCAATAAAGAAGACAAAAACATTGTAAATGTTACTTTGGTCTCCAATGCACGTCTCTAAGAGTGACAGCCCTCATAATATAAAGTGCTGGGCGTGTGTGTTTACTTTCCCTTGAAGGCAGATAATAACTGCCAGGAATTTTGGGGGGCACCCCTTAAGTCAGATGTAAAATGTTGAAGAGGGATAACTCGCACAAAAAGAATTTATGTGCACTGCCCATCTGTGCACACTTTAAGAAACACCCACCTTGCACCATAACCAGAAGCCTGAATGTCTTTGCTTGCCCCTACCAAAATATTGAGCTGGCTTCACTGGGTACCAGGAAGCAGTGCAGAAAGTTAGGTACTGCAGGCAGATTTATTTCTACAGCAGGAGATGGGAAATATAATAATTTGGCAAATCAGTGTTTGAATGAGACCAGCTCAGGGCTGGAAATATTCTTAATACCCTGTGAATTTCAGAAGGTGGAGCTACGCTCCTTCTGCATTTTCTACATACACATAATAATCTAATTACTATATAAAAGTTTCAAAAGATTGAAGGCTCTTCCCAGAATTAGAATACAGAATCGAGTAAGTGCAGCAGGCAGCCAATCAAAACATAGACACATCTTCTATGATGGATGAATTATATAGGGATATATAGAGATGGCCAGTTATCCAGAATGTTTACAGGACCTGGGGTTTTCCAGATAACTGATCTTTCTGTAATTTGGATCTTCATACCGTAAGTCGACTAGAAAATCATGTAAACATTAAATAAACCCAATAGGCTTGTATGGCTTCCAGTAAGGATTAATTATAACTTTGTTCAAGTACAAGCTACTGTTTTATTATTACACAGAAAAGGAAATCATTTTTTAAAATTTGAATTATTTGATTATAATGGAGTCTATGGGAGATGGCCTTTCCCTAATTTGTAGCTATTTGGATAACGGGAAACCGGACTTTCCTCAATATTTGCGGGTGCAGGGTCAAATATTTCACATATAAAGACTCTGACTCCAATTTGCTGTTTCATCAAAAAATTATTTTATTGAGTTCATCAATCCGACGTTTCACCCCACATTTGAGCCTTTTTCAAGGATCCCAAATGTGGGCCGAAACCATTTTTTGATGAAACAGTATATATATATATATATATATATAGAATACTAGATGGAATGGTGCACACGAAACCAAGCGGCATCTGCCCGGGTGCAGGTGAAAAATAATCACATAGTACAAACAATACACCGCACTCCGGGGGCTTGTGAAAATGCAAACAGATGTGGTTTATTCGACGTTTCGGCTACCAAACCGGAGCCGTCATCAGGAGCAAAGGAAATTAACACACAGAGTGAAGCGCTTTAAAAACAGTTAAAATTGGCGCCAAAATCAAACAATAATGACATCATCAAATAGTGCCCAAATACAAATGTCAAAATTAAGTGTAAAAAATACCAAAAAAAATACAGTTTGGTATTTTTTACACTTAATTTTGACATTTGTTATTTTGTGTGTTAATTTCCTTTGCTCCTGATGACGGCTCCGGTTTGGTAGCCGAAACGTCGAATAAACCACATCTGTTTGCATTTTCACAAGCCCCCGGAGTGCGGTGTATTGTTTGTACTATATATAACAGCCCAGGTGCATATATATATTCTATTCATGGAAATCACATTGAACAAAAGGATACGATAGCTACTCACTGTAGGTGAAAGAATTACCAATACCTGTTCCAGTGAAGTGCACTATGTCCTGGGAGCCTGCTATGGTATGCTCACACAGGAGTAGGAAATAATACAGCCAGACTTCAATGCTAACAATAATGCTAACAGGAGAGGAAATAAATAAAAACCAGAACCTTAAAGGAAAACTATACCCCTCAATCAATGTAGTTCTCTATAAAAAGATATTGCATAAAACAGCTCATATGTAAAACCCTGCTTTGTGTAAATAAATCATTATAATAATATACTTTTTTAGTAGCATGTGCCATTAGGTAATTATAAATAGAAAATTGGCTTTTTAAAAAATAAGGGCCGCCCCTGGGATCGTAGGATTCTTGGTGCACACAAACATACCAAACAAACCATACTTGTTAGGTCACATGCGCCAATTAGCAGACAGAGTTGTGTTTTTTGCTTCCAGACTTCTTCCTGTTACAGTTAGTGTTGCAGTATTTCTGGTCAGGTGATCTCTGAGGGACACACAGACCGTCACAAATGGTGGCTCAAGGCAAGAGATGTAAAAGGGCAATATTATATATATATATATATATATATATATATATATATATATATATATAATAAATAAAATATATATATATTTTATTTATATATATTCCAGTTTGATAAGATTGTTTAATATGCCACTTAATTTGATATAAACTATACAGTATGTTGCTCAAGTATTCATTTTGGGGGGGTATAGTTTTCCTTTAAGTGAATCACTTCATGCTGGAACAACACTCCTTACCTCACTAAAAACACTCCTCCCCACCACTTATCAAAGTAAACGTTTAAACTCTGGATATCTTATTGGGATGTCTGGATTCCCTTTTTTTTTTCAAAGGTTCCCGCTTTAAAATTTTAAACCTACACATTGTCAGCACAGTCTTCGGAGACCTTTCATCACAGTAGAACCCTATATCATGTACCATTAGCAGAAAATGACATGTAGTAAAAGATTACAGGTTGTGTCCTACACACGTCACACTCCTTATTTCTCTTATCAGTCTACTTATGCATTGTAGTGAGCCTCTCTGTTATAGAGGACTATCCGGCAAATCATAAACTAAATACAGATTTTAAAATGCATAGTTTAGGAGTTTGGTACCAGACACATTGCCCCTTGGCAGTGGCATAACTGTAGAGGAATCAGACTCCGCAGTTGCAGGGGGCCCGGTGAACAAGGGGGCCCAGACTGTTGGGTCTGCTTCCTCTGTAGCTAATAAGAAAACCCCCTCCTCCCCAGCCGCTCTCTTACCGGCGAGGAATGGGTGGAGGTGGAAAGTGGTCTTCCTTCCTGTCAGCTTCTCACCTTGCACTTCCTGTGCACGCCTTCCTTCCTGTCCACTTCTCTCACAGCACTTCCTGTACAGGCCTTCCTTCCTGTCCGCTTCTCTCACAGCATTTCCTGTGCACGCCTTCCTTCCTGTCCGCTTCTCACAGCACTTCCTGTGCCAGCCTTACTTCCTGCCCACTTCTCTCACAGCACTTCTTTCCTGTCAGCTCACATGGGTGGAATATCCTTCCCCCTCCTTGCACAGAAGAACCCAGAGGAGAGACAAATATGCATAGCTCCCCTACATATCTATAATATATTAAAAATGAGTCGGAGCGCATGCCTATGGAGGTTTCAGTGACTTGGGGAAACAGAGAATGCAGATCCCTCCTGCTGGG
Source organism: Xenopus petersii (assembly GCA_038501925.1). Lineage (NCBI taxonomy): Eukaryota > Metazoa > Chordata > Amphibia > Anura > Pipidae > Xenopus > Xenopus petersii. The sequence goes on from CM076677.1 coordinate 133,319,829, forward strand.
GGAGCAGATTTGTGAGCCTAGGGGGAGGTGCAGGGGGTGAGCGGTCAAGGCACACTATCCAGGGCTGGCAGAAGAGGCACCTGCCTAGTACGCAAGGATAGGGGGGCCTGGGCAGGTACCTCCTAAACGGTCTTCCACCTACCTCCAGTCCGTGTTCATCTCCATCTCGTTTTCCCCTCTGTCCCCTCCATCTCCTCCATCTGTCGCTCTCCCCTCTCTCCCTGTCCTGCTGTTTACTAGGCACATGCACAATCAATTGTGCCCACGCATGGGGGAGCAGGGTGGCCGGGTTACCTAGGGCGCCCCGGCCAGCTTGGCCCGGCCCTCACACTATCTAATGTAATGATCTAACTGAACGGTGGAGGGAAGGTGCAGCAGTCCATGGGTCAGCAGCGTTACCATGATGTGCACTTTGTGCTTCTTCTTGGCCAAAGGGAGATTGGCATCATCAGCTGCTTCTGCCTGATGGGATCCGGCTGCTTTGGCATAGATGACCCTACTGTAAATCTACTTCCAGATGGGCTGTAATATCAGCATCAGTGAAAGAGTGAAAGCAACCGATATATAGCAGTAGAAGATTTGGCCTTAAATTATATACTTTTACCCTTTGCTAAAAACAAAGTCTTGATTGGTAGAAAAGAAACAGAAACATCAATACACCAAATGTAACCACTAGGTGTCACAGTTCCGGGAAAACATCAACATGTAATGTCAAATACAACCAACAGACGTCACTAGAGAATTTATTATCAAATCGAATCCAAAGATCCAGAGTTTCTTTATGCAATAATAACCTGTGTCACAAGCAGTCCAATAATGTCACATTTAAATGGGTGAATTGTCCCTTTGCACAGAAAGCAAAACAAATGCTTTTAATCTGGAACAAAATACTACATTATACACTAGGGTGCGTGGGTTATGGTTATGATTATATTTATTCCTTATAATTGTGTTTAGGTCCTTTATCTTCCATCCTGACTGTGTGTGGTTGCTAGAGTAAGTTCTAGCAACCAGATAGCTATCAAAATTCCAAACCCAACAGCTGAACAACAACAAATATTTCAAAACTCACAATACTAAAAAAGACCAATTGCAAAGTCGTAACTGTCTACATCACTCTAAATACACATTTTAAAATGAACTGCCCCCCCCTTTAAAGATTGATAGTGATACATGGGTTAGGGTTACAATCAAATGGCTGCTTGTGAGTGTTTATGCAGGTAATGGATCCACACTCTGGTATTAGGGTTAGTCTAGACCTGTCCCTATACCTTTAACCTGTGGCTCCTCCCCATTCTGGTTATGCCAGCTCACAAATTGAGCTTAGAAGCATGCAGGTCATAAAGGTCAGATTAGGGATTCAGATGAATCGAAGTGCCTGGCCAAACTGAATCTGAAGTCTTAAAATCCCATGACTTTTTGTCTTATGAACAAGGATTTATTTTTAACCCTTATAAGCCCTTGCCCACATAGTCTCATCCCATAATATGAGTAAATTGGGACAATTCAGACACCATCATTTTGTACAATAATTAATAAAATGATTACATTGCGGTAACGCATATTCTGATTGGCTGCAAGAGAGCAGCCTCCCTTTACAGTTCTGGTCTCTCGGCTTATGCCTTTTTTTATTTCCTAATTCTGGCTCTTAAAATAAGAATAAGCCCTCCATGTAAATCGTCTGGCTTCTGCTACATTGGTTAAGCGGTCAGAACCAGTAATGCAGAGAATATAAACAGATCCTGCTTTCCATTTACACATAATGAATGCATATTAGGAAGCTGCTTAAAATAAAATTTTCTTTTATTAATCCAAAGCAGAATAAAATTTAAATGTAACATTCGTGTTGCCCCCAAATGAAGGCAAAGCCGAGTCCATCGCACCTACAGCAGAGGCCGGGATTAAAGATGTTCTTTGTTGTATAATCAGCATCAGATGTCTGGGTTCTGCCTGCAGCATGTGGCCCATCTATGGCCTTATCTGACCCCAGAGACATACAGAGAGCGCTCATCTGTTTGACAAACATACAGCTCCAGATGTGAAGTCTCTTAAGAGCGTGGGGTGAAGTCTCTAAAGGCAAAAGGGCTTGATTATTCCAATGCTGCTTGGAAAGATATGTATTTAAAGGGGAACTTCAAACAGAAACCGTTTTGTTGCATCATATGTATATTAAATTATTTATATAAAATGTATATAAAATTTAATTCTAAGCAACTTTCCAATAAGCATTCATTCATACTCATTCATTATTTGGAAATGTAACTGCTACTGAAAACAGTGTCTATCTGTCTGTTTGTTTCTCAGCACTACTGGTTCAGACTGTTGAAACAAGCAGAATCCAGATGATTAAAAGACTCAGAGGTGAACTGACCACAGCTACGTTGTTTCAATAGCAGGGAACAAAGCACAAATAAACACTCACCCCAAATCTCCGCCAACTGGCTTTCAGGATGGGCCCCCTTAGCTCATATCAAGGTTACAGATATATAGAAACATTGGGGTAACAGTCACCCTGCTATAGTTCCAGGGGTACCGAGGACACACATAAGCACTCACCCCAAATCTCCCCCTAACTGGCCTTCAGACTGGGCCCCCTTAGCTCATAACAAGGTTACAGATATATAGAAACATTGGGGTGTCACCCTACTATAGTTCCAGGGGTACCCAGGGTACAAATAAACACTCACCCCAAATCTCCCCCTAACTGACCTTCAGACTGGGCCCCCTTAGCTCATAACAAGGTTACAGATATATAGAAACATTGGGGTGTCACCCTGCTATAGCTCCAGGGGTACCCAGGGTACAAATAAGCACTCACCCCAAATCTCCCCCTAACTGACCTTCAGGCTGGGCCCCCTTAGCTCATAACAAGGTTACAGATATATAGAAACATTGGGGTGTCACCCTGCTATAGTTCCAGGGGTACCCAGGGTACAAATAAACACTCACCCCAAATCTCCTCCTAACTGGCCTTCAGACTGGGCCCCTTAGCTCATAACAAGGTTACAGATATATAGAAACATTGGGGTAACAGTCACCCTGCTATAGTTCCAGGGGTACCCAGGGTACAAATAAGTACTCCCATTTGCTGGGATCTCACCTTAAAAGTAAACATTTGGAGTTTTTTGCAGAAGCATTGAATTGAGTGTGCCTTTGTTCCTATTTTTGGTTGCATATTAGTATTAATAACACTGAGCACCTCTCACCGGTAAATTTATCTATATGTTGCATACATAGAAGCTGAAACTGAATATACACAAATAAGCACTCACCCCAAATCTCCCCCTAAATGGCCTTCAGGCTTTAGCTGCAAAAATTACAGGATATATAAAACATTGGGGTAACAGACAGCTATAGTTTGATGGGTACCCAGGTAAAAATAATTTAGACATTTTAGTGTTATTGGGTTAGGGAAAGAAACAAGTACAATCTGAGCTATAGAAACCCTGTAACTGACAAGTAGACAGAGTTGAGATTCTCAGTGAATAGAAAATGCTGTGGGATTCACACAATAACATTCCCTCATGAACCTTGATTTACAGACACAGACCTGTGCCACACTGGGAAGCTTTCCCCTTGCAATTAGTCACTGCAGGAAACTTGTAAAAAGTGTGACATTAGCTTTCATTGGGAAAGAACAACAACTCACCAACAACAAATCATCCTGGGAGGGGCCCGCCATAAAGTCCTCCAGGGTGCGCAGAACATTTATCTTTTTATTGATGCACCATATCCAACAATCTTGGATTTGTTAATGAATAATCTGCAAAATCAAACCAAATATCTGATAATGGCCCTCTCTAGTTATGTAGAGGACACTTACTAATTACTGCTACAGAAATCTCAGCCATAAAGCAGGACAGGACTGCTGCTTACAATGGGGATCAGATAGGATCTGTGCAGCCACTGGGACAGAATGTTCTGTTATACAGATAGCTAGAATCTCAGCTGCCATAAAGCAGGACAGGACTGCTGCTTACAATGGGGATCAGATAGGATCTGTGCAGCCACTGGGACAGAATGTTCTGTTATACAGATAGCTAGAATCTCAGCTGCCATAAAGCAGGACAGGACTGTTGCTTACAATGGGGATCAGATAGTATCTGTGCAGCCACTGGGACAGAATGCTCTGTTATACAGATAGCTAGAATCTCAGCTGCCATAAAGCAGGACAGGACTGCTGCTTACAATGGGGATCAGATAGGATCTGTGCAGCCTCTGGGACAGAATGTTCTGTTATACAGATAGCTAGAATCTCAGCTGCCATAAAGCAGGACAGGACTGCTGCTTACAATGGGGATCAGATAGGATCTGTGCAGCCACTGGGACAGAATGTTCTGTTATACAGATAGCTAGAATCTCAGCTGCCATAAAGCAGGACAGGACTGCTGCTTACAATGGGGATCAGATAGGATCTGTGCAGCCACTGGGACAGAATGTTCTGTTATACAGATAGCTAGAATCTCAGCTGCCATAAAGCAGGACAGGACTGCTGCTTACAATGGGGATCAGATAGGATCTGTGCAGCCACTGGGACAGAATGTTCTGTTATACAGATAGCTAGAATCTCAGCTGCCATAAAGCAGGACAGGACTGCTGCTTACAATGGGGATCAGATAGGATCTGTGCAGCCTCTGGGACAGAATGTTCTGTTATACAGATAGCTAGAATCTCAGCTGCCATAAAGCAGGACAGGACTGCTGCTTACAATGGGGATCAGATAGGATCTGTGCAGCCACTGGGACAGAATGTTCTGTTATACAGATAGCTAGAATCTCAGCTGCCATAAAGCAGGACAGGACTGCTGCTTACAATGGGGATCAGATAGTATCTGTGCAGCCACTGGGACAGAATGCTCTGTTATACAGATAGCTAGAATCTCAGCTGCCATAAAGCAGGACAGGACTGCTGCTTACAATGGGGATCAGATAGGATCTGTGCAGCCTCTGGGACAGAATGTTCTGTTATACAGATAGCTAGAATCTCAGCTGCCATAAAGCAGGACAGGACTGCTGCTTACAATGGGGATCAGATAGGATCTGTGCAGCCACTGGGACAGAATGTTCTGTTATACAGATAGCTAGAATCTCAGCTGCCATAAAGCAGGACAGGACTGCTGCTTACAATGGGGATCAGATAGGATCTGTGCAGCCACTGGGACAGAATGCTCTGTTATACAGATAGCTAGAATCTCAGCTGCCATAAAGCAGGACAGGACTGCTGCTTACAATGGGGATCAGATAGGATCTGTGCAGCCACTGGGACAGAATGTTCTGTCATACAGATAGCTAGAATCTCAGCTGCCATAAAGCAGGACAGGACTGCTGCTTACAATGGGGATCAGATAGGATCTGTGCAGCCACTGGGACAGAATGTTCTGTCATACAGATAGCTAGAATCTCAGCTGCCATAAAGCAGGACAGGACTGCTGCTTACAATGGGGATCAGATAGGATCTGTGCAGCCACTGGGACAGAATGTTCTGTTATACAGATAGCTAGAATCTCAGCTGCCATAAAGCAGGACAGGACTGCTGCTTACAATGGGGATCAGATAGGATCTGTGCAGCCACTGGGACAGAATGTTCTGTTATACAGAGAGGTAGTATCTCAGCTGCTATAAAGCAGGGCATGATTTTGTAGATATTGTAGAATATTCCTTCTGTTACACATTTTGTGATATTTATTATTTGGGAGCGGTTCCACTTAAATAAATCGCACGCAGCAAAACATTTTCAGTTTTAGTGGAATTCTAGCAGGACATATTGTGCCTGTAGTAACCCTACCCGTAAGGACTCCCACACAAAACCACCAAGGCCCCAGTCTGCCTCCCACTTACTCCGGCCCCAGGCTTTCAGTTGCCTCAGAGAGACTAGGCCAGCACTAGTAGTTCCGGCAGCGGATGGGTATGGCTGAATGTGGGGGATGGGTATAGAATATGTAGTTCCCGAGGAATTCAGAGCGCGTGGCTTCCGGCTTGTACCTATCGCACTCTGCTGTTGTGTTGCGGTGAAGATTTTCTGGAGAGGGATTTGTATTCGAAGGTTTCCACATTAGACATCTCATATTTTGGCGCTACGCTCGATATCGCTCCGCTTGGGAGAAGAAGGAGGAGGAGAGACGCCGCGGCGGGTTTACACACAGCATGGAGGGGTCGGAGCGGAGAAGCCGGGGTCGGGTTACGGGGGAGCATTGAGCCCCGAGCTCTGTGCGGAATGTCCGGGCCCCGCCGGTAACACAGAGAAATGGGGGCCCTGCTGAGGAGCCTGTTGATGTGCAGCCTGAGCTGCTTGTTGAGGGGTGAGTGTGGGGGAGGGGATCATGTGCGGCCTCTGAGCTCTGACCCGGGGGACTCGTGTGTCTCAGGGGGGACTGGGGGCTCGTGTGGGGGTGAGTAACAGCTGCTCAGGGGGTGTCTGACTGATATTGGCGAGAGAAGCTGCTGAGGGACTGATTGTTATTGTGTGTGTGTGTGGGGGGGGGGGTAAGTTTTAGGTGAGGGGGTGATTGGCCTCTTTGTGGGGGGTCATTGTTTACTTTGAGAATGTGACTGAATTCCCGGGGGGAGACACTGGTGAATGGGGTTCTGGCAGAATTGGGGCTCAGAAGCTGATTATGGGGAGATTGGCTGCTTTGGGTGGGGGGGCTGGCAGAGAAGCTGTTGGGGGGCTTATTGTTTGCTTTGGGGGTGACTGACTACCTGGGGGGGTCACTGGCTACTTTAGGGGTTAGAAACCGGTGATGGGGACACTGGCTGCTGGGGGGGGGGGCAGAAGCTGATTTGGGGGGAGAAACTTGTGAATGAAGTTCTGTCAGTCTTGGGGCTCACAAGCTGGTTATGGGGGTGACTGCAGAGGCTGGCGAGGGGAGACTTGGCTGATTTGGGGGGAGATACTGGTGAATGGGGTTCTAGCAGAATTGGGTTCAGAGGTCAGGGGAGAAGCTGTTGGGGGGCTTATTGTTTGCTTTGGGGGTGACTGGCTGCTTGGTTGTAATAGGTGAGGCAGTGTCTGGCTGCTTTGGGGAGAGAAGCAGATGATGGGGGTCACTGGATACTTTGGGGGAAAGAAACTGGTGAGGGGGTTTGCTTTGTTGGGGGTGACAGCTGCTTTGGAGGGATAAACTAGTAAATGGGGTTCTGGCAGGTTTGGGGCTCAGAAGCAGGTGAGGGTGTGATCGGTTGCTTTATAGATATAGGCAAGTCTGTTCCTCATGAACATTATAGATTGTAAGCTCTATGGTTCCTGCTTGAGCATCAGGTTGGCAGCAGCCCAGGCAGGGACTACATGAGTGACTAGAAATCACTAGAAATCTCCCCACTGAACCTTTTGTGCCAAAACTCTCCTAAAACCCACAACTTGGGGCTGCAGTGAGTTGTGCAGTGAGGGTGCCATTGTCTGCTTGGCTGTTGCAAGTGACGGGACAAATGGCTATAAAAGCTGGTGTTAGGTGATCACCTAATTGGAGGGGGTGTAGGGCTAGCAAAGTGATCAGTATGGCTACTCCTTAGTATCATGCATGACTAGTAGGGATACTGTGTGTGAGTAATGGAGTATGTTGGACAATCAATTGAGTGCTATAACTGAGCTTCACCTCATTTGCTTGAAAATATTGGTAAACAAAATTCAGTATTTTAATGCTTGGGTGTTGCCTTGGTTTTCTACCAAACAAGCTTCCTATTGAATATCATCCATACTCCTGCCCCCCAGCTGCAAGCCCCCCAAAAGTAGAGCCTTTTCCCTAGTTCAGGAATGCCTACAGCTGCTTTACTCCTGCTCAATTGTTCTGCCCAATCTGATATTCAGCCAGTGGTTGAACTAGTCAGTCCATAGCTTTCTGAGATTTGTAGTTCAACCTATGTCTCCCCAACTGTCGAAGGCACCTACTGCTGTCATTTTGCTGAAAGCAATAATCCCAGATAAAGAGGATTTATACCTAAATGAAGCATAATTATAAAACTGGGGAACATGGAGAGAACCGCTCTCCACCAGAGTGGATAATTATTTGACTAATTGGGTTGATCCAATGATCAGAACCTAACGGGGGCCTATGCAGGTTTCTTAGGGGAGAATCCCAAGTGGATTTTCTAACCTGTGCAAGTACCTTCACAAATAGTATGTAAATATACTACAGGTATGTCATTTGTTATCCAGAATTCTTGGGTCCTGGGGCTTGCCGGATAATGGATCTTTCCGTAGTTTGGAACTTCATACCTTAAGTCTACTAGAAAATCATGTAAACATTAAATAAACCCAATAGGCTGGTTCTGCTTCCAATAAGGGTTAATTATGTGTCTTTGTTAGGATCTAATACAAGTTACTGTTTTATTATTACACAGAAAAAGGAAATCATTTAAATTATTATTTGGATAAAATGGAGTCTATGGGAGACGGGTTTTCCGTAATTCAGAGCTTTGTGTATAACAGAATTCCAGTTAACAGATTCTATACCTGTACATACACTTAATATGTAAATGGACTGGGCCTGTTTGCCTTTGTCTGGTGCTTTTAATTTCTAGTTCTTGAACAGCCCTACTTTTACCCAGACACTTTCAGACCAGTAACAGACAAGTTAAATCCTGGACCCAAAATAAAAAAAAAAAAAAAAAAAATCCTACATTCCAATATCGTGGGACTGAAAACACTTCTCAAATGTCTTTTCGTTCTGCAAGACTTTTGCCATCTCATTTCAGCAGAGCTTCTCCCCACTGGAGAATTGGATGAAATATTCCAGGACGGAAAGTTTCCATTTATTCCGAAAGCTGGAATGTACCACTTTTTCTTTTCTTCTCTAATTGTGTGAAAGGGGGAAATGAAAATCCTTTTTTGATTAACAAACTTTGGCTTGCAATCAGTGAAACTGTTATTTTTGTGCTGGGCACGGGGATTAGGAAGTATTTCCGAAAGCTGCTTTCTTTGGATAGCAATGCTCATTTAGTAAAATCAAATCATCTTTTTTTTTTTTTTTTCCTTGAATTTCTAACCACCCGCCTGCCACATTATATCCATCTGGAAAGACGTTTAATACTAACTGCATACACAGAATGCCTGGAAACCAGGGCGGCTGAATACATTTATATTTATTTTTCTTTTTTTCCTGGAATCCTGTATATTTAAACATTCTCATGTGTAAAGCTGGCTGTATGGTGCTATATCTGCTTGGTCAAATGGGGCCTAGGTTGAACAAACTTCATAATTATATAACCTGCCCAGTGCATATTTCTGGTCAGATATTGGTTTGGACTTTGGAGGCCCCCATATGTTGGCTTTAAATAGTAAGGGTAAGGGCACACGGGCAGATTTGGGGAGATTAGTCGCCCCATTGACAAATCGCCTCTTCTTCGGGGCAACAATCTCCCGAACTGCCTCCCGCCAGCTAGAATGAACAATCGCCAGTGGGATGGTAGTCCCGGCGATTCGTTTTCTGAAGTAGCCCTGAAGCTTCCTCGTGACTTTTCCTCTCCCGGCAACAAATCTCATTTTCTTTGGTGCAACTAATCTTCCCATTGGCTACAATGGAAACCGACAGCAGGATGGCACTTGGATTGCTTCTCCGGAAGTAGCCTCACAAGGCCTAAAGCTGGCCCTAGACGTTCAGATTTTGCCTCATATCCGGCGAATGATCGTACGTCGCAATCTTCTGCCACTCTCCATTCAGATTAACTAAAGTGGTAAAAGAACAAATCAGACGATGTTCCGGCTGTGACAGCAATCGTATGAAAGTTAAGTCTGACAGATAGAAGTGACAGTCACCCATTGATATTGTCAGGCAATACATGCAGTGAAATTATCATTGGCCAGCAGAAGTCTTCTAACATCCCATCGGCATGCTACGGAAAATGTCAGGGCGATCCACACACGTTCCGATTTTACAAATCGAATTTTGGTGCAAATTTATTTTTTTGCTTCTATGGCCAGCTTAAGGGCTCTTACTGACGAGCGGTTGTAGCTGCGCTCCCCTGCGTTCTGTTTTTCTGTGTTCAGCTGCAGGGGAGCGCAGGAATAGACGCATTGCTGCCGAACGCAGGTTGAGACACAACATGCTGCATTTTTCCTGCCTTCGGCGGCAATACGCGCCTGTGTGAGTACAGCCCCATTGGAAAAAACGTAATCCGTCTATTCCTGTGCTCCCCTGCAGCTGAACGCAGAAAAACGGAACGCTGGGGAGCACAGCTACAACCACTCGTCAGAACCCTAAACCTGGGGCAGGACCTTTGTTGCATTCAGGTGTTTTGCATGGCTTCAATGTTTGTTTTTTATTGTTTTTGTATTGGGCGCCTTTTTCTTCTGAAAGAAAAGCTTTCAAATTGGGGTCACTGACCCCGTCTTAAAACAAATGCTCTGTTGGTTTATTGTTATTGCTACTTTTTATTATTTATCTTTCCATTCAGACCCTCCCCTAAATTCTAGTCAAATCAATGCATGGTTGTTAGGGTTGGACCCTAGCAACCAGGTTGCTGAAACTGCAAAGCGGCTGAATAAAATGCTAAATAACTCAAAAACTATTTGAAAATATTAAAAAAAAATCAAAACCAATTGCAAATTGACTCAGAATATCACTCTCGTTATCATAACTAAAAGTTAATATAAAGGTGAACGATGCCTTTAAGTTTAAATGCCAGAAACAAAGTTGGGCAGCCGCTGGGTCACTCTGGGACAAGGACGAGTAAAAGAGACGGCAACTATTGCATGCATCTTTTAAGAGACTTCTATTGTGTCGTCGCATCTGGTTTTGGCATGCATCAAACCCTGGGCTCCCTGTGATCTTCCCTACACCTGGAAGTCTTTGTTTTCCCTTTGGAAATTTAACCTCTTTTCAACTCTGCTCACTCCTAGAAAGGAACTCATAGCTGTGCCTTCATTAGCAAATTAACTGTAGGATCCCCGCTGCTTCCTTATCTCTTTTCAATTCCCAGGGTGGCAACTGTTTGTTTACCCCATGTGACCGTTTTGGGTGGGGGGGGGACAAAGTAAACGATGATGTCCTGTAACCGTTACCCATAATGGCCTGCAGATGTTTTATAAAACCATCTGTTTGTGTTTTGGACTCCCTGCATGGCTTTAAGTGGCTGACAACTGGATGGTAAAAATGTATAAAACATAATCCTTTTTAGTGTTGTTTCGAAAATGACCAATTGTGTTGCAATCTCCAGGTTGTTATAGAGCAGCTGGTGAATATCGTGTCTGCGTATCGTTATTTGTATCTTTTTTTGTGTGTGTGTTTTCAATAAGGAACGTATCTCCTTGCACATGTTTTACAAGTTGATTGATTTTCACAAGGTGGTATATGGTATTTCTTTTAAAGGCGAACTAAACCCTAAAAATGAATGCAGCTGAAATGCCATGTTCTATATACTGAACTTATTGCACAAGGCTAAAGTTTGAGCTTGTCAATAGCAGCAATGATCCAGGACTTCAAACTTGTCACAGGGGGTCACCATCTTGGAAAGTGTCTGTGACACTCACATGCTCAGTGGGCTCTGATTGGCTGTTGAGAAGCTAAGCTTAGGGCTCGTCACTAATTATCCAGCAGAAAATGAGCTTCCCTGGCTGTAATATAAGCTGATGCTACAGGTTTGCTGATTATTACATTCTGATGCTAATTGCACTGGTTTCTGTGCTGCCATGTAGTAATTATGTGTATTAATTACTAATCAGCCTTATATTGTGACATTTCTATTCTATGTGTACTGTATATTGTGAGTGGGTCCCTAAGCTCAGTAAGTGACAGCAGCACAGAGCATGTGCAGTGAATCAGCAGAAAAGAAGATGGGGAGCTACTGGGGCATCTTTGGAGACACAGATCTTTATTGCTAAAGGGCTGTGGTTGCCTTGGGCTGGTACAGAAGCACAAAACATTATGTACAACATTTCTAGCTACTGCTTTAGTTCTCCTTTAAGGTTTCCACCACTTTTATTTTACTAAAAGAATTTATGGTTCCTTAAATTTGTGGCTGTATCCATCCTGTTGGATCTTCTTTGCATGTTCCGATATTCAATCTATTTATGAGCACGATGTGTGTTCCTTGTTACTTTGGCCAGTGATGCACTTTTTTTATTCTCCCAAAATTTTGAGGTTTTGCACCTGGTTTGGTATATGACCATACTTTTTTTTTTTTTTTTTTTTTTAATAAAGATTATTCTTAATAAGTAGGGAATCCAGCATTTGGTGCGGTATTTGGCCAAGATTCTGCCTTTTTCATCAGGATTTTGATTCGGTCAAGTGCCTGGCTAAGCAGAATTAAAAAAAAAAAAAAATCATGTTACTTTTCGTCGCACACAAAAACACCGCTCTCTTCATATGCAAATTATGGCTTGGTATTTGGCTGAATCTTTTACAAAGGGTTCGGACAGATCCTTAATAGTGGATTTAGTGCATCTCTATAAGCGCTGGTACAATTAAAATTTAGTGGGGCTTATTTTCCAGCAATGGGCAAATTCACTAGCTATGGCTACCACTCAAATTTTAGCGTTAGTTGTTCAGTATGCAGCTGTCTGAACCAATAACTGGTTGATGTGGGTTACTGCCCAGGTGCAAATTTGCCCAGTGGGTTCAAAACTATTCTGTAGGGGACTCCATGCAAGTATCTTACGTTAGTTTGCAAATTAAATGGGAAAAAAAATATAAAAAAAACCTTACTGCAAAGTTAGTTAGTTGCTGTTTTCAGCTTTAGTTTTACTTACTCACTTACTTAATCGTTTTGCCTGGTCTTGAGCTTTCAGAAAGAGTCAGCACTTTAGGATGGAATTGCTTTCTGGCAGGCTGTTGTTTCTCCTACTCAATGTAACAGAAGGAGTCGCAGTGGGACCTGGATTTTACTATTGAGTGCTGTTCTTAGATCTACCAGGCAGCTGTTATCTTGTAATTGGGAGCTGCTATCTGGTTACCTTCCCATTGTTCTGTTGTTAGGCTGCTGGGGGGGGGGGGAAGGGAGGGGGTGATATCACTCCAACTTGCAGTACTTCAGTAAAGAGTGACTGAAGTTTATCAGAGCACAAGTCATATGACTGGGGGCAGCTGGGAAACTGACACTATGTCTAGCCTCAGATTTCAAAATTAAATATAATTTAATATAAATTAATCTTTTGAGAAATAGATTTTAATGCAGAATACTGCTTGAGCAGCACTATTAACTGATGCATTTTGAATATTTCCCCCCCCCCCATGACCGTGTCCCTTTAATAAAGCTATTACTTCTGCTATCTTTAAAATATATTTAAAATAATGCATGTGTGAGTTGCAGACCGGTAACCCTTATTTCATGCCTTCTTTCCACAGCATCTCCGTTACTGCTATATGCCAATCGCCGTGACCTGCGACTGGTGGACGCTGCGGGAATGAAGGGGAACTCCACTGTTGTGGTCAGCGGCTTGGAAGACGCAGCCGCTGTTGATTTCGTATTCTCCCGCGGCCTGATCTACTGGAGCGACGTGAGCGAAGAAGCGATCAAAAGGATTGATTTTAACAAAACTGGTAGCTCGCAGGACGTTGTAATAGGTGGCTTGGTTTCGCCAGATGGACTGGCTTGCGATTGGCTGGGAGAAAAACTTTACTGGACTGACTCGGAAACGAATCGGATTGAGGTTTCTAATCTGGACGGGTCATTGCGGAAAGTAATATTTTGGCAGGAGCTGGATCAGCCTCGAGCAATTGCACTTGATCCTACCAGAGGGTGAGTTATTCAATCACAACTGATTTTGGAAGATTAAAACAACTGCGGGGCAAGGATTGTGGTTTTTGCTAGGGATGCACCGAATCCACTATTTTGGATTCAGGACAAACCCCCCGACTCTTTAGCGAAAGATTCAGCCGAATACTGAACCAAATCCTAATTTGCATATGCAAATTAGGTGGGAAGGGAAAACATTTTTTACTTCCTTGTTTTGTGAAAAAAAAGTCAGGTGATTTCCCTCCCTTCCCCTAAATTACGGATTCGGTTCAGCCGGGCAAAAGGATTAGGCCGAATCCTGAACCGGATTCTGGATTCGGTGCATCCCTAGTTTTTGCCCTTTATATATCTGGAAGTTTTTGTTTCGCTAATTCTTGTGTTTGGGGAAGACCCTGTGCCTTTCTGAGGTATCATCGGGTCAGATGAGTTGCATTCAGCTTTTCTGCTTGCAATTGGATTTCAGCACGTTGGGGGAAACCGATTGCAGCGTTCTGCTACTTTGTTTCAACAGGCTGAATCCGTTTTATAATGTTGCTGTTCAAGTCAGACTACACGGGTAGGCACATTTATCAAAGGTCGAATTTCAAATTCCCTTTTTAAAACTCCCATGAACTCGAAATTCGACCAATCGAAATTTTTTTAATAAAATAGAATTTTTAAAACTTGGATGAATAGAATCAACCTAAAAACTCGAATTTAATTCGATTTTGAATTTAAAAAAAGGCTGTAAACGACTCACAATTGATCCCTGGACCTCTCCCACTGAATTAAACAGCAATTCGGCACATTTTAGATATGGGGGGGGGGGGAGTCTGATTCAAGTTCTTAAAGGGCCACAGTATGATATCTCGAAAATCAAATTAAATTTAAAAAAACTCAAATCAAATTTGATTAACTCCCTACAGTTTTTACCGTAAAAAAATCTTTCAACTCTTGATAAATCTGCCCCTTCATTTCAGCAGATGTTTTGACCAGTTTAATTCAATTCACAGTAAGTCCAACTGGAACTAGAGCACGAGGCATTTCTGTAATTGCATAGGCCTAGCTCTCCCCCCCCCCCCCCCCCCTTTGTCTGAGAATCCCCTGTGTTTGGTTGTCTTTCATTTGTTGGGGTGACTATTGCTTTTTTTAAGTGGGATCGGATGACTCAACAGACAGCAATAGATAGTATGGGTCATTCTTGTGTTTCGTTGCATAAGGCTGATGTACACAAGTCATCACATAAAATAATATATATATATATATATATATATATATATATATATATATATATTTATTGTGGTTCTTCTATATTCCAAACCTGTCATTAATCCAGCTGAGTAGATTTTTAGTCTTCCTAAGATCTTTGTTTCATAGCAAGTTTTAATTAGTAAACTACATCATCCTGATCATAGAGTGAGCAGTGCAGAGTTTCCCCCATCCTCCTGTAATATACTGCACATGTAAAAATCGGCTTTTTCCCACGAGTGGGCGTGGGTCGTATCTTAAAATGACTTTCATATGAGCCAGACTGATCTGTATGTGCGTGTGTATACCTTCAAGATACATTCTTCTGCTATATCTGAAGCGTTTGGAATGTGCAGTAATGTGGAGAATGTGTCTTTTCTGAGGGAATAATGCGTTTACTAATGACTGACTCATGCATTGTTGCAGGTACTGGCCCTGTAGGGAATCCTTTCAGACATTCTTATTTATGGATGCATTTTGTTTGAACCACCCTTGGATTTCTTACCATGTCTGCAATTACCCTTAATGGAAACCTAAGGTGGCCATACACGATAAGAGCTGTTTGTTTTGTGAGTTTGCCAAACGAGCGGATCTTAACCTAATATGCCCACCAAAGGCAGGGTGATATTTGACTCTAGGGCCAAACAATCAGATTACAATGAAGGAAATGGACACAGACGGGTGTAGGACCGTATCAACTAACCGATACGGCCTTTGTTCGCAGGAAAAATCAAACCTGCCCAATCAATATCAGGCAGTTTTTTGGCCTGATATAGATGGGGGAGACCCATCGGAAGCCCCCAACTGCTGGGCTGCGGACCAGTACCAGGCCGCAGACAGTCTGCAACCGGGCCGCCGAATTGGATGCCGGTCGATCCTGATCTCCCCCCCCCCCCCGTGACCCGGTCCCCGGGCCAAAAAAGGTTGCAAAGGACTGATATCCACAGCTTTTATCTGCCTGGGTATGGCCGCCTTCAGGGACTTATTTCACAAAGAGAGTGCCCAATGTATTGGAACCCAGTGAATTTGAGTTTCTTTATCATGTAAATGTACATAGGGGTCTGGAGGTAAAATGTTTCCTTTTAAAAAATGAAAAAGTAAAGCCAGCCTCTGTGTAGCATTAGGTATCTATGGGCCCCCAAAAAAAAGTGTGATTTAAAGCACAAGTCTGGAGGTTTTTTTGTAAGAGACTCACACTGTGATTCGGGGAGATTAGTCAAATCTCCTGTTCGGGGCAACTAATCCCCCCGAACTGCCTTGAGCGCTTCGTTTTTTGAAGTTGCCTCGCAAGGAAATTTGAGGCGATTTCGGTAAAATGAAGAGCTCTGAGTGCCATCCTGCGGGCGATTTACATTCTAGCTGGCGGGGAGGCAGTTCGGTTAGATTAGTCGCCCCCGAAGAAGAGGTTTGTCGCCGTGGCCTTACCCTAAATGGGTGATTAATTTATCTTTTGTTATAGTTAGAATGGAGAATTTTACCCAACCTACATTTTTTGTCTTTCATAGGTTTTGACTTGTTGGCCTTTTTCTGACCCTTTCAAATAAGGGGTCACTGACCCCATCTTATTTATTACACATTTATTGTTATTGCTAATTTGTATTACTCCTCTTTCTATTCAGGCCTCTCTTATTCATATCCCAGTTTCTTCCTCAAATCTATGCATGGTTGCCAGGGTAATTTGGATCTTAGCAACCAGATGGCTGAAGTTGCAAACGGAGAGCTGCTGAATAAAAAGCTAAATAACCATAAATAATAAAAAAAGAGAATGTCCCTCTCTACGTCATACTAACAGTTAACTTAAAGGTGAACAACCCCTTTAAGGTCCTTCATACTAACCAGTCCAGCTAATCTTGAAACCACTGCCATAAAGCAAGACCATCCTGTTGGTCTTTTGTCATGGGGTGGATGCTTATGAACTCATCCCCTAGAGGAGGGGTTATCTGAATCTTTTTGTACCATTTTATTATTGTACTTAATATAGTGCCGACATGTTGCCCAGCACTTTGCAGAGACTGTTCCTCATCATCATTCCTGGTCCCCAGTGGAGCTTACAGCAGTGCTGGAAAGGAAACCTCCCCCCTCCCTACTTGGTACTCTTTGTACCTACTCACAAGAGAGCCTTGGGGAACGTTGGTATTCAAAGGATCTTAAATTGCTTACATGTGGAAAGCAGGAGCTTTCAGTTTGGAGACAACGCTGCCCATTGTTTCATAGTAGCCCCGTCCTCCTCCTGTGTTTTCCTTTGCCTTTCTCCTCCTGGCATTGTGGCTTTGGCTGGCACTCCCAAAAATCTCTGCCTCTTTCCCTTTCACACTGTCCTCTCGTTCTGCCCTCTGTCCTTGGCCTAAACAACTGCTGGACTTTGTGGCTTTCCTGCTGCTGCTAAATTATAGCTGCTATTATTAGCTAAAAAGTGTGTGGGGGGCGATTTGGGAGTATGGCACTTTTATTTGCAGTGTGTGCAGGGTTTAAAGGGGAAAAACAGACCCCCTTATTTTGCAAATAAGCTTATTTGGGTACACTTATGTTAATGGAATAGTAACACTAAAAAATACTGTTTTAATGGAATGACAATAAAATGTAGTGTTGCCCTGCACTGGTGAAATTGGTGTATTTGCTTCCAAAACACAACTATAGTTTATATAAACAAGCTGCTGTGTAGCCATGGGGGCAGCCATTCAAGCACAGGATACACAGTAGATAACAGATAAGTACTACTATAGTTTATATAAACAAGCTGCTGTGTAGCCATGGGGGCAGCCATTCAAGCACAGGATACACAGTAGAGAACAGATAAGTACTACTATGGTTTATATAAACAAGCTGCTGTGTAGCCATGGGGGCAGTCATTCAAGCACAGGATACACAGTAGATAACAGAGAAGTACTACTATAGTTTATATAAATAAGCTGCTAGCCATGGGGGCAGCCATTCAAGCACAGGATACACAGTAGATAATAGATAAGTACTACTATAGTTTATATAAACAAGCTGCTGTGTAGCCATGGGGCAGCCATTCAAGCACAGGATACACAGTAGATAACAGATAAGTACTACTATAGTTTATATAAACAAGCTGCTGTGTAGCCATGGGGGCAGCCATTCAAGCACAGGATACACAGTAGATAACAGATAAGTACTACTACTACTATAGTTTATATATTAGGTTCCTCATGTTAATTCCCCACAGTATGTGCATATAAATGGGAAGAGTATTGTCAGAGAAGCGCCTCTTAAATGTGGCTGAAGATAATGACACGATTGAACTAAAGGGGAAAGGTGGGATGAATCAATTGGAGTCA
Organism: Xenopus petersii; assembly: GCA_038501925.1. Taxonomy (NCBI): domain Eukaryota; kingdom Metazoa; phylum Chordata; class Amphibia; order Anura; family Pipidae; genus Xenopus; species Xenopus petersii. The sequence goes on from CM076677.1 coordinate 133,338,025, forward strand.
GTCTGATATTCCTACTTAGGGTGACTGCTATAAATATAGGTTTTCATTATGACACGTGGAATGGAAAAACCAAGCTCTGATTTATAAGTTGTAGATTTTTTCCTTTATAGAGTGACAAAGGAGTTGTTCAGTTTCAGAACAGGTTTTTTTTTCGGTTCTGTTGCTTTCAGATTATTCGTCAGAAATGAAATTTTTTCCTGCTTTCTATTATCTGTGACAGTTTTTCTAGTATTGTATGTATATTTTTAATTGTGTAGCGCTCCTTGCGGGCAAAGCACTGTACAGCAAAACAATAAATTAGAAGTAACAAACAAGGGGCCATTGAAATAAAAAGTAACAATAAGTGCATTATTAAATATACAATTCATGTAATAATAAAATATAATTACAATACAGATTAAGTGCTCAGTGTCAAGGAGACAAAAGGCTAGAGGACCCTACCCCATAGGGCTTACAGTCTAAATAGGAGGGTAACAGACAGACACAATTCAGAGGGGTATTAAAGTGTTGTAGGTTACAGTTTGTTACACTGTCAAATATTGACTTAATATTTCACCTTCTTATTAGGGATAAGCAAAATTGAGAGTATATTCAATACGCGTGGTAACTTTTTTGCCGTTATTCAAATTTTTGGCTAAGCGGGTCAGATTCGTCCATCCTTTCTTATGTCTTTCTGATGCAGGTCTGGGAAGGGGGTCACTGACTCTCTAAACCAGGAGTGCCCATACTTTACTAATGCGAGTTCTACTTTTAGTGATGTTCTGCCAATATGATCTACTGTTAGCATTCTGTTCCATGGAAAATATCACTTAAATATTGATATATGAGAACATGGAAATTGCTATATTTAACATAACTATTTCTTATGTAACAAATATCTGAATGAAAAGCATGAGACAGGAGAGGATTTAGACAAGCCATTTGTTGGCAGTGACTTGAGATCATCTGATCACCAGCTAAAGGTCGACTGTTAGATCCCGATCTACCTTTTGGGCACCCCGGCTCTAAACTATTCTAAATTGATACATTTAACATTAGGATGAGTAAACCTTTAAAATAAGCGAATGTAAAATTGATGAGTGTTATTCTAAGCACTTGTGTAATTTATATTCATTATTTAATTTATTTTTATTCCAAGATATTAAGGGATACATGTGCTGTTAATATGAATGAATTTTGTTCCAACAGCCCCACCTGCTGGTCAGTTTCTGATCAGTCTGACCACCAAGTAGTCAAGGAAGTTGTCAGGAGAAAGAAAGAGGCTGCTCTGATGTTCTTCTGCTTAGGAAAACAATTAGAAACCTTTCTCAAATCTTTCCTAAGCAGAAGAACATCAGAGCAGCCTCTTTCTTTCTCCTGACAACTTCCTTGACTACTTGGTGGTCAGACTGGTCAGATACTGACCAGCAGGTGGGGCTGTTGGAACAAAATTCATTCATATTAACAGTACATGTATCCCTTAATATCTTGGAATAAAAAGAAAATAAATAATGAATGTAAATGACAAAAGGGCTTAGAATAGCACTCTCATCAATTTAGAATTGACTTATTTAAAGGTTTACTTATCCTTTAAAGACAGCTATTAGAATTGATAGAATAGTTGCTAATATTTCCACAGACGCTGCTGAGAAATGTATCCATCAATGCAGTCAATTGTGACAGCAACATTAAACGTTTTCATTATGGGCCAATAAGCTGCCGACTTGCTGTGTCAGAAGGTTTTATTGGCCCGTGTATGGTCACCTTAATGGTCAGGGCACACAGGCAGATTCGGGGAGATTAGTCTCCCGGCGACTAATCTCCCGGAACTGCCTTCCCGCTACTGTACTGTCTGCTGGTGAACAAGTCATCCGTGGGTCAGAATGCCGCCTGCACATGCCCATTTAATTGCAGCTTTCATGCACCGCTGGTTTTTATGACACTTTCTGTATAGCGAGTCTGCGACTTTATAAGAAACGTTGCATCATACGGAGGGTGATAAAACATGGCATCGCCCCGTGCACAATGCCCAACACTCCTGCCATTTTATGATTTCATTTCTTAAATGGTCTGAGTAATTTAAGAGGTGCTCTCTTTTTATTATAATGTAAGCAATGGCCATTTATTGCGGAGTTGTTTGGCTCCTAATTATGTTTTGGGCTATTGTGCTTAAATTGACCATAAATGCCTCACTGCTCTAATAGGCCCTAATAAGGCTGTCGAAAAGAATGTCACCTCTTGCCTCTGGATTTTTTGAATTGTTTTTGGAAAAGTGACCTTTTGTTAGGAACTCGCAATGTTATTTCTAGCCAGACAGGCCTACTTTCTGAGCGGCACTACCTTTATATAAAGTTTCTGTGACCTTGGCCTGGTACAGAAACCCAAAACACATGTAAATGAGTGAATGTAAAATTAATGAGTGCTATTCTAAGAACATTAGCAATTGACATTCATTATTTTGTTTTTATTCCAAGATATTAAGGGATACATGTGATGTTAATATGAATGAAGTTTGTTCCAACAGCGCCACCTGCTGGTCAGTTTCTGACTAGTCTGACCACCAAGTAGTCAAGAAAGAGGTTGCTCTGATGTTCTTCTGCTTAGGAAAACAGAAACCTTTCTCGCATCTCTACTTTGAGAGCAGCTTCTTTCTTTCTCCTGACTACTTCCTTGACTACTTAGTGGTCAAACTGGTCAGAAACTGACATGCGGGTGGCGATGTTGGAACAAAATTCCTGCTGGTCAGTATCTGACCAGTCTGACCACCAAGTAGTCAAGGAAGTTGTCAGGAGAAAGAAAGAGGCTGCTCTGATGTTCTTCTGCTTAGGAAAGATTCGAGAAAGGTTTCTAATTGGTTTCCTAAGCAGAAGAACATCAGAGCAGCCTCTTTCTTTCTCCAGACAACTTCCTTGACTACTTGGTGGTCAGACTGGTCAGAAACTGACCAGCAGGTGGCGCTGTTGTAACAAAATTCATTCATATTAACAGCACATGTATCCCTTAATATCTTGGAATAAAAAGAAAATAATGAATGTATAGGACAAAAGTGCTTAGAATAGCACTCATCGATTTTACATTCACTTATTTTAAAGGTTTATAAGATCGATAATTTGGATAAAATGGAGTCTATGGCCTGGGAGACAACCTTTCTGTAATTTGGAGCTTTCTGGATAATGGGTTTCCATGGATCCCATACCTCTACCAACAATAATTTTAAATTTCATATACATCAGTTCCCCTTAATATTGCAAATGTTAGGGTTTAAAATAATCAACAAAATCACAAAATATAAAGTTATGAACTCCCTAAGGCAATTATTTTGTTTGTTTCTGGGATGCTGGGGGTTGTATTTGTGCAATAGCTATAGAGCCACTGACTGAAACAACTGCTTATCTCACCCACGCTGTATAATTACGCAGGCCGTAAACCATCTCCAGCCAAACAAGTTTGGTGCTACAGTGACCAATAAAAAAAAACAAAAAACTGTACTGTCTGGCTAGAGAGGAATGGGTTAACCCCAGAGCAATACATAATCCAGCCTAAATGTATATAGTGACTACAAGTCTCCGTCGTGCACAATTAACCTTTTGTAGTTGAGTCCTCTAGAGACGAGTTTAAACAGATAATTATGCCACCATCAATTAGCAAAGCATTATGCGAAAACATACGTCTCGTGTTCGTCAAACCTCAAGATCTGTAGAGCTTATGATGGAGAGTAGAAACAACACAAAAGCTCAGACCCCACCCCAGAGATTGAACAAGGAGAAGTACATTAATGCTAAATAAACAAGGGCAAAGGCAGTCCAGTTTCAACTTGCTCATTGGGTATTACACAGCTCCCTGGGAATCCCCTGCTAGAACCCACGCCATGGTTATGGCTCAACAGAAACACCAAAAAAAGGGGGTTACGCAAATACATGGGACCTCAAGACCTATATATGAAGCACCATATTTGTATTAGTAAGGCATTGAATTAACCCAGACCCTTCCCTGCTCTTATAGGGCTGGTTCACCTTTAAAGGATAAGTAAAACTTTAAAATAAGTGAATGTAAAATTGATGAGGGTGCTGTTCTAAGCACTTTTGCAATGCTTTTATTTTCTTTAAATTCCAAGATATTAAGAGATACACATAATGTTAATATTGATGAATTTTGTTAAAACAGCGCCACCTGCTGGCCACCAGTATGACCACCAAGTAGTCAAGGAAGTTGTCAGGAGAAAGAAAGAGGCTGCTCTGATGTTCTTCTGCTTCGGAAAACAATTAGAAACCTTTCTCAAATCTTTCCTAAGCAGAAGAACATCAGAGCAGCCTCTTTCTTTCTCCTGACAACTTCCTTGACTACTTGGTGGTCAGACTGGTGGGAAACTGACCAGCAGGTGGCGCTGTTGGAACAAAATTCATTCATTCAACAGTACATATTTCCTTTAATATCTTGGAATTAAAAGAAAATAAATAATGAATGTAAATTGCAAAAGTGCTTAGAATAGCACCCTCGTCAGTTTTACATTCACTTATTTTAAATGTTTACTTATCCTTTAAGGGTCAGGGCACACAGGCAGATTTGTGGAGATTAGTTGCCCGGCGGCAATTCTCCTCTTCGCGTCTTATCTCCCCAAACTGCCTTCTGCCGGCTATAATAAAAATCGCCCGAATCTGCCTGTGCACCCTGACCCTACTTTTCAATTGGTCTATTTTTTTTTTTTTTTTTTTTTATAGTTTCTTAATGATTTGCCTTCTTCTTTGGACTCTTTCCAGCTTTCAAATCGGGCTCACATATGTTAAAAACAGATGCTCTGTATTGCTACTTTTCATCAGTCGTCTTTCTATTCGGTCCTCTCAATCATATTTCAGGCTCTTATTCAAATAAATGCATGGTTGCTAAGATAATTTGGACCCTAGCAACCAGATAGCTGACATTGCATGCTGGATAAAATTCTAAATTTAAGTAAAAAAACACAAATAATTGCAAATTGTCTCAGAATATCACTCTATCAGTGATCCCCAACCAGTGGCTAGTGAGTAACATGTTAATTACCAACCCCTTGGATGTTGCTCTCAGTGGTCTCAATGCAGATGATTATTTTTAAATTCCAAGCTTGGGGGCAAGGGTTGGTTGCCCAAAAAACAGATTTATGGCAAAACAGATCCTCCTTTAGGCTGCCAGTCCACATAGGGCTACTAAATAGCCAATTATATCCTTTATTTGGCACCCACAGGGATTTTTTCATGCTTGTGTTACTCCCCAACTCTTTTTACATTTGAATGTGGCACACGGGTAAAAAAAAAAAAAAGGTTGGCGATCCCTGCTCTACATCATACTAAAAGTTAACTCAAAGGTGAACAACCCCTTTAAAAATGATCTCCTTTTTCTGTGTAATAATAAAACAGTCGCTTGTACTTGATCCCAACTAAGATATAATTAATCCTTATTGGAAGCAAAACCAGCCTATTGGCTTTATTCAATATTTACATGATTTTCTAGTAGACTTAAGGTATGAAGATCCAAATTACAGAAAGATCCGTTATCTGGAAAACCCCAGGTCTCGAGCATTCTGGATAACAAGTCCCATTTTTGTAGCTATAAATTTGTCCTTGCCAGTTCTGCACGCTCCGTTAAAGGGGAACTCCACCCCAATAGAAATGGGGACAGTTTAATGCTCTATATTATTGCTCCTGTGTTATGGGTGTATTGCCCTGTCATTGAGAATTCTAGTGGTCCGAGTGCCCTGTATTTGTTAGGGTGCTACTTTTTGGCCTTTGTGTAAGCACAGGCTGCAAATTAACCAATCCATGGATGTAGCTCAGTGTGTGTCTACTCGCAGCCCAACACAGTGGCTGGACAGGAGCAAATTGGCTGTTTCTTGGCCTGCGTTTATATGTAGGCCAAGAAATACCCCATTGTGGTAGGGTAGTTCACCTTTAGATGAACTTTGTTTTAAAGGAGAAGGAAAGGCTAAAATTAAGGTCTATATAAATACACCAGTAAATCCTCAAAGTTATGCTGCTCTGAGTCCTCAGAAACACCACATTTCTTTCCATCTATTGTGTACTCATGGGCTTCTGTATCAGACTTCCTGTTTTCAGCTTAAACCTCCAGGGCTAGGGCTTGAGCATGCTCAGTTTGCTCCTCTCGCCCCCTCCCTCTTCTTCCTCCCCTCCCTGCTGTAATCTGAGCCCAGAGCTATGAGTGAGCAGGGAGAGACTCGGGCAGGAAGGGTTGTCACACCAAGCTAATATGACAGCTGCTATCCTAAAGAAACAGAAAGCTTCTAGAGCTGTTTACTCTGGTACAGTAAAGCATTCTGCAGAATAATAGAGTTAGAGCTTGTACCATTGTGGCTAAGCTATTGGCAATATACTGCTTCGGTAGCTTTCCTTCTCCTTTAGCTTTTTAATTATTTAGCTTTTTGTTCAGCAGCTCTCCAGTTTGGAATTTCAGCAGTTATCTGCTTGCTAGAGTCCCATTCCCCCCGGCAAGCAGGCAGTGGTTTGAATAAGTGTTTTCAGCCCCTCTCCTATTCATATTTCATTCACTAAGCATCCATTTAATTGACACATCAGAATGCAATAGAGTTTTTTGTACTTGGACCCCCCACAATCGAAAATAATTTAAAAAGATGAAGACCAATTAAAAAGGTGGTAAAAATAGGAAATTATGTAACATACTAAAAATTAATTTAGAGGGGAACTTTCCCTTTAATTAAAGTTTTATGCTGCCAGAAAGTGTTGGGGGTAGACTGTATTACATTTGTGCAATTAGTGACTAGGAATATACAAGTGATTTTTAATACGAACAAATCTTTCACATTGCAGGTATATGTACTGGACAGACTGGGGAGAGGTGCCAAAGATTGAGCGAGCTGGAATGGACGGTTCTGTGCGTTCTGTCATCGTAGATTCTGACATTTACTGGCCGAACGGGCTGACGCTGGATTATGATGAACAGAAACTATACTGGGCCGACGCAAAGCTCAGCTTTATCCACAAGGCCAACATGGACGGTTCACATCGGTAAGTGGAGCTGGTTTTATGTTTTTTTTTTTTGAAAATTTCAGGAAGTAAGGGATTTGATTATTTCAAATAATGCTTGGACATGGAAGTGTGGATTGAATATGGTCCGTGAAGCAGAGCTAAGAGCAACTGTTTTTGGCCTTTTTGATAGTTCTGCATGCTCCGTTAAAGGGGAACTCCAAACCAAGACATTTTTTTTGCATATTGATTGAAAATATAATTGTAAACCACTCTCTTAATACCCATTAGTTAAACATTTTTAATGCTTTTAAGATTATTTGTAACTGTGCCTGCTACTGAAAGCAATATTTATTCATCCTCCGTCTGTTCTCTTGTTCTGATTCTTGAAACAATGTAGCAGAAGGCAGTCTTTCAAAGGAGTTGTTCACCTTCCAACAATTTTTTCGGTTTAGTTGGTTTCAGACATTTCACCAGAAATAAATACTTTTTCCAATGACTTTCTATTTTCTGTATGAGACCGTAATATTGAAGAGTAAAGTGTAATGTTTCACCATCTAAGCAGCTCTGGTAAGAGGGGGTCGCCGACCATCTAAACTGTTCTACATTGATAAATTTCTTATCCTGCTGACCAGGCTCCCATAGTTTCATTTAAGGCAGATGTTAAAATTGATACAGTAGATGCTAATATTCAATAGATTCTGTTGAAAAATGTATCAACTAGATGTTGCAGAATTGTAACAGTTTAGTGTCTGCACCTGATATAAAGTCCTACGGGGAACCAATTTGTTAAACCGGACCCGCATACTTAACCGATTGGACCCGCTACCTGACCCGCAAGTACCTTATGCTCAACCTGCTCCGCGACCCGCTGACCATCAAGAAACAGGGAACACTGTCATTGTAAACCGGAAGTGACATCATTTGACCTTGGCATGTTCAGAAAAAAAGACGTAAAACAGGAAGTGCTTTCATTGTAAACCGGAAGTGACATCATAAGAAGTAGGCGTGGACGGGAAAAAAAGGAGTAAAACTCGCTATAGAACAGACCCGCGACCTGGAGAACCGTAGACCCGCATTTATACCTGCTCCCAAAACTTCTGCCAGCAACCCGCAGGGGACCGCAGGTTTTTGCGGGTACCCGAGCCACTGTAGGACTCTAACCTGAATTACGGAGCTGCCAGACTGAAACACCAGAGACAGGAACATTCAACTTAAAACTTAGATTTTGGAAAAACCGTAAAAATTAGAGGAAAGTAATTGATAAAAATCTGGTGAAAACCGCTCAACTGAAAAAAAGTGTTTGGAAGGTGAACCACCCCTTTAATCAGCTGGCATCTACCACATTGTTTCCGCAGTCAGAACCAGAAGTGCAGATCACATCAAGTCAGTGACTGCTTTTAAAAGCAAATTACATCTACAAATAACTTTAGAACCACTGGAAATGTTGTAAACTGGAATTTGCCTTTCATTGTGCAACTGAGTGGACATTCCTTTTAATTGAATATTTAGCTATGAAATATTATCTGATTCAATTCCTGTGTCTGTTTAAATCCCATGCTTGTTTCTATATGCCTTATGCAAAGTCTATTGAAATCAGTGCATCTGCTGCTCATGACTTGGGATCAGATTCTCTGGATTTCTGAGCAGGAGAAAAAAAAAATGGGTGCCGGATCCTATAGGAGCGTTTCCTTGTAACAAACCAGGAAATATTTACACAGCTGCCATTACATGAAGGTTATTAAACTGCTACCAGTCCTGTCGTGATTTGCTGTACTTATGCCTTTGGGCTATGAAATTCTGTGGGTTGTTTTGTGTTTTTCCTCGCTCGGGTGTTCCTCGGTCTAATCGGTTGTTTAACTCTTACACTTCAAGGGTTCAGATTTATTAAGGGTCGAAGTGAAAACTCGAATTCAAATTTTCAAAAATTAGAATTGTGAATTATCTAAATTTGATTACAATTTCGAGATTTATCATACTATGGCCCTTTAAGAACTAAATTTGGCTATTCGCCACCCTAAACATGCCGAATCAGTGGAAGCGGCCCAGGTATCAATTTGGTGATATTTGCAGCCTTCCTGACATTCTAAAAAAAAAAAAAACTTGAATCGAGTTTTTCTAATTTGAATCCAATTCAATATGAGTATTCGGGTGGATTCAATTCATCCGAGCTGAGACAATTTTATTTTATTAATACATTTCAATAGGTCAAATATATGGGAGTTTAAAAAAAAGAAAAATTTAATTTGAAATTCAACCCTTGATAAATCTGCCCCCAAGTGTGTGTGTTTATTTTTTTTTAATGGAGTTTGTGGGTGTTCTGCCTTTGTAAGGCATTGATCGATGGTAATGTAGCCATCTGTATTCTGTCATGAGTGACAATTTAATTACATATGTACAAGTATTTTCAGCAATCTCAAGGGGAAAATGTCGATTTTCAGGTTCAGCTGGTCTCTTTAAAGATTTCCTCGTTTTCTTCCTTCCACCCAGAAAATCTGGGAAAATCTGAAAATCAGTGAACCTAATATCTTAGATTGTATTGATTGTACAGGTATGGGACCTGTTATCCAGAATGCTTTTGACCTGGGGAAAGATTTGAGAAACCTTTCTCAAATCTTTCCTAAGCAGAAGAACATCAGAGCAGCCTCTTTCTTTCTCCTGACAACTTCCTTGACTACTTGCTGGTCAGACTGGTCAGAAACTGACCAGCAGGTGGTGCTGTTGGAATAAAATTCATTCATATTAATAGCACATGTATCCCTTAAAATAAATAATGAATGTAAATGACAAAAGTGCTTAGAATCTCTCATCAATTTTACATTCACTTCTTTAAAAGGTTTACTTATCCTTTAAGGGACAGTCAAACACGGCTTTCAATAGCAATACAAATACAGTGGGACCTCAATTTTACATCCCAGTTCTAAGTTTTCCCTCATTTTACATTATTGTTTTGTGGTTCCATCAATCTATTATGCATACGACATTTCCCTGATTTCACATTTTCCTGGATTTTACACCATTTCTTTTTGGTTCCCTGAAAAATGTTAAATGGGGGTTCTACTGTAAATTAAAAATCATAGAAAATATGTAATGTATATTGCAATGTTGCTTTATTTTTTAACAGGCAAATTTTTATTTTGGGTTTGACTTGCCCTTTTATGTGTACCCAGAACATTCCTTTTATATTTACTTGTGGTGTGCTTGATCTCTGGCTTCATTTTTATCCTTGATATTAGTTCATAGTGATGATTTTGTGATTTGTATTTGGAACTGCTCTTCCTCTGCGCTTCCTTTTTCCTCCCATCCTAAACATCTTTTTTTCATTAGCTGCATCAGCACTGCCAAAAATATATACAAAAAACTGTGTAACCCTTTTGACACCCACAACAGATGTTCTTCCTGTGGCCCTCACTTATTCATTGTTCCCAGAAATGTCCCTGTTTCCTCCCCAAAATGCACACACAGCAGCGCATGGAGATAACTGTCCTTCCTGTAGCCCTAGTCTGATATAAGCGGCAACCTCGCTTTCCCTGGCTCCTAGCCAGCCATCATTTATTTGATTCAGACACTCCACACATTATAGAGACAAAGAAGTTGTTGAAACTCCGCTTGCGCTCCTCTTCAGAAAAGGCGACAAGGCAACGATCCATCGTGCGGTGCTCAATTTCTCCTCCCTGGCTATCTCCTATAAGGAAGGCAGGGAGCAGAATCGAGAGCCGCACGATGGATTCGTCGGATTGCCTTTTCTGAAGAGGAGCATTTCAGTAAGTTATTTCTTAATAAAGACCTGGCAATTTCAAAGATTCATTTGGCTTTTGTGTTGTTTTTTTTTTGTTTTGTTTTTTTTTCCGTTGTATACTAACAATTTTTTTAAAAAAAAGATTTGATGTTACTGGTCCTTTAATCTTATGTCGTTGGTCAGATAGGTTTTCATTTCGAGCTTAAAGGGTGGTTCACTTTTTAGTTTTTAGAATGGCTGATTCTAAGCAACTTTTCAATTGACCATTATTTATTTATTATAGTTCTGGAATTTTTTGACTTCTGCTTTCCAATTGGGTCACTGATCCCCATCTCAAAAACAAATGCTACACATAAGGCTACACATTTATAGTTATTGCTATTACTTTTCTTTCTATTCAGGCCTCTCCTATTCATATTGCAGTCTCTTATTTAAATCAGTGCCTGGTTGCTAGGGTGATATACACCCTAGCAACCAGATTTCTAAAAGTGCAAACTGGAGAGCTGCTGAATAAAAAGCTAAACTTTTAAAATCAAATACAAAAAAAATGAAAGCAAAATGCTTATCTATCCCTACATCATACTGAACCCCTTTAAACCCTTCGTTTTCGAATTATTCGCCTTCTTTTGACTATTGACTATTTCCGGCTTTCCAATCTAAATATAATGCTCTGTAAGGCTACACATTTATAGTTAATGCTACTTTTTATTACGCTTTTCTATTCTAGTCATTTCCTATTCATATTCCAGTCTCTTCTTCAAATCAGTGCATGGTTGCTAGGGTGATAAAGACCCTAGCAACAAGATGGCTAAAATTGCAAACTGGAGTGCTGCTAAATACAGTAACTCAAACATCCATTATCATACATTTGTAGCCTTACAGAGCATTTGTTTTCTTAGATGGGGTCAGCAACGCCAATTTAAAAGCTGGAAAGCGTCGAATGAAAAGGGGGAAATATAAATAATTATTAAACCATAACACATACATAATGAAAACCAATTGAAAAGTTGTTAATAATTAGCCATTCTATAACCTATTAAAAGTTAAAGGTGAACCACCCCGTTTAAGGGAAAACTATACCCCCAAAATGAATACTTGAGCAACAGTTTATATCATATTAAGTGGCAAATTAAGAATCTTATCAAACTAGAAAATATATTTAAGTAAATATTGCCCTTTTACATCTCTTGCCTTGAACCATCATTTGGTGATGGTCTGTGTGCTGCCTCAGAGATCACCTGACCAGAAATACTAGAACTGTAACAGGAAGAAGTGTGGAAGCAAAAGATAGAACTCTGTCTGTTAATTGGCTCATGTGACCTAACAAGTATAGTTTGTTTGTTATGTTTATGTGCACTGTGAATCGTACGATCCCAGGGGGTGGCCCTTACTTTTTAAAATGTCAGTTTTCTATTTATGATTACCCAATGGCACATACTATTAAAAAAGTATATTCTTATGAAAATGGTTTGTTTACATGAAGCAGGGTTTTACTGTTTTATGCAATATCTTTTTGTAGAGACCTACATTGTGTGAGGGGTATAGTGTTCCTTTAACGAACAAGGGGGGCTTCCTGCACTTAAAGCGCATCCTTTTTTTCCCCCTAGAAGCAGAAGGGGTTAAATGTGACCCATCCCAGAGGTTGTTGAACCCAAATTTGTTGTATTTGTAACTACCAAATGGTTCCAGCTGTGAGCACTGCCTCCAGCCCAGATCCTCGCAACCGAACGTGTTTATTTTAGCCGGCTGCTCACCTCTCACCGTCTGTTTCTCATTGCTCCCTGTGTCTGATTACACTCGCGATAATCTCACCCGCTACAGGCAGGAAATGGTAATGGACAGCGCAAGCCGTTTCCTACACTCGCTATAAAGTCCTCTTTGTTCCGGCTGTTGCATAAAGAAACCCTTGTGACTGAATTCCCCCCTTTTAGGCAGATTTCTGAATGGAGCAAAGGTCGTACAATCAGAGGAAGTTTGGGAAGGGTAGTAGAACAGAGAAATGGCTTCTGATGAGAAGATATTAGTTGTCAATATTAGAGCCCTGCAGCGGGCCAGGTTTCGTAAAGGTTTACTAAACTTGTTTCTGTCCCGCCCACTTTTGATGTCACTTCCTGTTTGATGGTGGTCTGCGGGTTGCAGGTCGGGTTGCAGATAAGGCAGTTGCTGGTCTGGGTCGGGTAGAGATTAAATATGCGGGTTGTGGTTCATGTCGCAGGTTTGGGTCCGGGTCTTAAAAATTTAAAAACACCCCTTACAATATTTGTAGATATTAGGAAGCTATTGTTATTGTGGCGTGACCCTGGATATTGTGAAAGTGCAGTCAAGCCAACATCTTACTGTATTGCTTAGTGTTGCACCACCCAAAATATGTGGTTTGGGAGCCCAAAGGAATGCACTAACTCCAGGATTCAGCCTTAACTCCCAACATTTTTGGGAAAGTATCAGATCCGGAATAAAATCCTTTTGGAAAGGGGAAATTTGGCTGATGCTGACTCGAACTCCGATGATTTTAACGGTTATAGAAAGTGAAAAGTATTTCCAAAAAGTTGTTATGCTTAAGATACAGATATGAGATCCCTTGTACCCCTTATATGGCCATTTCTCATAGATTACATTTTATCCAAATAATCCAAATTTATACAAATTATTTCCTTTATCTCTGTAATAGTAAAACAGTACTTTGTACTTGATCCCAACTTGGATCTAATTAATCCTTATTGGAAGCAGAACCGGCCTATTGGGTTTATTTAACGTTTATATGATTTTATAGTAGACAGGGAGGCACATTTATCAAATGTCGAATTTGGAATTCATGTGAATTATTCTCAACAAGAATATACTCACAATTCGACTGGGAGGTTAATAAAAAAAAATGTGAATGTCGAAAATTCGATTGAATGGTTCCTAACTGAAAATTCGAATCGTATTCGATTTGTACGAATCGAGTTTTTCTCCGGAAAAAAAAAAAAAAACACTGCCGGGTAGGCTATTATAATCTCCAAATGGCTCAACGTACCTCTGCCATTGAATTGTACTGAACTCGGCAGGTTTCAGGTGGCAAATATTCGAATTAGGGCTGTTTCCATGGTCGAGTTGTGATAATCTCACATTTGAATTGGTGGATTAAAATTCAAATGTGGGAATTTTGAAACTCAGAAATTCTCATTTACTAGAAGACCCTTGATAAATCTGCCCCTTTAGTGTATGAAGAACCAAATTATGGATCCGTTATCCGCCAAGCATTCTGGATAACAGATCCCATACCTGTACAAACGTATATGATTATATAGTGGATAAAGTACCCCCTATTGTAAAATATAAGGATATTATAAGTCTCTGAGGACTTCACCGACCATATGAAAGCACAAGGCTGATTGCCTTGTAATATCCTCATATTTACAAAACAAGGGGTACTTTATATATTATAATACACACGTTTTAACGAGTCATGTGACAAAAATTACATCACTACTCACTTTATAACTGATGACATCACAACTCACCGTTTATAAGGATATAATTTGCAAGATATTCATGACTTTTGTGTATTATATAGTGAAAGTACCTCCTCTTGTAAAATATGTGTATTCTAAGTTACCAAGGAGTTTCATGACCATATAAAAGTATGAGGCCGAAGGCCGAGTGCTCTTATACAGGTCACGGAACTCCGAGGTAACTTCTAATCTCCTCATATTTTGCAACTGGGGGTACTTTATTTATTATAATACACAAAAGTCATGAATATCTTGCAAATTATATCCTTATAAACGGTGAGTTGTGATGTCATCAGTTATAAAGTGAGTAGTGATGTAATTTTTGTCTGATGACATCAGAACTCACAGTTTATAAGGATATAATTTACAAGATATTCATGACTTTTGTGTCATTTCCCTAGGGGACCAGACTGTAAATTATATCCTTATAAACTTCGCGTTCTGAAGTCAGATCGCGCCGTTTATAACGGGTCCCCGGTCGCCGAATTGGACGCATTCGGCCTCGTGCTTTTATATGGTCACATAGCTCCTAGGTATCATAATACCTTTATAAATTACAGTAGGGGGTACATTAGCCACTATATATTGCAAATGTAACCCCTTCCTTGCAAGTGGACTGTAATAATATAATAATCACATAGGTAGTATTATGTTGTCGCTTATTTAGTTCTGTGATGGCAGTAAATCCCGTCCGATGGTTTCTGATGACCGAAAAAAGCAACGGCTGCCCACTATTATCGGCTAGTAGTGACTTGTGTGTGCCATTAGCCCAGTGATTCCCTTTATCTATAATGGTAAGAGATATCAGGCCGTGGTATTCTCATAATACTGCCCACTTACTGGCTAGTAACCTAGCAACCAAGCATCACTGGCCTGTAATTGCGCTGATGGTCCTGATGGCCTCAGTCATATTTATTTTTCTATTTGTCTCTATTTATTGACGTGAATGAAAGCTACCGTGCGGCGTGAACATGTCCGTCTTCAAAGAACTGGGGCTCTCAAGTAAATCTATTGTGGAAATTGGTATTATTATTTATTATGGTGGTATGGTAGCAGAAACAGAAGTATACCCTTATAATAATAATAATAATAATAATCAGCGAGAGAAGTACACAATGTCCTGTACTTGCAATCCATTATAATGTGCCTTGTTTCTCTGTCTCCTTAGGCAAACGGTTATTAAAGGTTCCCTTGCTCATCCCTTTGCCTTGACTCTATTTGGGGACACGATCTACTGGACAGACTGGACCACACGCTCAATCCTGGCCTGTAACAAGTACACTGGAGAGGACCGGCGAGAGGTGGACACAGACATTTTCTCCCCCATGGACATCCATGTTTTTAGCCATCTGAGACAGCCAAACGGTCAGTACCTGTTACGCAGTTCTGATATTCTCACGATTTACACCAAATGGAGATTTAGTATGCTTGATTGTGCTTTAGGTTCACCTAAAATTAGCCTTGAGCTCATTAAGTCTATAATAAAAATAAATATATATATATATATATATATATATATATATATATATATATATATATATATATATATATATATCTATATATATATCACACATATACAAATAAATACAATACATATAAAATACACATTCATAGAAAAATGCTGAAGTACGCCAGGTTTTTGCTTTAAAAATAAAAAATAACGGACTTCCTTTTTCTGTGTAATGATAAAACTGTAGCTTGTACTTAATCCCAACTAAGATATAATTAATCCGAATTGGAAGCAAAACCAGCCTATTGGGTTTTTCATGTTTACATGGTTTTCCAGTAGACTTAAGGGATGAAGATCCAAATTATGGAAAGATCCGTTTTCCGGAAAACCCCAGGTCCCAAGCATTTTGGATAACCGGTCCTATACCTATATAGGTCTGTGTAGCCATTCACAGCTCAGGTTACATAGCAGATAACAGATGCCTTCGGGAGAATACCATTGTATTCTATTAGAGCGTATGTTATTTGTTAATGAGATACTGTCACGTTTTTTTTTTCCAAAACACATCAGTTATTAGTGCACTGAACCCATTTCTCAAACGAGCAAAACGTTTTTTTTTTTTTTTTTTTATTTCATTTTGAAATCTGACATGGGGCTAGATATATTGTCAGTTTCCCAGCTGACCCCAGTCATGTGAACAGTGTGATTTAGAAACAAAAACTACACCATAAAAATCATGACAAAATCCCTTTAAGAACAATAGCACCTTGGCTTTTGTACCTTGGTCTGTGTTATCCTCAAAATAAATCGTATAAGCCTCTAGAGTTGTGTGTTCTTTTTGAACACTGGAAGCAATTACTAGGGATGGGCGAATTTGACCCGTTTCGTTTCGCCAAAAATTCGCCGCCGGCGAAATGTAGCAGACGCCCATTAAAGTCTATGGCCGTCAAAAAAAATTTGTCGCGCGGCGAAATTATTTTGTCGGGCGTCTTTTTTTTTTTTTTTGATGCACGTCTCCATACAAGTCTATGGGCGTCATTTTTTCGGCGAAACGAGGCGAAAAAAATCGCCCATCCCTAGCAATTACCCCCATAAGAAAACAATATATGTATATGACTTTAAATGGGTCGGATATCACAGGGCCTTCAATGCTTTCTTGTTAAAACCTCTTTGTATGAGTCGTCCGTTCTTGTTTTCACGCAAACTTTCTTTTCTCTTGCAGCTACCAATCCCTGCGCAGCCCACAACGGGGGTTGTTCTCATTTATGCCTGATGTCTCCCATGGAGCCATTTTATCAGTGCGCTTGTCCAACAGGTGTGCGTCTCATGGAGGATGGGAAGATGTGCATGCACGGTGAGTGCCTTGGGCTAGTTCACTCCAGGCCAATTGCATGTGTTTGCATTTTTTTTTTAGTTTCAGTCTGTATAACTCCAATCAATCCAACATTTTTTCTTGCTTTATTGTGCTTAGCAGAGTAGAATAAATATTGAAGGCTTGATTTATTACTTCTTTCCCTGTATCAGCTGTGTGCAGGCTTAGAGGGCTTTGTCAGTGGTACTTTGCAGTCATCAGGGCTTAAAGGATAAGTAAAACTTTAAAACAAGTGAATGAAATATCAATGAGAGTGCTATTCTAAGCAATTTTGTCATTTACATTCATTATTTATTTTTTTTCTATTCCAAGATATTAAGGGATACGTGTGCTGTTAATATAAATGAATTTTGTTCCAACAGCGTCATTTTCAGACCAGTCTGACCACCAAGTAGTCAAGGAAGTTGTCAGGAGAAAGAAAAAGGCTGCTCTGATGTTCTTCTGCTTAGGAAAACAATTAGAAACCTTTCTCAAATCTTTCCTAAGCAGAAGAACATCAGAGCAGCCTCTTTCTTTCTCCTGACAACTTCCTTGACTACTTGGTGGTCAGACAGGTCAGAAACTGACCAGCAGGTGGCGCTGTTGGAACAATTCATTCATATTAACAGCACATGTATCCCTTAATATCTTGGAATAAAAAGAAAATGAATGTAAATTGCAAAAGAAAAGAATAGCACTCATACATTTTACATTCACTTATTTTAAATGTTTCCTTATCCTTTAATTAACAACAGTGGGCAAATTTGCACCTGGACAGTAACCCATAGCTGCAGGTAGAACAATGATGGCAAACATTGGATTGGATTCCTGCTAAGGCTGTATATGAGGCTTCATCTATGTCATTTTGACTCAACGCCGACTTGAGCATGAGCAGGTGAATTTAAAGGGCAAATTAAAAACAACTTTTTTTCCTAATTTTAAGAAAGGGTCATTCTCCAGAAATCAAGTCAATGACTTTTAATGGAATTTTAATATTCCTTTAAATGGAACCACCAGAATATGATGATGAGAATACTGCAGGGGTTGATGACACTTCTCAGAAAACAAAGCAGCTCTTGTGTGCCGAGAGTGATCTCAGGCTTAGTAGCCTGTGTGTGGTGCTGCTACAACTGGGATTCATATTCCCTCCAAGCAGCTGCTTTGGCTTGCGCAAACTGGACAGAGACACCAGTACGTCATTGTTAATAAACCATCTGACATCTGTTCGTTTTGAAAGTTCCTCCATAATGGTGGGGCTTTAATAATAATAATAATAATAATAATAATAATAATAATATATTAAATCTATTTCTAGCCGTGTCGGAATCATTTTCTGAGTCACAGGGAGAATGAATTAGAATTAAAGCAATGTTAATTAGAATTATGCCTTCCATTCGACTGATGGAATACAGGGGGTATTTGTCACCTGCCAGTACCCTTAGAACTCAGAATCAGGCAGGTGCTGTTTGCTTGCCCCATTTTGCTTCCAGGGCAGGGTTTAGCTGTAGGACTAGGAATGCTGACCATGTGATTGATGAAAAATGCTGTATTGTTCTATCTAAAGTATTGGTGGTCTCTTCTGGATTGGAAGGGGATGTAAATTCTTCCTTATAATATATACGGAACTGCCAGACAGGAGTTGCATGACTGAGCGTGTTTTACTGGCTGCAGACTCAAACAGCAGCTCCCCTAGACTGATGACCAAGGCTAAGATCACCACTATTTTTGCACTCCTTTTTTTTTCATGGTGTGATCGTCTTGTCCAAAAAAAAAAACATCACAGCTAAATGTGTGGCTACTGACAATACTATAGGTGCCAACCCAACTGCCCAGTGATGTTCTATTTACTGTCAAAGGCAACCTAAACCCCATTATAAACGTTGCCTAATACAAGATAATTCATTGTAATGTTCCCCTATACATTTGCTTTTTTATATTATAGAATATAACATTTGCTCTTTTTTTTTTTTTTTTTTTTTTTTTTTTTTATTCTATGAAGATTTTGAATTGTCTTATTCTTCTGACTCTTTCCAGCTTTCAAAGCAGGGTCAAAAAAACAAAATCTGTTATCGTTACTTTTTAGTACAGGTATGGGGTCTGTTATCCGGAATTATGGAAAGGCCGTGTCACACAGACTCCATTTTATCCAATAATCCAAATGTTTAAACATGATTTCCTTTATCTGTGTAATCCTAAAACAGTAACTTGTACCTGATCCAAACTAAGATATAATTAATCCTTATTGGAAGCACGAGATAATTTTTTTTAAAAACCGCAGACCAATTGCAAGTAGTTTCAGAATATCACTCTCTACATCAGGGGACCCCAACCCTTTTTTACCTGTGAGCCACATTCAAATGTAAAAATAGTTGGGGAGCAACACAGGCTTAAAAAAAGTTCCTATGGGGTGCCAAGTAAGTGCTGTGATTGGCTATTTAGTAGCCCCTATGTTTATTGGCAAACTACAGGAGGCTCTCTGGCATTATCCCCTGGTTTTTATGCAACCAAAGCTGCCTCCCAGCCTGGAATATAAAAAAAAAATAAGTGGCTTTGAGGCCACTGGGAGCAACAGCCAAGGGGTTGGAGAGCAACATGGAGCCACTGGTTGGAGATCACTAATCTACATGATGCTAAAAGAGGATGAGACGGGGCTGAAATCAGCCTGCTAAAATCCGCTAGCAGACTCCTCTTCTGCCTTAAAAGGCCTTGTGTCGGCTCAAGCACAAACATGCAAGCAAATGTCGCCAAAGAAACGTGAGACTTTGCATTTTGATGCAAAATCCTCCCACTGGAGCCAACACAAGGCTTCCGACGCGAACACAGAAGGGTAGTCTTCAAACTCATTTTGGCCCTAGCATTAAAGGAGAACTAAAGTTTAACTAAAGAAGTAGCTAGAAATGTTGTACATGATGTTTTGTGCTTCTGTACCAGCCCAAGGCAACCACAGCCCTTTAGCAGTAAAGATCTGTGTCTCCAAAGATGCCCCAGTAGCTCCCCATCTTCTTTTCTGCTGATTCACTGATTCACATGCGCTGTGCTGCTGTCACTTACTGAGCTTAGGGACCCACTCACAATATACAGTACACATAGAATAGAAATGTCAAAATATAAGGCTGATTAGTAATTAATACACATAATTACTACATGGCAGCACAGAAACCAGTGCAATTAGCATCAGAATTGAATAATCAGCAAACCTGTAGCATCAGCTTATATTACAGCCAGGGAAGCTCATTTTCTGCTGGATAATTAGTGACGAGCCCTAAGCTTAGCTTCTCAACAGCCAATCAGAGCCCACTGAGCATGTGAGTGTCACAGACACTTTCCAAGATGGTGACCCCCTGTGACAAGTTTGAAGTCCTGGATCATTGCTGCTATTGACAAGCTCAAACTTTAGCCTCGTGCAATAAGTTCACTATAGAAAATATGGCATTTTTAGCCACTTTCATTTTGAGGGTTTAGTTCTCCTTTAAGGTAAACAACTCCTTCAAACACTTCTACCTATGGTTTATATAGATTAATATAACGGCAACTGAAAGCAGTGTTTGTTTATCCCTGTTATCTGGTTCAGCCTTTTGATACAATGCAGCAAAATTAGTTTCCCTCCAGCTGGCGTCTGCTACATTATGAACAGCTGGACGGATAACTGCTTTCCGTAACATTGACATTTAGGGCAGAGATACACGCTCAAATTCCGGGAGTTTTTTAGTTGCCCGGTGATAAATTGATTCTTCGGAACGTCTAATCTACCCAGACTGCCTCCCATCGGCGAGATGGCACTCGGAGCGATTTGTTTTCCGAAGTCGCCCAAAGTTTCCTAATCTCCCTGAACTGCCTCCCGCCGGCTAGAATGTCAATTGCCGGCTGGAGGCAGTTTGGGGAGATTAGTTGCCCAGAAGTAGAGGAGATTTGTCGCTGGGCAACTAATCTCCCCGAATCTGAGCGTGTGTCTCTGCCCTTAAAGTCAACTAACACCACAAAAATGTTTTAAATAATGAAAATATAATGTAGTGTTGCCCTGCACTGGCAAAACTGATGTGTCTGCTTCAGAAACACTACTATAGTTCATATAAACAAGCTGCTGTGTAATCTGGAAAACCATGAGACCTGGCTGAAGGCATTTGCTCGGCCCCACATTAGCTGTGCTGGAGGGGAGAGAGAAAGCTTGTAACATGTCTGTGTGTTTGTGCAATGTTTATTATGCAGATAACAATCACTCTGCAGGTGTGCACAGCTGACATTTGTCTGGTTTTTCTCACGCAACCTCAGCTGTCTCTTAGCAGCCACAGGCGTTATAATTACGATCTTTCGTAATTTCAATACACACGTGAAGAGCTGAATCGTCAGAAATACATATAGAAACAATAGAATTCTACCTGTATGTGACGATTTAGTACTAACAATGGCTGATGTTCAGGTGCCTTCAAAGGCGCCCAATCAAATGTTTCCGGCCAGCCCGAACGACAACAGTTATCCAAGTCTTCTGCCGATTAACAGTCGGCTTGTCTCACTCCATACATGCACCGAATATCGTACGAAAATTTGTTTTGTACGATATCCTTACGTCTTTGGCTTAAGGTGGCCATACACAGGCAGATTAAAGCTGCTGACATCACTCCTTTAGACCGATTCGCCAGCGTATCTGCCCGTGTGTGGGGGTTCCTGACGGGTCCCCCCTGATCGATATCGGGCCAAAGATCGGCCATATATCGAGCAGTCAAGTTTGATTTTTTTCAACGATCGAGGACCACACAGGCTAGTTGATGCAGTCCTGCGAACCGTCAGTGCCCATTCGTAGCATTGTAATCCGATCGTGCAGCTGAACGTTCTGATTCGTCCGATATCGCCCAACCATTAGTGGGCATATCTGGTTAAGATCTGCTCGTTTTGCGACCTCACCAAACGAGTGGATCTAATAGTGTATGACCACCTTAAGTCAGAGAGACAGAGACCTGCAACATGGCAGCTTTTTTTCTGTATCATTATGTTAATGCTTAGTTGCAAGCTCCTTCCAGCAAAACTCTGACCACGAGTATCGTCTTCTCACTCTCCAAACCCCCTTTCAATTGGCTCAGGGGCTCGGCCCCCTGTCTCGCTCCCCGATGTCAACCACTGGAATGTTGGTCCTGCCCTTGAACCAACAGGAGGCCGTGACTACCTGAAAAGCAGTAATTCTAGAAAACTGTAGAAAAAAAATCCCCTAGACTAAACATCGATTTTCTCCCCTCCCTTTCGGATGTGGGCCGCACTGAGGCATGAAAGTGGGAAGCTTTGTGGTTATACACACATATGTTAAGTAATCACGGCTAAATAATAAAATGCAGATTTGTGATAGACATAAAATACATTGTTAATAGGGAACATACAGATTCACTCCATATGGAATTAGTTTGCTGATTATTTGAAAATCCAGATGCTGCTGTATAAAGGGAGAGGTAATTTTTCAACCTCAGCTGCTGTCTTCTTCACTGTACAAAGCTGGATGTAAATAGAATCTGTAGCCTATCAGATCCAAATTCTGCACACTGTGGTAATGGTTTTTAGAGAGCTAATTAAATGATCAGAGTCGGTATCTGATGATATTAATTAATATGCAGAAATTGGAAGTAAGATGTGCACTCCATAACCTGTACACTTGTTACCTTACTGCTTAAAGGGAATGATCTGGTGAATCTTTTTTATTATAAATGAATAAAAAACGTATTAAAACCAAAAGTGTACATTGAGTTGAATTCTTACGTTTCTTTCCATTTGTGCAGGTGCTACAGAGTTGCTGCTGCTTGTCCGCAGGACGGACCTTAGGCGGATATCGCTGGATACGCCGGACTTTACCGATATTGTTTTGCCGCTGGACGATATCCGCCATGCTATTGCTGTAGACTATGATCCTGTCGATGGTTACATTTACTGGACCGATGATGAGGTGCGAGCCATACGGCGCACGCAGATCGATGGCTCTTCCAGTCAATACATTGTCACCTCCCAAGTGGCCCACCCGGATGGTATCGCTGTCGATTGGGTGGCTCGGAACTTGTACTGGACTGACACGGGGACAGACCGCATAGAGGTCACTCGGCTCAATGGGACCATGCGCAAGATTCTCATATCGGAGGACCTGGACGAACCGAGAGCCATAGTCTTAGATCCTATGAATGGGTAAGCTTGTTTTTTTTCCACCCCCCCCACCAACCAGCCGTGATATACTCCATATCTTGCAACACGAGAACCCTTATAAATCATGCCCAACTACATTCTGCAGATGCTAATGGGTGTTAATATAGTGTTTTGCATATATTCTCCATGGATGAAATGATGTAAATGGTGCACAAGGAGCGCAACATGAAAATGTGTTCTTACGGAAACTGTATTTTATTTATTTTACAGGTACATGTATTGGACTGACTGGGGAGAAATCCCTAAAATAGAGCGTGCTGCAATGGATGGTTCAGATAGGATTATATTAGTAAACACCTCTCTTGGCTGGCCTAATGGACTGGCCCTGGATTATGCAGAAGGGAAAATCTACTGGGGAGATGCCAAGACCGATAAGATAGAGGTGGGTTGCAGGTTTTTTTTTTTTTTTTTTTTTTTTTTTTTTTTAGAAATTATGACTTTCCTGTATAAAATATTTTCCTGCTTAAAATATTAGTTCTTCTATTAACTTTTAGTTTGATATAGACAGGGGTGTCCAATAGGTACATCGGGATCTACCTGTTTGATTTTTTTATTCAGATATTAATGTTAAGGTTAGATAAGAAATAATTGTTAAATTTAGCAATATACGTTTTCTCATAAATCAATATTTAAGTAATATTTTCCATGGAACAGAATGCTAACTGCTTTTATAGATCCTAATAGGACATCATCAGTAAAAGTAGACCTCTAATTGGAGTATCACTGTCTACCCATGCTTTACTGAAACCGTTTAGAATTTGTCTTCATTTTATTTATTTATTTTGGGGTGTTTGAATTATTTAGCACCTCTCCAATTTGCAATTTCCACAGCTGTCTGGTTGCTAGGGTTCAGTTTACCTTAGAAACTAGTCAGCAGTGTGCATGAGAGGCTGTAAGAGGCCTGAATAGAAGGATGCGGAACAATCGGTAACAATTACAAAATTGTAGCCTTACAGAGCAAATTATTTTTTTTGTTTTGGCTGATGGGGGGCAGATACGCCCATCTGAATGCCTGAAAGAGAACAGGAAGGCAGATCATTAAACACTATGCAAAATTAAGACCAGTTGAAAAATTGCTAAATGACCATAGATGTTACAATTAATATCTTTCCTGGAAACGAGAGTTTCTTTCAATACACACGTGTAGAGCTGAATCGTCAGATATACATATAGAAACAATAGAATTGTACCTGTATCTGACGTTTCAGCACTAACCATGGCTGATGTTCGGGTACCTTCAAAGGCGCCCGACCAAAATTTTCCAGCCAGCCCAATCGACGAGCTGACCAATATCTAAGTCTTCTGTTGATATCTGTCGTACGTTATTATCCGTGCAACTATGGCCACCTTTAGAAGTAATGATGAACAGCCTCTTTTATAAAGTGTTTGGAGCCTTCTGTGTAGCACCGAACAATATGAGTTTGCTGTTCAACAGTTTACAACTATATGATCACACTGTTGCTTTTGTGCATGGCCGCTTAGGCTTTAAAAAAAACACAAAATAGGCATAATACAAAAGAGGAACGTTCTATTGATGTCTAATGTTCTGTGTAAACTATGCTGTTCAGACCTGTTCTCATTTGCTCATCGCAACATTTTGTTGTTGAATCGCCACACACTTCCATGGTGATGAGCTTATAAACTGCTCTTGTTCAGTAAGAAGCTGAACCAGCTATTCGCTTGGAACTGCATTTGCGTCACCTTCTGGGTTCCTTCAATAGTCCAGTAGTTTGCATGATGGATCTGTATATAGTTTTTTTGCCTGTAGCAATTCCCTTGTCTTGAGAGAACTGCACCTGTCCGAGGTGCTCACTGTGAGTAAAATAAAAGGGCAGGCTTGGGAAATCTGAATTAATTGCGTTCGCCTGCTAGTCACGAGCGCGTATCTGTATTTCATTCCTAAGCGCAGCCTTTTGCTATGTGGGTTCTTTACCAACCCCTGAGACAGCAATAATCTGACTGCTGTGGTTAATGGAGCCCAGCGGGGGGTTCTTTGTTCCCCACTTTATCTGGCAGACTGTCTACCGCCGGGGCATTAATCTCACTTTGGATATTAAAAAAAAAAAAAAAAAGTGAAATGGCTGCCTTGCATTGTCCTGATGTCCATAGGCAGTGGTCGGGGCAGTTTTGTGTAAGCCACACACCATGGTGCACTCTCAACCTTGTCTGTAGTAGAATACATTCTCAGGGTAAGGGAACACGGGGAGATTAGTCGCCCCGGTGACAAATTGCCTCTTCTTTGGGGCGACAATCTCCCCAAACTACCTTCCCGCCGGCTATAATGAAAAATCACCAGCGGAATGGCACTTGCGTCGCTTCATTTTCTGAAGTTGCCTCACAAGGAAAGTTCGGGCAACTTCGGAAAACCAAAGCAATATGTATGCCATCCTGCTGTTGATCCACATTCTTGCCGGTGGGAAGGCATTGCGTGGGAGATTAGTTGGTGGCCACACACGAGAAGATCCACTCGTTTTGGCAAGATTGCCCACCAAAGGCAGAGCAATATTGAGTTAATCCGATTGTTTGGCCCTAGGGCCGAGCGATCAGATTACCATGAAAGAAATGGGTGCCGACGGGACGAGGACCGCATTAACTAACTGATGCGGTGCTTGGTCACCAAAATAAAATCAAACCTGCTTGGTCAATATCTGCCAAATTTTTGGCTTGATCTCGATCGGGGAGATCCACCAGAATGCACCTACACAGGCAGATAAACTGCCAAATTTGTCTAAAAGAACCGATAGCATCTTTAATCTGTCTGTATATGGCCATCTTTAGCTAGAGGTGGATTAACAGGGTTGTCCCTGTAATATCACCTATTCTCCCCCCCCCCCCCTGCAAAAAAATCTTATGCTGTGAATCCCTGGCTAATAGCACATGTAGCTGGCTGTTCCAGGTTCATATCAATAGGCTGAGGGAGCGACTGTTTGCACTAGGGATGCATCTAATCCAGGATTCGGTTTGGGATTTGGCCAGGATTCTGCCTTTTTTAGCTGGATTCATCCGAATCCTTCTGCCCGGCTGAACCGAATCCTCCTTTGCACAGATCTCTCTGTGTATGGCCACCTTAATAAATCTGATCGGAGGTCCTAGGGCCCAACGATTGGATCGTAATGAAAGTAATATTGGTGGTTGGATCACAGAGCTGAATCAACAGTTGCAATCCGACGAGATTTTTAGCCCTGCATGGTCAGGCTGACTTTCGGCCAGATATCGATAGGGGAAGCACGTCGGAGGGCCCCATACACGGGCCAATAAGCTGCCCACTCTTTCTGTTGGCCGCTTTTAACGGCCAGTGTATTGCCACCTTGAGGGAGATTAATCGCCCAGTGAAAAATCTTCTTTTCTTTGTGCGACTAATCTCCCCAAAATTATGGCATTCATGTCGCTTTGTTTTCTAAAGTTGCCCGATGTCGTCTCACGAGGAAACTTCGGACGACTTCGGAAAACCAAAGCGATCCGTATTGCATCCCACCAGTGATTCACATTCTTGCAGGCATTAGTTGCCCCAAGAAGAGATTTGTCGCTGGGCGACTAATCTCCCTTGAATCTGCACGTGTGCCACCACCCTTAGGCTCAGAGTACACACATGAAAGGTTTAATATAACAGGAATTGTAGCCTCTTCTAAAGTTTTCTTGGTTATGGAACGTTCTGCTTTAAGACCCTGGAGGTGTATCATGCACTTTCCTTACACTGGCTACTACGGTGGATGTGGTTGAAGCCACACGTGTTTCCTGCTGCAGACTATCTCCCCTTTGCGGTTTACCCCAATGTTTAGATATTGACCCAGAATGTGAAACTCTGCACCACAGGGTGGTTTCCAATGCACAAACTACTGGAAGGTTCTTTTACACATACTGGCTGTGGCTGGAGACTTTAAATGGGGTCTTGTTAAAGGAGAAGGAAAGGCTAAAACTAAGTAAGCTTTATCAGAAAGGTCTATATAAATACACCAGTAAATCCTCAAAGTAATGCTGCTCCTCTGTCAAAAGAAACACCACATTTCTTTCCTTCTATTGTGTACTCATGGGCTTCTGTATCAGACTTCCTGTTTTCATCTTAAACCTTCAGGGCTTGGGCTTGAGCATGCTCAGTTTGCTCCTCTCTCCCTCCTCCCCTCACTTCTATAATCTGAGCCCAGAGCTATGGGTGAGCAGGGAGAAACTCTGACAAGAAGGGATGTCACAACAAGCTAATATGGCAGCTGCTATCCTAAACAAACCGAGAGCTTCTACATCGGTTTACTCGGGTATGGTAAAGCATTCTACGGAATAAATAGTGTTATAGCTTGCACTAGTCTGGCTTATTTATTGGCAATAAACTGCTTCTGTAGCTTTCCTTCTCCTTTAAAGCAAAGACCTATGCCGTATACTTTGCTAGCATATTATATTTTATGTGATAGCTGTTGCTAGGTCCCACACAAACTTGATGTAATTTCATATTGTTTTCATATTTTCTCCTGTAGGTTATGACAACAGATGGCACAGGCAGGCGGATTCTGGTGGAAGACAAACTGCCCCATATCTTTGGCTTCACACTTTTGGGTGACTACGTGTATTGGACTGACTGGCAGAGACGCAGCATTGAAAGGGTTCACAAACGTACAGGAGAGCGTGAGGTTATTATCGACCAGCTACCTGATCTCATGGGTCTGAAAGCCACCAACATACAGAAAATATCTGGTAAGTTATCCCTGCTGAGTTTTATATTGTTAAAGGATAAGTAGACCTTTAAAATAAGTGAATGTAGAATTGATGAGAGTGCTATTCTTAGCATATTTGTTATTTACATTTAATATTTATTTACTTTATATTCCAAGATATTAAGGGATACATGTGCTGTTAATATGAATGAAATTTGTTCCAACAGTGCCACCTGCTGGTCAGTTTCTGACCAGTCTGACCACCAAGTAGTCAATGAAGTTGTCAGGAGAAAGAAAGAGGCTGCTCTGATGTTCTTCTGCTTAGGAAAACAATTAGAAACCTTTCTCAAATCTTTCCTAAGCAGAAGAACATCAGAGCAGCCTCTTTCTTTCTCCTGACAACTTCCTTGACTACTTGGTGGTCAGACTGGTCAGAAACTGACCAGCAGGTGGCGCTGTTGGAACAAAATTCATTCATATTAACAGCACATGTATCCCTTAATATCTAGGAATAATAAGAAAATAATGAATGAATGTAAGTGACACTCATCACTTATTTTATTTACTTAGCCTTTAAAGTTAGGCCTTCATAGTGTGTGATTGTCTTTGAGTAAAATAAAAAGAAGCTTGAAGCAAACATTTGGCCATTTTTCCAGTAAGTAACCCCAGTTGAAAAAGGTATTCCTTCCCCATGATCTGTATAATGTATTGATATATGTGATTGTGTTCTAGGTACAAATGGCTGTGCTGAGAACAATGGTGGCTGCAGTCACCTTTGCCT
Source organism: Xenopus petersii (assembly GCA_038501925.1). Classification (NCBI taxonomy): domain Eukaryota; kingdom Metazoa; phylum Chordata; class Amphibia; order Anura; family Pipidae; genus Xenopus; species Xenopus petersii. The sequence goes on from CM076677.1 coordinate 133,366,607, forward strand.
GTACCGACCACAGGGACCTCGCTGTGCCTGTCCCATTGGCTTGGAACTGATAAATGACATGAAGACCTGCATTGTCCCAGAAGCTTTCCTCCTGTTCTCCCGCAGGGCTGACATCCGCCGCATCTCCCTGGAGACTAGTAATAGCCATGTGGCCATACCCCTGACTGGAGTAAAAGAAGCCTCTGCTCTCGATTTTGATGTTACGGACAATAGAATCTATTGGACAGATGTCAGTCTAAAGGTGAGTTTCTGAATGAATTGGTGCTTGGCCAAACCTATGCACCAGAGTTGGTGCGAAAGAAAGAGGCTGCTCTGATGTTCTTCTGCTTAGGAAAACAATTAGAAACCTTTCTCAAATCTTTCCTAAGCAGAAGAACATCAGAGCAGCCTCTTTCTTTCTCCTGACAACTTCCTTGACTACTTGGTGGTCAGACTGGTCAGAAACTGACCAGCAGGTGGCGCTGTTGGAACAAAATTCATTCATATTAACAGCACATGTATCCCTTAATATCTTGAAATAAAAAGAAAATAAATAATGAATGTAAATTGCAAAAGAAAAGAATAGCACTCATAAATTATTTATTGTTACAAGCAGAGAATGGTATGGCCTCAAATGAATGCAGAGACAAAAGAAAGAGGCTGCTCTGATGTTCTTCTGTTTAGGAAAACAATTAGAAACCTTTCTCAAATCTTTCCTAAGCATAAGAACATCAGAGCAGTCTTTCCTTCTCCTGACAACTTCATTGACTACTTGCTGGTCAGAAACTGACCAGCAGGTGGCGATGCTGGAACAAAATTCATTCATATTAACAGCACATGTATCCCTTAATATCATGGAATAAAAAATAAATAAACAATGAATATAAATGTCAAACGGGCTTAAAATAGCACTCTCATCAATTTTACATTTGCTTATTTTAAAGCTTTACTTATCCTTTAAGCTAGATAAATCAGCAATGGCTGTCTTTTACCTTTTACAGACCATCAGTAGAGCGTTCATGAATGGCAGTGCTCTAGAACACGTGGTGCAGTTCGGCCTCGACTACCCAGAGGGAATGGCAGTGGACTGGTTAGGGAAAAACTTATACTGGGCAGATACTGGTACTAACCGAATTGAAGTATCAAAGTTGGACGGGCAGCACAGACAGATCCTAGTATGGAAAGACCTTGACAGCCCCAGGGCCCTGGCTTTGGACCCAGCCGAAGGGTAAGTCATTGAATTCATGCATGCACAGGACACTATAGAAACGGCCATGTTGGCCAATCGACTGATTGGTTGTTTATAAGCGGCAATATTGTTAGGACAGTTGTTGCAGTATTTTAGCCGCACAGACTAGATCACAGGCGCCATCTTCAGTCAATTCGTTAATCTTTGAGACCGGCGCTTCTGCAACTTCCATGAGTTTTGGCGCATGCGCAGTTGTTGTGAAACAGAAAATTGCTCCAACTGCGTATGCACCGGTACACCGGTCTCATTTAGAAGATTACCGAAGAGAAGAAGATGGCTGCTGTGAAATACGCTGGACAGAATCTGCACAAAGGGCTAAGTAAAGAGTTAGGGGCATTTGCCCAGGGTACCAGTTAGGCTGGGGGAAGGGAGGGAGGTCTATGTTGGTTTTTTTTTAACTTAAGGGTTGAATTTTCCTTTAAAGGGGAACTATCGCGAAAAGATATTTTAGAGCTCACTCTCACTCTCTCTATATGCAGGATTTGTGCAAAAGGCAGTTATTTTGTTAGATTTTGTTTGTACTGGAATCCGTTATTTGAGTGAGCTCTAATACATATGCTAGGAATGGAATCCCCCATATAAAAGATTTTGGGTCTTAACTGTCAATGAATATGTGATACCCAACTGCTGCATAAAGAGAGACAGATGCTGAGAGAGGGATAGTGAATATAAACTTGATTATTTCAGAAATAATGCAGAATATTCAATTGATTGTATTTAGAAAGTTTCTTATTTCAGTATGAGGAAGCTTATATTAAATTTTCATTTGCGCGAGGGATTCTGTCATGATTTTCATGATGTAGTTTTTATTTCTAAATTACACCGCAAATAATTCACTACAATTGTTGTTGTAATATTGGTGTTTAGGTGCATCTTAGGTCATTTTGCCTGGTCATGTGCTTTCAGAAAGAGCCAGCACTTGGAACTGCTTTATGACAGACTGTTGTTTCTCCTACTGAATGTAAATGAAGGAGCGGCAGTGGGATCTGAATTTTACTATTGCGTTCTGTTCTGAGATCTACCAGACAGCTGTTATCTTGTAATAGGGAGCTGCTATCTGGTTACCTTCCCATTGTTTTGTTGTTAGGCTGCTGGTGGGGTTGATATCACTCCAACTTGTAGTACAGCAGTAAAGAATGATTGAAGTTTATCAGAGCACAAGTCACATGACTGGAGGCAGCTAGGAAACTGACAATATGTATAGCTCCATGTCAGATTTTAAAATTAAATATATAAATATAAAAAAAAATCAGTTTGCTCTTTGAAAAACGGATTTCCGTGCAGTGCTGGCTCAGTACTATTAACTGACGTGTTTTGGAAAAAATAATAAACATTTTTTCCCATGACAGTATCCCTTTAAATTGTATAACTGGCTAACTTCGGCAGATCTGTACTGATCGTTTATTAGAATTCCATGCTTTCTTTGCACTGGTTAATTTCTCTCTCCTGCTCATATAGCAGACTTTCCCTTGCATCTTCCAGGCTTTACAAAAAGAATGTTCTGAGGTTTTGGCCCAATCTGTGCCCTCAGAGGTACAGGATAAGGGGAGCAAATCCAAATATTGGCTCTGGAAACATCCTTTTATTGAAACTATTTCTGTTCTTTATTTACTTTAGCAGCAGATTTATTTCTGTGAAATCTGTTTTTTTTTCTTTGTGGGTTTTTTTTTGTTTTATACATTTTTTTTCCCCTGTTTTACCTGGAATTGACTCTGCGGGCAGCTGCTGAAAAGTCCATTTCCTCGGCACGGGCCGAAAGGGAGTTGACTGGCAAACGCCGCGCATTCCACAACTAATTGATAAAGTCCCACCTCTGCTGCTGGGCGTCCCTCCTGCGATTTTAGCTTGTAATTTTCCAGATGCGGGACGGAACTGAATCTGGATTATAGTAAACTCCAGGGAGGAATCGAAGTCGGCTCCAGGCTGCTGCATAAACATGGACACTGCCTGGAATTGTCTACATCTGGCCCCTCGTCCCCAAAGGCTTTTAATTTCAGCTGCAAACTTCTTTCCATCCCTTTCCTAAGAGAATCTGTTTCTATGTATTAGAACGTGTATTGATTTCAGATATTGGAATAAATAGATTTTTTTTAACACTTATTTTAAAGGGATTTTTATAATGTAGTTTTTTTTTCTAAATGACACTGTTTACACTGAAAATAATTCTCTATAATATAAAATTTCATTGCTAAACCAGCAAGTGTATTCCAACTTGCAGTACAGCAGTAAAGAGTGACTGAAGTTTATCAGAGCACAAGTCACATGACTGGAGGCACCTGGGAAACGGACAATATGTCTAGCCCAAGTCAGATTTCAAAATTAAATATAAAAAAATCTTTTTGCTCTTTTGAGAATCTGATTTCAGTGCAGAATTCTGCTGGAGCAGCGCTATTAACTGATGTGTTTTGAAAAAAAGTTTATTTCCTATGACAGTATCCCTTTAGGCAGTGCTGAAAACCCGGTCCAGTGACCTAATTAGATACTGCTGGGCTCCACAGCAAATTATTTTTTAGGCCCCATTATTTTTCGGGCCGACTCCTGCACCAAATCTTTGGGTCGTAGGCGGGTCTGGGTCGAGCTCTTCTCCTGCTCTCCCCGCCCACAACTTAGTGCTTCCAGTGCCTAAATTTATAGACTCAAGCCCGCCCCATTTGTAACTTCACAACAGGCGCGGGTCTATAAATAGGGGGCAATAGCGGGCCGGATGCGGATTAGGAGGGGTTGGGTTAGGGTCGGGTGCGGGTCGAGAAATTCTCGAACCTCACATAACTAACCCGTACCTTAAACAGGCCCTTAGTGAATCATTCCTATTGGCTGACAAAATGATTAGCATATGAGCAGCAGTTCTGCAGTTCCATGTGTTACCAGAAGCCATATTTGCAGGTACAGGTATGGGACCTGTTATCCAGAATGCTCAGGACCTGGGGTTTTCTGGATAATGGATCTTTCTGTAATTTGGATCTTCATACCTACTAGAAAATCATGTAAAGCTTAAATGAGGCCAATAGGCTGGTTTTGCGTCAATAAGGATTAATTATATCTTAGTTGGGATCAAGCACAAGCGACTGTTTTATTCCAAGTATGGGACTTGTTATCCAGAAAGCTCGAGACCTGCTGTCCCGAAAGCTCTGGACCTGGGGTTTTCCGCATAAGGGATCTTTCTGTAATTTGGATCTGCATACCTTAAGTCTACTATAAAATCATATAAACATTAAATAAACCCAATAGGCCGGTTCTGCTTCCAATAAGGATTAATTATATCTTAGTTCGGATCAAGTACAAGCGACTGTTATTATTACACAGAAAACTGATTTTTTTTTAAATTTGTATAATTTAGATTAAATACAGTCTATGGGAGACAGCCATTCCGTAATTCGGAGCTTTCTGGATAACAGGTTTCCGGATAATGGATCCCATACCCATATATGTTTGTCAGACCTCCGGAGCTTGTTTTTTGTTAGCCATGACAAAAGCACATTATCAGCACAGGCTACAGTCTGGCATCATTAATTATACTTAGTGGGAACACAAACATGAAATATGATCTGGTAATTGAGCCAGACAGACCTGGATCCTATCCCATCTCTTTGTTAACCGATATCAAGTTTAAATTAGGTAAGGGCAATTCTAGGGGGAGCTGAACATTGTGAGAGCCGGTTAAATCACTGCAAGAAGCCAGTGTGACTACACAAGCCTGGAGAGTGAGACCTCTAAGGTTTAAAGGGATATAGCAGGAACAGTCCCCTAAGTGTGTTCATAGTCTGTACAGAGAGATCCCATAAAACTATGGCAGCATAGGTATTCCCCTGTACTAAGCACAATTCAGCAGGAACAGCCCCTAAGTTTGCTCATAGTCTGTACAGAGAGATCCCATAAAACTATGGCAGCATAGGTATTCCCTGTACTAAGCACAATTCAGCAGGAACAGTCCCCGTGGTCCCCCAATCCAGCACAACTTTGTTTAGACACAGGCTGTACAGAGAAACACAATAAACTTATATATTTCCCCCGTGCCAAGCACAATTCTGAATGAAAATCTAACTTAGTATCATGTAAGACATTGATCTAGTCATGCAGTGAAGTATTGTGTGGTTTTTAATTGTGTATAGATACATACATATTATTGCTATAATATTCATATTCTAAACTATGTTCTCTTTCTTTACCTTGTAGGTATATGTACTGGACTGAATGGGGTGGAAAACCCAAGATAGACAGGACTGCTATGGATGGAAGTGGGCGTATCACTCTGGTGCCGGATGTAGGACGAGCCAATGGGCTCACAATTGACTATGCAGAGAGGAGGCTTTACTGGACAGATCTGGATACTAATCTCATTGAATCATCAAATATGCTTGGTGAGATTTTCCTTATTCTTGTAGTTGTGGAGTACTTACCTTTAAAGGGTTGTGCACCTTTGTGTTAATGTTAAGTATGACATATTGAGTGATACTCTGAGACAATTTCCAATTGGTTTTCAATTTTCTAATTACTTTTAATTTTTGAGTTTTTTAAGCTATTCATTTAGCAGCCCTCCAGTTTGCAATTTCAGCAGTGTGGTTGCTAAGGTGCAGATTCCGCCTAGCAACCATGGGCTGATTTGAATAAGAGACTGGAAAATTAATAGGAGAGGGCCAGGATAGAAAGATAAATAATAAAAGGTACCAATAACAATACATTTGTAGCCTTAGAGTATTTGTTTTTAGATGGGGTCAGTGACCCCATTTAAAATCTGATAGAGTCCAAAGAAAAGGGCAAATAATGAAAAAACTATAAAAAATAAATAATGAAAACCAATTTAATAGTTTCTTAGAATTGGCCATTCTATAACAAACTAAAAGTTAACCACACCTTTAAGTTCTATGCCCCCTCGGCATCATATTTTAAATTATCTTAGACAACCTGCACTAGACGCAGTGCATTATGGGATGTCACTACATGCACAAAGTACCTCAATTGCCGCCACATTAATTGTCAGTCGTTAATGTAACAAATCACAAAAAAGAAGGGATCCGTCGCCAGTGACCTGTTTATAAGCAAACATTTAATTGGTTGTTTCAGATGTCAACACTCTTATCAACTTATCCCAAATATATTTATACATGATTGCTACATGTGTCTAATTATAAATATGAATAATTAGCCGGCTCATTACCATTACAAGTGGAGTATCGTTAATTGGGAGTATCTTTGTCCACCAAGTGAAAGAACTGTGTTAATCTCAGGCTTATAGGATAAGTAAACCTTTAATGTAAAATTGATGAGAGTGCTATTCTAAGCCATGTTGTCATTTAGGTTTATTATTTATTTTCTTTTTATTCCAAGATATTAAGGGATACATGTGCTGTTAATATGAATGAATTTTGTTCCAACAGCGCCACCTGCTGGTCAGTTTCTGACCAGTCTGACCAACAAGTAGTCAAGGAACTTGTCAGGAGAAATAAAGAGGCTGCTCTGATGTTCTTCTGCTTAGGAAAGATTTGAGAAAGGTTTCTAATTGTTTTCCTAAGCAGAAGAACATCAGAACAGCCTCTTTCTTTCTCCTGACAACTTCCTTGACTACTTGGTGGTCAGACTGGTCAGAAACTGACCAGCAGGTGGCGCTGTTGGAACAAAATTCATTCATATTAACAGCACATGTATCCCTTAATTTCTTGGAATAAGAAGAAAATAAATAATAAACGTAAATGACAACAGGGCTTAGAATAGCCCCCTCATCAATTTTACATTCACTTATTTTAGAAGTTTACTTATCCTTTAGTTCGCATGGAACCAGCTTTAGTGGTTAGTTAAGGCATCGGCTGCAGTGTAAGGGCAGGAGGGCATGAATGCAGTGCAGGTGAAGCAGCTGCTCATTCCTCAGTCTGTCCCACAGGCCTCGATGCCTTGCGCTGAAGTTTGCCTGTACATGGAGAGGTGCCAAGCTGCGCTCAGCCGATTTGCATTAAAAAGGATTTATCTGCAGGGGGAAATAATTAACATCATGTTTTCAGGAACTGATCCGCTTTGTACAAAAGCCTAGTTTCTATCGGTATCTTCCTGCTTTTTCGCATCTCCTACGCGGTGAAGTTTTACGCCATTTGTTCTTAAAGGGCCAGTGGCATTCGTTTTGAATCCTATCAGAGTTTCTCTACTGTTGCAAGACATGATAAAAATGATAAAAACATCTTCTTGTTTGGGTTTTAATTTTTGAAAGTTCTAATACACAGTACGGACACACAGACTGTTAAGATTATATTGCTTAGTTGCCAGAAAAAGCCGATGACATGCATTCCTTCTTTTCCATTCCCCCCCCCCCCCCCCCCACTGTTTTCGATGGCAGATTTGCAGAACTTTACCAGTCAGCGGTACAGTAAATGTTTAAGACAAAGGTTACTTGGTTCTGCCCTCAAGGTTATTGCTGTAGCAGTAGTTCTGGGTCATAAAGAGATCCCTTAGGGCTGGGACACACTGGGCGATTTATGGAGATTTAGTCGCCTGGCGACTAATCGCCGCGACTTTCCACGACCAATCTTCCCCGAATGCCTCCCCTCGCTCTACGCCTGGCTAAAATGAAAAATCGCCTGCGCTAATCACACGCAAGATTGGTCATGGAAAGTCGCGACGATTAGTCGCCAGGCGACTAAATCTCCACAAATCGCCCAGTGTGTCCCAGCCCTTAGTGCGGATTATCCATTGTCCACCTTTTATGTGGTTTCCAGCTCTGTGTGATTGTTCCCTAATCTGTCATTTGGCAAAACAATAAACCACTGGTTTTATAATTACTGAATACTATTAAGGGTCAGGGCACACAGGCAGATTCAGGGAGATTAGTCGCCTGGCGACAAATCTCCTCTTCTTTGGGGCGACTAATCTCCCCGAACTGCTTCCCCTGCCTTCCCACCGGATAAAATGTAGATCACCGGTGGGATAGGTTTTCTGAAGTTGTCCGAAGTTTCCTCGTGAGGCATCTAATCTCCCTGAATCTGCCTGTGTGCCTTGACCCTAAATGATCATGCCACACTTATCAAGGGATACTGTCATGGGGAAAATTATTTTTCTTTTTCCAAAACACAACAGTTAATTGTGTTGCTCCAGCAGAATTCTGCACTGAAATCCGTTTTTTCAATATAGCAAACAGATTTTTTTTTTTTATATTTAATTTTGAAATCTGACATGGGGCTAGACGTATTGTCAGTTTCCCAGCTGCCCCCGGTCATGTGACTTGTGCTCTGATAAACTTCAATCACTCTTTACTGCAAGTTGGAATACACTTGCTGGTTTAGGAATTATATTTTATATTATAGAGAATTATTTGTAGGGATGCACCGAATACAATATTTTGGATTCAGCCAAACCCCCGAATCCTTTGTCAAAGATTGGCCGAATACTGAACCGATTCCGAACCTTAATTTGCATATGCAAATTAGGGAAGGGGAAAACATTTTTTTTTTTACTTGTTTTGTGACAAAAAGTCACGTGATTTCCCTCCCCGCCCCTAGTTTACATATGAAAATTAGGGGTGGAAAGGGGAAAACAATATTTATTTCCTTGTTTTGTGACATGCACGTGATTTCCCTCCCCGCCCCAAATTTACATATGCAAATTAGGGGTGGGAAGGGGAAAACTTTTTTTCTTTGGATTCGGCCAAATCCAAATCATGCTGAAAAAGGCCGAATCCCGAACCGAATCCTGGATTCGGTGCATCCCTAATTATTTGCAATGTAAACAGTGTAATTTTAAATAAAAACAACATCATAAAAATCACGACAGAATCCCTTTAAAATGTTGCCCCAGTAACCATGCTTTTGTGCCCATAGGATTGGATCGTGTAGTGATTGCCGACGACTTGCCCCATCCATTTGGGTTAACCCAGTACCAGGACTATATCTACTGGACAGACTGGAGCCGACGGAGCATTGAGAGAGCCAACAAGACCAGTGGGCAGAATCGAACCATGATCCAAAATGACCTGGACTACGTTATGGACATTCTAGTATTTCACTCCTCCCGGCAGGCTGGTTGGAATGAGTGTGCCTCCAGCAATGGCCACTGCTCTCACCTCTGCTTGGCCACTCCTGTTACTGGCTATACCTGTGGCTGCCCTGTACACCATTCCTTGAATGCCGACAACAAAACCTGCAATGGTAAGACCAGCATATTTTGTGGGTTTGGGTGGCTAAGTTTTATTTACTTGGTCTTTGCATTCTGTAATGAAATGCTTATCTGATGTTTCTCCGTTCCTGCCCTGTTGTATGGGTTTCCTTATACACTATACATCCAATGACCCAAGATCTCCAAAATGCCTTTCACTTAAAGGAGTTGTTCACCTTTAAATTAACGGTTAGTATGATGTCGAGAGGGATATTCTGAGACAATTTTTTATTATTTGTGGTTTTTGTTATTTAGCTTTTTATTCAGCAGCTCTCCAGTTTGTAATTTCAGCCATCTGGTTGCTAGTGCTCAAATTTCCCTAGCAACCATGCAATGATTTGAATAAGCGACTGAAATATGAATAGGAGAGGCCTGAATAGAAAGGTGGGTAATAAAAATTAGCTATAAAAATTTGTAGCCGTACTGAGCATTTGTTTTTGGATGGGGTCAGTGACCCCCATTTGAAAGCTGGAAACATTCAGAAGAGGGTCACTGACTCCGTCTAAAAAACAAATGCTCTGTAAGGCTACACATTTACAGTTATTGCTACATTTAATTACTCATCGTACTATTCAGGCCTCTCCTATTCATATTCCAGTCTCTTTATCAAATCAGTGCGTGGTTGCTAGGGTACTTTGCACACTATCAACCAGATGGCTGAAATTGCAGAGCTGCTAAATAACTCAAAAACCACAAATAATGAAAAATGAAAGCGATTTGCCTCAGAATATCACGCTCTACATCATACTAAAAATGAACAACCCCTTTAAGGTGGCCATAAACAGGCCGCTAAAAGCTGCCGACAGACCGAGTCAGCAGCTTATTGGCCTGTGTATGGGGCCCTCTGACGGGCTTCCCTTATCAATATCTGGGAAGGGGTAAAAATCCTGTTTAATCAACGGACAGATGTGATCCCACGATTCGACTTCCCATATAACTTTCATTATGACCCGATTGTAGGCTCCACAATCAGAAGCAGCCTGATATCGACAGCCTCAGGGTGGGCGTATCTGAGAGATCCGCTCGTTTGGCAATCTCTCTGTGTATGGCCACCTTTAGACTGGGTAATGCAGTAAAGGTAATCTAACATTTCAACTTTCCTAGTGCAGATGGGATAGTCAAATATACATGTCTGTATTTTAATGAAATAAATGCATAGAACTCGATAAAACTGACCTGTTTCTGTTTGTGTCAGCTCCCAGTTCCTTCCTCCTCTTCAGTCAGAAAAATGCCATAAACCGCATGGTGATCGATGAGCAGCAGAGTCCCGATATCATCCTGCCAATTCACAACCTTCGCAATGTCAGAGCCATCGACTATGACCCCGTGGAGAAGCACCTCTACTGGATTGACTCACGGCAGAATATACGCCGGGCTCAGGAGGATGGCAGCCAGGTAAAATTATTTTTTTTTCGTATTAAGGGATACATGTGTTGTTAATATGAATGAATTTTGTTCCAACAGCACCACCTTCTCGTCAGTTTCTGACCAGTCTGACCACCAAGTAGTCAAGGAAGTTGTCAGGAGAAAGAAAGAGGCTGCTCTGATGTTCTTCTGCTTAGGAAAACAATTAGAAACCTTTCTCAAATCTTTCCTAAACATCAGAGCAGCCTCTTTCTTTCTCCTGACAACTTCCTTGACTACTTGGTGGTCAGACTGGTCAGAAACTGACCAGCAGGTGGCGCTGTTGGAACAAAATTCATTCATATTAACAGCACATGTATCCCTTAATATATTGAAAGCAAAAGAAAATCAATAATTTATGTAAATGACAAAAGTGCTTAGAATAGCATTCATAAATTGTACATTCACCTACTTTTTAAGTTTTACTTATCCTTGAACTCTAAAGTGAGACTATTTGCAATTTTTATGGACTTTGATGTATTTCGCTTTTTGTTCAGCAGAGCGTCCTGTTTACCTTGTGAACCAGGGAGCAGTTTTTATAAATAAACTGTAGAGTAGAGGTCAGGATAGAAAGCAAAGCAATTACAAGTAAAGACGATAAAACTAACTGCTGCAAATCTAGCGCTTACTGAAGATTTATGGTTTAAATGTTAGTGGTTGTAAGCTCTTCTGCTCAGATAACTTCTTGCTCATTTTTATCGACATCATGCCCTTTATATAATGCAACTGTATTCCTGTACTCAGTGTTCATGTCTTTTCTCTCATCTGTGTAAGCTATTGTAAGGAATGCTCATCATGGTGTTTCATATTATTAGCTTATTTTACTTTCTGCATCATAAGCTGTGCAAAGAATTTCCTACTGACAGTATCATTTTATTATTTTTTTTGCCTTTCACAGAGCATGACCATAGTTTCAAGCACCATCCCCAACCAGAATATGGACATGCAGCCGTACGATTTGAGTATTGATGTCTATAGTCGCTTGATTTACTGGACCTGCGAAGCAACCAACGTCATAAACGTCACACGGCTGGATGGAAGGGCCATCGGGGTGGTTCTAAAGGGAGAACAAGAACGTCCCAGAGCTATTCTTGTGAATCCAGAGAGAGGGTAGGAAATGCAGTATATCGTTTGAGCATAGTTTATTCTTTTCCTTGATCTACAAGCTGGCAGATCTCTCTTCTGCACCGTTGTTATATCCATTAAACGGTCAAATTTTGGGGCTGATAAGCCCTGACTGAGTGGGAGGTCTGCTTGTGGAGTAGTAGTAGTTGGGATAGGGTGTATAACATGTATAGGATAATAAAAGCTTTAACATATGTGTGTCAAATTGATGAGAGTGCTATTCTAAGCACTTTTGTCATTTACATTCATTATTTATTTTCTTTTTATTCCAAGATATTAAGGGATACATGTGCTGTTAATATGAATGAATTTTGTTCCAACAGCGCCACCTGCTGGTCAGTTTCTGACCAGTCTGACCACCAAGTAGTCAAGGAAGTTGTCAGGAGAAAGCAAGAGTCTGATCTGATGTTATTCTGCTTAAGAACATGAGAGCAGCCTCCTTTTTTCTCCTGACGACTTCCTTGACTACTTAGCCCTCTCATCAATTTTACATTTTTTTATTTAAAAAAAAAAAAAAAAAAAGTGAACCTGTCTAAACAGCAACAATTACAGGTGAAACCAGCAGTAGGGGTACTGGGCCATCTGGCATTGAAACCCCCTGAAACGTCATTTACTTTGATCTTCTAGGTACATGTATTTTACCAACCTCCAGGACAGATCACCAAAAATCGAAAGAGCTGCTCTCGATGGAACAGAGCGAGAGGTGCTGTTTTTTACCGGCTTGAGCAAACCAGTTGCCCTTGCGCTTGACAACAAAATGGGGAAGCTTTTCTGGGCAGACTCTGACCTGAGGAGGATCGAAAGCAGTGACCTATCAGGTAAAGTGTGATTAGCAAATTCTTAAAACACTACTGGAACTTCTAACAGTTACCAGTATATGTCCTAAGCTCTCTGTCTGAGCGAACACCAAGGTAATGTAAAAGTAAGCATGCAATTGGATACAGGTTGCAGCCGCTCCCTCCCATTGGCTTAGTTTATTTTTCCAATTGTGTTTTTGTTTTTTTTTTGTAAATTAAGTGTTTGTATACCCAATATTGCTTGGTTAGAGTCTTCTTTAATCATGTTATATTTAGTGTTGTGGTTATTTCTTACAAAAGCCCCTGGTTCTTTCTAGGTGGCCATCGCATAGTTCTTGAAGATTCTAATGTCCTACAACCAGTCGGACTCACGGTCTTCGGCAATCATCTGTATTGGATTGACCGGCAACAGCAAATGATTGAGCGAATTGAGAAAACCGGACGTGTGGGCCGCACCAAGATCCAAGCTCGTATCCCACTGCTAACCGATATCCATGCTGTGACTGAACTGAGCATGGATGAATACAGTTAGTATCCATTTATTCATACTTGTTCCTTTTTTTTTTTTATCATTTGGACAAGTTTTGAAGTTATCAAGTTACAAGCAACTACAATATTTTAGGCTTTTGTGTTAATATGGAAGCATGAGCGTGTCTCCTCATTGTTCTTTTCATTTTTCTGTTTTATAGAGGAACACCCTTGTTCCCAGGATAATGGGGGCTGCTCCCACATCTGCATAGTGAAAGGAGATGGGACCACCCGCTGTTCCTGCCCGATGCACCTTGTCCTTCTCCAGGAGGATGAGCTGTCATGTGGGGGTGAGTGCTGTCTTTCATTTAGAATTTTTTTGTGACGTTGCCAATCGCAGAGCTATTGTGTGAGCCATAAAGCAGTGCTGGACCGCTCTGTTATACATATAGCTAGAATCTCAGCTGCCATAAAGCAGGACAGGACTGCTTCTTACAATGGGGATCAGATAGGATCTGTGCAGCCACTGGGACAGAATTTTCTGTTATACAGATAGCTAGAATCTCAGCTGCCATAAAGCAGGGCAGGACTGGTGCTTACAATGGGGATCAGATAGGATCTGTGCAGGCACTGGGATAGAATGCTCTGTTATACAGATAGCTAGAATCTCAGCTGCCATAAAGCAGTACAGGACTGTTGCTTACAATGGGGATCAGATAGGATCTGTGCAGCCACTGGGACAGAATGTTCTGTTATACAGATAGCTAGAATCTCAGCTGCCATAAAGCAGGACAGGACTGCTGCTTACAATGGGGATCAGATAGGATCTGTGCAGCCACTGGGACAGAATGTTCTGTTATACAGATAGCTAGAATCTCAGCTGCCATAAAGCAGGACAGGACTGCTGCTTACAATGGGGATCAGATAGGATCTGTGCAGCCACTGGGACAGAATGCTCTGTTATACAGATAGCTAGAATCTCAGCTGCCATAAAGCAGGACAGGACTGCTGCTTACAATGGGGATCAGATAGGATCTTTGCAGCCACTGGGACAGAATGCTCTGTTATGCAGATAGCTAGAATCTCAACTGCCGCAAAGCAGGGCAGGACTGCTGCTTATACTGTACAGCCCATCGTATTCCAGCAGAAATAAAAAAGCTAAAATGAAAAAAAAGAGAAGCCAAATGTATACAGCTTCCAAAGCAAGTGAGGGCCTTGTGGTCTCCATGTTGGCTGCATCTGTGTGTGTAGTTCCCAGTGGGTAATTATTGTTTTTGAAGTAAAGCTATAACATAGATTAAATCTGAGTGCCATTAATGGATGTGACATTTTAATTGGGGAATCTTGATCTTCACTGCATAGTGAGCTATAGTAACCTGCTAATGTGGGCGGGGGGGGGGGGGGAACAAAACGGTATATCCTTTATTTAAACATTTGCCTTCATTTTTGGGGAATAAGCAGATTTGTGAACACAGTAGTTTGCTGCTATGCGACTGGATAACCTACAAAAACCAGCTGCCTCCTGAAAGTTAATGCTTTGTATTCTTGGCTGCTTCCACTGCCCGAGGCTTTTGTTGTAACTGGCCAGCTCTTTACCCTGTTGTGATTGTAGGTTACTAGACGTCAGCGCTAACTGAAAGCCATTGTTTGTGTAACTGAATATTAGTGCCTTGTGGTTAGACCATTTAGAGATTATTTGGAAGGGTTTAGATTTTGCCTATTATAATATCCAGGCTGTAGGGTAAAAGCAAAAACAACACCCTATTTAATATGTTCACATTGTCTTCCATTTTCTTTCCTTAAAGGCAAAAGAAAGCTACCGAAGCAGTTTATTGCCAATAGATTAGCTACAATAGTGCAAGCTATTACACTATATTTATTCTGCAGTATGCCTTTACCATACCTGAGTAAACTGCTCTAGAAACTGTTTGGTTAGGATAGCAGCTGCCATATTAGCTTGTGTGACATCACTTCCTGGCTCAATCCCTCCCTTCTCACTCATAGCTCTGGGCTCAGATTACAGCAGGGAGGAGCAAACTGAGCATGCTCAAGCCCTTGAGGTTTAAGCTGAAAACAGTTAGTCTGATACAGAAGCCCATGAGTACACAATAGAAGGAAAGAAATGTGCTGTTTCTTTTGACAGAGGACTCAGAGCAGCATTACTTTAAGGGTTTACTGGTGTATTTATATAGACCTTTCTGATAAAGCTTATTTACTTTTAGCCTTTCCTTCTTCTTAAAACCAAAGTGCATTATAAGAGCATAGTTTATTATATGCGGAGTCTTCCAGCACAGAATTGTCATACTGTCTACCCAAGAAAAAGCATGTCTTTAATTCAGTTATCTTACATTGCCATCTAGTGGTTACAGTAATGAACTCTTGAATGAATTCTTAGGCTGTCTATTTGGATTTTTGGACTAACAAGCAAAGTCGTGTTTTTCAAGTTTGCATATCATTAAATGTGCCCTAAATGTTACTTAGGGAATATAAATGATACTAAAATGCAGTCATACAACTTTTTTTTCTTTAAAGACAATTTCCTTTATTTTCCTTACAGAGCCTCCCACCTGCTCCCCCTTACAGTTTACCTGTTTCACCGGTGACATTGATTGCATCCCGGGTGAGTGGCGCTGCGATGGTTTTACAGAGTGTGAGGACCACAGTGACGAGCAGAACTGCCCCATGTGCTCAGACTCACAGTACCAATGTGCCAGTGGCCAGTGCATTGACTCCTCCCTACGCTGTAATGGAGAGGCCAACTGTCAGGACAAGTCTGATGAGAAGAACTGCAATGGTACTAGCTTGCTTCTGAGAATTGTCTTCATTATGTTTTACTTTATTCCACAGATTCCCGTCTGTTGCTGGTTGAAACCCCCATATTAAAGGATAGTAAACCTTAAAAATAAGTGAATGTAAAACTGAGGAGTGTTATTCTAAGCACTTTTGTCACTTACATTATTTTTCTTTTTATTCCAAGATATTAAGGGAAACATGTGCTGTTAATATGAATGAATTTTGTTCCAACAGCGCCACCTGCTGGTCAGTTTCTGACCAGTCTGACCACCAAGTAGTCAAGGAAGTTTCAAATTTTATTCCTAAGCTGATCAGAGCAGCCTCTTTTTTTTTTTTTTTTCTCCTGACAACTTCCTTGACTACTTGGTGGTCAGACTGATCAGAAACTGACCAGCAGGTGGCGCTGTTGGAAGAAAATGTATTCATATTAACAGCACATGTATCCCTTAATATCTTGGAATAATAAAAAAAAAAAAAATAATGTAAATGACAAAAGTGCTTAGAATGGCAGTCTTATCAATTTTACATTCACTTATTTTAAAGATTTATTTATCCTTTAAGTTCAAAGGTATAATTTATGCTTCCTTGAATACTTTCAGAACTATCATAGAGTGAGCAAAACATCCACTGCAAGCCTTTTGCTATGAATCATGCTCTGTTCATGCAATAAATAAGTCTGTGCAGTCTCTTATAAGGAACTATTGGCCCTCCTTTTTTTATTCTTGGGTTGTGTTCTTTTCACCGGAATACTTTGCATTTCATTATTTGTGCTGTATTTCCGATTTGTCCAAACTGCCCCAGGTCAGCTTTCTCAGATGGCAACCCAGTCACCATAGACTAGTGGTTGATAGACTTATTTAATTTAAGCCCCCCTTTGTAGGAGATCCCCATGAGCTGACGAGCGAAACATTCTGAAATTGACCATATTTCCATATTTCCAAAAAAAATTGTTCATCCCAAATCTTCCTTTTCATCTCCAAGATGGTGAAAAAATATAGTCTGAGCCCCTCCACCCGAGGAGGGAGGGAGGCGGCGCTACAGTTTTGAGTATGACTGCAATTAGATGAGTTCTGGTTTTTGTAAATTAATTGGAGAGTTTAGAAAAGTGCACATGATAAACCCCTATTAGAAATAAAAAAAAATGTAATTTAAGGTGCCAGTGATGTGCAAAGAATGAGCTAAATTTGCAGTGTGCTGTAAAAGCTATTGTCTTGCAAGGTTACTGACATATCCGTACTTGTATCTCTGCAGAAGTCTGTGCACCTGACCAGTTTCATTGCGGCAGTGGACAGTGCATTGGGAAGCACAGGCGTTGTGATCTCAGCCCGGACTGCAGTGACAGCTCAGATGAGCAAGCTTGCTGTAAGTGATCTGAAACTGCATAGCAAAGTTTTCTTTCCATCCAGCCAACATAAAGCTGTATAGTGTCTTTGCTCTGCTACAAACCTGGCATGTCACAATCAAGGCCCTGCAGAAATCTGAATTAAAAGCACAGAGGCACTGACTAAGATGCTGCAGCCTGCAGTTAAAGGGGTTGTTCGCCTTTGAGTTAACTTTTAGTATAATGTAGAGCGTGGTTTTGAGACAATTTGCAATTGGTTTTAATCTTTTTTTATTTCTGGTTTTTGATTTATCTCGTTTTGTTTATTTAGCAGCTCTCCAGTTTGCAGTGCAGTGTCCTAGCAACCATGTATTGATTTGAATGAGAATATGGAATATTAATAGGGGAGGGTCAGAACAGAAAGATGAGTAATAAAAGTAGCAATAACAATACATTTGTAGCTTTAAAGAACATTTGTTTTTAGTGATCCCCTTTTGAAAGCTGGAAAGGGTCAGAAGAAGGCAAATAATTCATAAACGAATAAATAAATAACGAGGACCAATTGAAAAGTTGCTTAGAGTTGGCCATTCTATAACATACTAAAAGTTAACCTCAAGGTGAACCTCCTTTAAAGGGGTGACGGAAAGCTACTGAAGCAGTTTACTGTCGATAGCCACAATAGTACAAGCTATAACACTGTATTTATTCTGCAGAATGCTTTACCATACCTGAGTAACAGCTCTAGAAACACTGTTTGTTTAGGATAGCAGCTGCCATATTAGCTTGTGACATCACTTCCTGCCTGAGTCTCTCCCTGCTCACTCGTAGCTCTGGGCTCAGATTACAGCAGAGAAGGGAAGGGGAGAGAGAGAAGCAAACTGAGCATGCTCAAGCCCTAGCCCTGGAGGTTTAAGCTGAAAACAGGAAGTTTGATACAGAAGCCCATGTGTACACAATAGTAGGAAAGCAATTCTGTTTCTCAGAGCAGCATCACTTGGAGGGTGTACTGGTGTATTTATATAGACCTTTCTGATAAAGCTTACTTAGTTTTAACCTTTCCTTCTCCTTTAAAAGCTGCAGGAGAGTCTCAGGCCTGCTGTCGTGCATTTCGCACCTCTTCAGATGTAAAAAAAATACAACTCCCAGCATTTGCAGACAGCCAAAGATCACAATGGTGTTCTGGGAGTTTAACATTTATGCATATTTTAGCCAAAAAGCATATTTGGGACGCACAGGTTTTTGTAGAGGTGAGAGGCATTCTTTTCCACTCCTAGTACAATTAACTTGTTACGTTTTCCAGATCCCACAGAGGAACCTCCTCCTCCGTCGACCAACACCATCGGCTCCATCATTGGCGTGATCCTCACCGTATTTGTGGTAGGGGGAGTGTATTTCATCTGTCAGCGAGTGTTATGTCGTCGCATGAAAGGAGATGGAGAGACCATGACCAATGACTACGTAGTGCACGGCCCCGTGTCTGTCCCCTTAGCTTACGTCCCGCACCCGAGCTCCCTAACTGGATCCTTGCCAGGTGAGTTAGTAGCTCCAGCACTAGTTTCCCAAGATCTAATGCTGGTTGTCTTGTATTGACTGTATGCAGCCAGTCCATGGAGGAACCTGCAATGGATCATTTTCTCCAATCACAGGTTTTTGTTATAATGTGTTTTGTGCATTCTCAAGCTCACACACAAAATTAAACGGAAATGCATCTAGGAGAGGAAAAAATAGATCCCCCTGCAGCTTGGCTCATTGTGTTTATTCCCTCTTTCCGGTCCTTCCGTTAAAGGGGTACTGTTGCGAAAAATTAAATTTAATATAAGCTTCCTCGTATGGAAGTAAGAAACTTTCTAAATACACTCAATTAAAAATTCTGCATTGTTCCTGAAATAATCACGTTTATATTTACTATTCCTCTCACAGCATCTGTTTCTCTTCATTCTCTTTTCATGCAGCAGTTGGGTGTCCGATAATTGACAGTTAGACCCACTATATCTTATAGGGGGGCTTCCTTTCCTAGCAGATGTATTAGAGCTCACTCAAATAACTGATTCCAGTACAAACAAAATCTAATAAAATAACTGCCTTTTGCACAAATCCTGCATGTAGAGAGACATGATGTCTGGTGAGTTTAATAGAGTGATCTCAAATACATCTTCTAGGCAAAAGGAGCTCCCCTATAAGATATGTTGGATCTAACTGTCAGTGAATATCTGACACCCAACTGCTGCATGAAGACAGAATGAAGAGAAACAGATGCTGAGAGAGGGATAGTGAACATAAACTTGATTATTTCAGAAACAATGCAGAATTTTTAATTGATTTTATTTCAGTATGATGAAGCTTATATTAATTGTATTTTCATGATCGTTCCCCTTTAAACAGCAAGAGCATCTTGCTGCATTGTGTGTATAGGGGTGTCATGTAACATCCGACTGCAGGCCAATGCGGGGAAAGATAACAAAATGGTACCTTCCCTAGGCCATTCATTGGTAAAAAACTTTTAAGCTGTGCTAGGATGAAACCGGCTGAAGTAACAAGGATCCAACAGCCCCTCCAAATGAGGCTAAAATACAAAGCTTCTTAGCAGAACATAGTAAGTTAGGTTGAAAAAAAGACACACTTCCATCAAGTTCAACCTTAAGTCTGTATATAACCTGCCTCACTGCCGGTTGATCCAGAGGAAGGAGAAAACCCCCATTTGAAGCCTCTCCAATTTGCCTCTGAGGGGGAAAAAAATTCCTTCCTGACTCCAAAATGTCTATCGGACCCATCCCTAAATTAGCTTGTACTGTGAGCTATCTTCCATAACCCTGTATTCCCTCAATTTATAGTAAATAAAGTACCCCCTATTGTAAAATATAAGGATATTCTAAGTAACAGAGGAGTGCTTTTATACAGGTCATGGAACTCAGAGGTGACTTCAAATATCCTCATATTTTCCAACAAGGGGTACTTTATTATAATACACAAGTTTTAGTGAGTCATGTGACAAAAATGACATCACTACTCGCCGATTATAACGGATGACATCACTAGTCACCGTTTATAAGGATATAATTTACAAGCTGGCTTTTGTGTATTATAATGTATTGCAGTTCATAGATATCGGCAAGGCTGGAATCTATTGATGTAGCAGTAATGTATCCTTCGTTTGTGTCTGATGATGCAGAAAGCATTAATCTAAACACTGTGCGCTCTCTTACAGGTATGTCACGTGGGAAATCGGTCATCGGCTCTCTCAGCATTATGGCTGGAAGCAGTGGGCCACCGTATGACCGGGCTCATGTAACTGGAGCGTCGTCCAGCAGCTCCTCCAGCACCAAAGGAACTTATTTTCCACCGGTGGGTATCCAACAGCTATATTCATTGTCCATAAGGCACATAAAATTGTCCATAAAAACACATTTATATTCTTTTTCCTTTTTGTTTATAGATCTTAAACCCACCTCCCTCCCCAGCCACCGAGCGTTCCCATTACACAATGGAATTTGGTTACTCATCAAACAGTCCTTCTACCCACAGGTCGTACAGGTAAGTGCAGACATGGATTTTTCTACCCCCCCATTAGATAGTGGCAGTCACAGTTCAGTATTTGCACACCGCTAATCATTTCCATTAATCTACAGAAATATTAATTTGGCATTTAGAATTAAAAAAATGATTCATTTGTGTTTCTAGTGACAGACATGTCTTAAAACGGGCTGTTCACCTTTAAAAGATAAGTACACCTTTAAAATAAGTGAATGTAAAATTGATGAGAGGGCTATTCTAAGCCCTTTTGTAATTAACATTCATTGTTTATTTTCTTTGTATTCCAAGATATTAAGGGATACATGTGCTGTTAATATGAATGAATTTTGTTCCAACAGCGCCACCTGCTGGTCAGTTTCTGACCAGTCTGACCACCAAGTAGTCAAGGAAGTTGTCAGGAGAAAGAAAGAGGCTGCTCTGATGTTCTTCTGCTTAGGAAAACAATTAGAAACCTTTCTCAAATCTTTCCTAAGCAGAAGAACATCAGAGCAGCCTCTTTCTTTCGCCGACCCTAAACTGTCCTAAATTGATACATTTAGTTGATACATTTGTTAGTTCCTGCTGAGCAGAATCTCTGGGGTTCATTAAAAGCAGCTGTTAGAATTGATACAATAGTTGCTAATATGCCAAAGAAGCTCCTGATAAATGTGACAACGAAGTGTTGCAAAATTGTAACAGTTTAGAGTCTGCACCTGAATTACGGAGCTGCCAGACTGAAACACATGAGACAGGTACATTCAACTTTAAACTTAGATTTTTGAAAAAAAAACGGTAAAAAATTCAAAATGGAAAGTAATTGAAAAAAGTCTTTATTTGTTGAGAAGAATCGGAGAACAACTCAACTGAAAAAAGTGTTTGGAAGGTGAACCACCCCTTTAAGGGGGCACTAAATACTTGGTATAGTCAGGAAAGCTATTTGGCTTTACTAGTGTGAGTGAGCGCAATTGCACTCTGGGTGTGGGTAGAAGGGCACATGCGCACAAGGGAATTGATCGCTTAGCACTACACACACCTGCTCTTGCACTACCTGCATTACTTAAAGGATATGTAAATCTTTAAAAGATTTGAGAAATGTCTCTAATTGTTTTCCTAAGCAGAAGAACATTAGAGCAGCCTCTTTCTTTCTCCTGACAACTTCCTTGACTACTTGGTGGTCAGACTGGTCAGAAACTGACCAGCAGGTGGCGCTGTTGGAACAAAATTCATTCATATTAACAGCACATTTATCCCTTAATATCTTGGAATAAAAAGAAAATAAATAATGAATGTAAATTACAAAAGTGCTTAAAATAACACTCTTTTTACATTTTACATTCACTTATGTAAAGGTTTACTTATCCTTTAAGTTGTATGAAGAAAAAAGCAGTTATATTTCCTAATGTTAATCTGTCCTTTTCAGTTACAGACCGTACAACTACCGGCATTTTGCCCCTCCTACAACTCCCTGCAGCACGGATGTGTGTGACAGTGATTACACGCCCAGCCACCGATTAACCTCCGCAGCAGCAGCGAAGGGATACATCAGCGATCTCAATTACGATTCAGAACCAGTCCCTCCGCCTCCAACTCCCCGCAGCCAGTACCTTTCAGCAGAGGAGAACTACGAAAGCTGCCCGCCATCTCCCTACACGGAACGAAGCTACTCCCATCACCTTTACCCCCCGCCTCCATCTCCTTGTACAGACTCTTCCTGAGACCCCGCTCTGTAAATACTAAAGAGAGAACTTCCCAATCCACCCCCGTTGTGTACAGTTTCCAGAACCATGAACCCTCCAGAGGAGGGCAGAAGGGTCTCCGACAATGGACGTTTGTACAGAGACGATAAAAAAACAATTATATTTTCTTAACCCTTTTATTGCCTCTTCATGAATATAACACTATATTCCCATTCTTTCCCCAGAAGGGCAAACCCCGTCCCCATTCCATGACCACTGCAACGGTAATTTGTACAAATATATATGTATATATATCTCTATATAAATATCTATTTTTGCAAATGGAATACACAAAATGCCTTAAATAGTCGCTAGGATAGGAAGAGGTCTTTAATACCAAAAAAATGCAGCCGAGCACGACCAGCAGTTTTTAGAAAATGGTTCTTGATATTTTTTTTCTTAACCCTTCTCTGCATTCGTTCTTCTTGGAGATTATGAGGGCATCTCTGGTCCCTTATCCCACCACATAAATAAATAAATTGTGGTTAAAGGAACAGTAACACCAAAAAATGTTGTAAAGTAATGAAAATATATTGTAGTGATGCCCTGCACTGGTACAACTGGTTTGTTTGAAACACTATTATAGTTTATATAAACAAGCTGCTGTGTAGCCATGGGGGCAGCCATTCAAGCACAGGATACACAGTAGATAACAGATAAGTACAACTATAGTTTATATAAACAAGCTGCTGTGTAGCCATGGGGGCAGCCATTCAAGCACAGGATACACAGTAGATAACAGATAAGTACAACTATAGTTTATATAAACAAGCCGCTGTGTAGCAATGGCGGAAAATTGAAAAAAGTCTATATGGCACAGGATAAATAGTGGATAACCTATAACACCATTATGTTCTACAGAGATTATCTGCTATCTGCTGTGTAACCTGAACCTTTTCTCTTTTGAATGGCTGCTCCCATGGCTACACAACCACTTATTTATATAAACTATAGTAGTACTTATCTGTTATCTACTGTGTATCCTGTGCTTGAATGGCTGCCCCCATGGCTACACAGCGGCTTGTTTATATAAACTATAGTAGTACTTATCTGTTATCTACTGTGTATCCTGTGCTTGAATGGCTGCCCCCATGGCTACACAGCAGCTTGTTTATATAAACTATAGTAGTACTTATCTGTTATCTACTGTGTATCCTGTGCTTGAATGGCTGCCCCCATGGCTACACAGCAGCTTGTTTATATAAACTATAGTAGTACTTATCTGTTATCTCATGTGTATCCTGTGCTTGAATGGCTGCCCCCACAGCGGCTTGTTTATATAAACTATAGTAGAGTTTCTGAAGCAAAAACAGTTTTACCAGTGCAGAGCAACACTACATTATATTTTTATTACTTTAAAACTCTTTCATTTTTTGATGTTACTGTTCCATTAAGCCCCTCCAGCTGCCCTTTAAATGCCCTTTGTATTTCTTCCTCCAGTAAGATCTCCACTATAGCCAGGTATATTATATTATTACTTATACTGTGGCTATATGACAGTTAAGGAGTGCATCAAACAGTCATGGGTTTATATCAATAGTGAGTATCCCCAATGTTCAATCATTTTTGTATGTTTTTTTAATATTCTTTTTAATTTATATTTTATGATTTTATCTTTCTGACTTGAGGGCCAAAGAAGGTCACTACAAACCTTTTAGCAGCCAGTTGTTTCATGGCCTCCCCAACCCCGACCATGTAACCACTACAGTGTAGCCATACCACTAAGCCGAGCGTTACCGATACCACTAACCTGCCCGAGGGACCTACTGGGAAAACCATAGAGGTGCTCCTGTCTTCATTATCAGTTCATCACCAAAGTAGTTTTTATTTTTTAAAACCTTCTTCTGTCAGAGGTGGGTCAGCAGCCTTGGCCTCTGGCAGTAGAAGGGTTAAGTCTGTTTTTTATCTTTCTTTTTTATACTCTATTGTATTTATAAAACTTAAATGTCATTTTTTTTTTTTTTTTACTGCCATCTTTGTTTATAGGATAAGTAAACCTTTAATATAAGTGAATGTAAAATTGATGAGAGTGCTATTCTAAGCACTTTTGTCATGTACATTCATTATTCATTTTCTTTTTATTCCAAGATATTAAGGGATAATGTGCTGTTAATATGAATGAATTTTGTTCCAACAGCCCCACCTGCTGGTCAGTTTCTGACCAGTCTGACCACCAAGTAGTCAAGGAAGTTGTCAGGAGAAAGAAAGAGGCTGCTCTGATGTTCTTCTGCTTAGGAAAGATTTGAGAAGGATTTCTAATAGTTTTCCTAAGCAGAAGAACATCAGAGCAGCCTCTTTCTTTCTCCTGACAATTTCCTTGACTACTTGGTGGTCAGACTGGTCAGAAACTGACCAGCAGGTGGCGCTGTTGGAACAAAATTCATTCATATTAACAGCACATGTATCCCTTAATATCTTGGAATAAGATGACAAAAGTGCTTAGAACATCAATTCTACATTCACTTATTTTAAAGGTTTACTTATCCTTTAAGTCTCAGAGTTTGTATGTGGAAGCTGGGTCTGATCTAAAACTCCCAGCATCCCGTGACAGTTTTGTGCTAGTAGATGCAATGAAGAAGCCTTTAGAGGGCAGTTGTTCGCTCATCCCGGAGTACATGCAGGTTATCCATGAGCCCAAATGCTTTTTAGACAAACATTTTCCCCCCTTTCCCAAATCCCTTTTGTTGCCCCTCAGCTGCAATGTGATAAGTTCCCCCCCCCCCCCAACTAGTCATTCAGCTCTATGGCTCTGTACCAGTATCACTGGGGTATATTCCTCACGGACCCTAAGGGGCAGATTTATCAAGGGTCGAATTGAAAAAATTTTTATGGTCTAAACTCAAATTTGACTGGGGTCTTATCCAAATTTAATTCTAGCTTTTAAAAAAAAATGTAATTTGATTTTTGAGATTTATCGTACACTGGCCCTTTAAGAATTTGAATTTAACTATTCGCCACCTAAAAACCTGCTGAATTGTTTGAGTCAATGGGAGACGTCCAGGGATCCATTTGGAGATGTTTGCGGCCTTCCTGACTATTGAAGGTTTTTTTTTTTTGGAAAACTCAAATCGAGTTTGATGGAATTTGATTCGAGTTTTTGGATCGTTTTAATTTGTCCAACTCTCTAAATAATACATTTTGATTGATCGAATTTATGGGACTTTAAAAAAAAAAAAAAAAAAAAATACTCTTATGAATTCAACCCTTGATAAATGTGCATTCCCATGTAATAGAGATCAGTAAGTGCTGTGAGTTTAAAGGGGTGGTTCACCTTCAAAGTTAACTTTTAGTATCTCATAGAATGGCTAATTCTAAGCAACATTTCAATTGGTCTTCATCATTTATTTTTGATAGATTTTGAATTATTTGCCTTCTACTTCTGATTCTTTCCAGCTTTCAAATGGGGGTCACTGACCCCATCTAAAAACATATGCTCTGTAAGGCTACAAATGTATTGTTATTGTTACTTTTTATTACTCATCTTTCAATTCAGGCCTCTCCTATTCATATTCCAGTCTCTTATTCAAATCAGTGCATGGTTGCTAAGATAATTGGGCCCTAGCAACCAGATGGCTGAAATTACAAACTGGAGAGCTGCTGAATAAGTCAAAAACCACAAATAATAAAAAATGAAAACCAATTGCAAATTGTCTCAGAATATCCCTCTCTACGTCATACTAACAGTTAATTTAAAGCTGAACAACCCCTTAAAATTGGGCTCTCCAATAGGGAACCCATTGCAACTCCCTGCAGCTTCACACTAGTTGAGCTTTGGGGGTCCTGAGCCCCCCAGCAAAATATTGACCTTCCCCTGGGTTATGAGATCAGCAGCAGGGGTGGCCTGATACCCACCCGGTCTGTACAGTTTATTATTAATTTTTACAAAGTGAAGGAAACGCTAAACATTTGTTTTTATTTTGCCAAATGCTTTTTTTTTTCCCCCCTGCTCCATCTGTCGTGCCGTCGGTGTGACAGATTTGCACAAGGAACGTATAATTGTGTAACGACCAACATTTGGTCAGCTCAGAGCCACTAGTACACCCAGTTGCTATTGTAATATAATAAGTGCTTGACTTTATAAGCTGTGTATAATAAAATCATGTAAAAAAAAAAAATATTTCATAATTACTATTACCTTGCGTTGTAACAAAAAAAGACAAATTGATTTTTATAATAAAAACAAAACGGCAAAAATTTTCAATTTGCTTGTGGTGGGGTTTTCTTGTGTGTTTTTGGGGTTTTAAAGGATAAGTAAACCTTTAAAATAAGTGAATGTAGGATTGATGAGGGGGCTATTCTAAGCACTTTTGTCATTTACATTCATTATTTATTTACTTTTAATTCCAAGATATTAAGGGATACATGTGCTGTTAATATGAATGAGTTTTGGTCCAACAGCGCCACCTGCTGGTCAGTTTCTGATCAGTCTGACCACCAAGTAGTCAAGGAAGTTGTCAGGAGAAAGAAAGAGGCTGCTCTGATGTTCTTCTGCTTAGGAAAGATTTGAGAAAGGTTTCTAATTGTTTTCCTAAGCAGAAGAACATCAGCCTCTTTCCTTCTCCTGACAACTTCCTTGACTACTTGCTGGTCAGACTGGGCAGAAACTAACCAGCAGTTTAATAGTTAATAGTGCTACTCCAGCAGAATTCTGCACTGAAATCCATTTTTCAAAAGAGCAAACAGGTGTATTTATATTTAATTTTGAAATCTGACATGGGGTAGACATATTCAGTTTCCCAACTGCCCCTGTCATGTGACTTGTGCTCTGATAGTTGGGCGTTCTCAGATTTTGGGCTTTGTATACCAGTCTCCCGTCACTCTTAAGCATTCTCACATTTTCCAGTGACTTTCCTCAATTTCAAACAATTTCGGGGCAAAAATCTTCTGACCACCAAAATGTCAAGAGGTTCCAGCTGTTTTACTGATATTTATTGATATTGTATTTGTATTAGGCCTTATGGGGCCCCTATACCTCCTGGGCCCTCCTGTAGTTACACCCCTGGTGACGGGCGAATCTGTTCCATTTTGCTTAATGAAAAAATTTGTGTAACAGTGAAATTTAATAAAAGGCCTATTTACACATATATTCATTTATTTTTTTTAGACTTTTTTTCACTGCACATATTGGGCTATTTTTGGGCTACCTTTGAAGTGCCTCTTGGCTAGTTTTTGGCTGTTTTTGAAAATTAGACCTGGCAACCCTGAATGGGACCACTGCAAATATGGAGTTGTGACGCCCTGTGCATAATGTTCATTCTCCGGCTCTTGTTGTACTACAACTCTCAAAGAAGAGCTTACAGTTACCAACTTGCCAGGCTGCCTTTTACAGGGGTAGGTTGGGTTGCCACTTGGACAGTATTTCACAGGCCGGGCCGCTAAAAATTAAGGTTGATCTCAATGTTATTAATAGGGAATAAAGATAAATATATAGGAAGGTCAGTGATCCCAATGTTATTAATAGGGAATAAAGATAAATATATAGGAAGGTCAGTGATCCCAATGTTATTAATAGGGAATAAAGATAAATATATAGGAAGGTCAGTGATCCCAATGTTATTAATAGGGAATAAAGATAAATATATAAGAAGGTCAGTGATCCCAATGTTATTAATAGGGAATAAAGATAAATATATAGGAAGGTCAGTGATCCCAATGTTATTAATAGGGAATAAAGATAAATATACAGGAAGGTCAGTGATCCCAATGTTATTAATAGGGAATAAAGATAAATATATAGGAAGGCCAGTGATCCCAATGTTATTAATAGGGAATAAAGATAAATATATAGGAAGGTCAGTGATCCCAATGTTATTAATAGGGAATAAAGATAAATATACAGGAAGGTCAGTGATTCCAATGTTATTAATAGGGAATAAAGATAAATATATAGGAAGGCCAGTGATCCCAATGTTATTAATAGGGAATAAAGATAAATATATAGGAAGGTCAGTGATCCCAATGTTATTAATAGGGAATAAAGATAAATATATAGGAAGGTCAGTGATCCCAATGTTATTAATAGGGAATAAAGATAAATATACAGGAAGGTCAGTGATCCCAATGTTATTAATAGGGAATAAAGATAAATATATAGGAAGGCCAGTGATCCCAATGTTATTAATAGGGAATAAAGATAAATATATAGGAAGGTCAGTGATCCCAATGTTATTAATAGGGAATAAAGATAAATATATAAGAAGGTCAGTGATCCCAATGTTATTAATAGGGAATAAAGATAAATATATAGGAAGGTCAGTGATCCCAATGTTATTAATAGGGAATAAAGATAAATATATAAGAAGGTCAGTGATCCCAATGTTATTAATAGGGAATAAAGATAAATATATAGGAAGGCCAGTGATCCCAATGTTATTAATAGGGAATAAAGATAAATATATAAGAAGGTCAGTGATCCCAATGTTATTAATAGGGAATAAAGATAAATATATAGGAAGGTCAGTGATCCCAATGTTATTAATAGGGAATAAAGATAAATATATAGGAAGGCCAGTGATCCCAATGTTATTAATAGGGAATAAAGATAAATATATAGGAAGGTCAGTGATCCCAATGTTATTAATAGGGAATAAAGATAAATATATAGGAAGGCCAGTGATCCCAATGTTATTAATAGGGAATAAAGATAAATATATAGGAAGGCCAGTGATCCCAATGTTATTAATAGGGAATAAAGATAAATATATAGGAAGGCCAGTGATCCCAATGTTATTAATAGGGAATAAGATAAATATACAGTAAGGCCGATATTTTTTTCTGGAAAAGGTGGTAACCCTAGGGGTAAGGGCATAGAAAACATCTGGCTTGAGACCCTGCCAATGGCATCACCAAGAACCCAGTGGGTGACTGTGTCCCTCCAAATAAAGTTTGGGTTACAACAAAGGAGACCCAGCCTTTGGCACATGGAAAATTTGCAGCAAGCACGTAAAGCAACCATCACTTGCAGCTAGCCTCCTCCTGGTAACAAAGGTCTATACTATTCGTTTTCATTTACGTCAGTCGTTTTCTGCAAGTAGGACTCTAAGAACACGTGCGTGTGCAAAAAAAAACTACAATTCCCAGCATGCCTCAGGCGGCAAAGGCGCATTTCTGGGTTTTGTACGTCGTTGCCGGTGCAGCGGGGTTTTGGCCTCGGCGTCTGTGGATGCAATGAAGTCGAGTAAATGATGTAAATCCAGCGCTAAATAGCGAAATCGCACCCGCAGGCGCACGCTTAAGACGTTCATCGTCCTCAAGCGGAAATGAAGCCATAACGCGCTGTGCGATTGGTTGATGGGCGTGTCAGATGCAAATGATCATATACCCGAGCTCCTACTTGTGAAGTTTATTGTTATACAGCGTGTTCTGTGAAAGGCGAAGGGAAACGTTGTCTATAGATCATAAGGCTTTTGATACTGGTACTTATTATGCCTTAACTTTGAAGAGCATCGCTTTGTCGCCCTACATGTAAAGAGGGTGTGTGTGTGGCAGGTGGCTGCTTGTTCCAGTGTATCAGTAAGACTATACTTTCAGGGATCATTTCTATAGGTTGTACCTGGTGAAATGTGCTCAAAAGTGTCTGAACTCACAAACCACGAGGAAGAGCGTCAGTGTTCTCTCCTGAGCGTGAAGTGAGCTCACAGTGCTGCTTCATTGTGGCTGCTGTTTGCTATTGATGAACGTTCTGCTCCCCTTTATTATTGGGGAGATGGAGGGAGAGAACACAAGCTGAGTGGTTGTGATTGGTGCAAGTCAAAAATAGAAATAGCTTCTGATAGGTTACATTATGAACACGCTCATTGGTTATACCAGAAGTGTAATGCTTTTGTTTTACCAACAGATGTCGCTGGACAAGTCCAGCTGGAATTGGAACATGACTTTTAAAAATGTAGTGAACATTGCATGTTAGAGAACTGCTCTTTATTATTTATTTTGTATCGTTTTTTCTTTTTAAATAATTATTTTTTTTCTTCTGACTCTTTCAAGCTTTTGAATGGGGGTCGCTGACCCCCCCATCTAAAAAAAAAAACCCCAAAAACAACGAAGACTCTGTAAGGCAACAAATGTATTGTTATTACTACTTTTTTTATTCCTCCTCTTTCTAGTCAGGCCCTGTCCTGTTGATCTTTTCAAATCAATGGACGGTTGCTAGGGGAATGTGGACCCTAACAACCGGATTGCTGAAATTGCCAGAACCACAAATAATAAAAAAATAAATGAAAGGCATTTGCGCATTGTCTCAGAATATCAGTCTCTGTGTCATACTAACGTTTAATTTAAGGTTCAACAACCCCTTTATAGAGTCTCCTGCGTCCCCCTAGTCCGCGTTCATTCCCCCCTGTAACCACCTCATGTGATGTCACAGCAGGGCTGGAAGCTGCAGTTCCTTTTGAATGTGAGTGTGAGCTCTTCTGCGCATGTTCGAATGGTGGGGGGGGGATCAAAGTCTTCCAGGTTGCCAAGGGCTCCCAGTGTACTTGGCCCGGCCCTGAGTCACAAACCAGTTCACAAACCCGACCTGGAGCGACAGCTGTTGGATTTGCACATTCAGGTTCATAAGTCCAGAGTCTTCCCTGCAGGGCAGTTAGTGGTGTTGCCTTGAGTGAGGAATAGGCTGGAAATGGGTGGGGTCGGATCGGATTTTATATAGTGAATAAAGTAGCCCCCCTTGTAAAATATAAGGATATTTTAAGTTACCGAGGAATTTCATGACCATATAAAAGTACGAGGCCGAAGGCCGAGGTCATGGAACTCCGAGGTTACTTCTAATATCCTCATATTTTACAACTGGGGTCATGTGACAGAAATTACATCACCATTTATAACTGATGACATCAGATCTCACTATTTATAAGGATATAATTTACAAGATATTCATGGCTTTTGTGTATTATAAATATATATACACTTTTTAGCTCCAGAAGTGGGTGGGACTAGAACATTGTCAGCTGCTTACAGGGGGAGAGGAAATCAGTCTGTGACTCAAGTAGTGGGCTGGGCTAACACACTAATGGCAGCCTACAGTGGGAGAAGCAGGTAGTCAGTAACTTAAGTAATGGGTGGGACTAGCACACTCTGATGGAAGTTTATTGGGGGGGGCAAGGGGTCTGTAACTCAAGCAGGGGGAGGGGGTATAACAGTTATGGCAGCTTCCAAGGGGAATGGGCAGGGAGTCTGTGACTCACACAGTAGGTGGGGCTAGAAGGCAGGGAGTCTGTGACTCACAGTAGGTGGGGCTAGAGGGCAGGGAGTCTGTGACTCACACAGTAGGTGGGGCTAGAGGGCAGGGAGTCTGTGACTCACACAGTAGGTGGGGCTAGAGGGCAGGGAGTCTGACACACAGTAGGTGGGGCTAGAGGGCAGGGAGTCTGTGACTCACACAGTAGGTGGGGCTAGAGGGCAGGGAGTCTGTGACTCACACAGTAGGTGGGGCTAGAGGGCAGGGAGTCTGACACACAGTAGGTGGGGCTAGAGGGCAGGGAGTCTGTGACTCACACAGTAGGTGGGGCTAGAGTACTCTGATGGAAGCTTATACACGACTCCTGCTGTACAACAACATTTGCTCATTTAGTGAGCTCAGTTATTGAGATCTCCTCTCATTAAGTTTCTCAGAAATGAAAGAAAAGAGAAAAAACCCAAACAATTATTTTTGTTCAATCAATGAATATATTAATTTATTCCGCTGTGATTTACAATTATGTTGGTGCGACACAGAGGAATGTCTTTATCCCCCTTAAAGCTAAAACAAAAAAAGTGTCTGCACCCTCTGAACCCCACCCCCTATATAACAAGTAGGACAGTGATGCTGAAAATAATACAAAAAAAAAAAAAAAACAAATTATTAGACTTATTTATTCCTAAACCAAGGGCCCCATCCGAGATTGGGGCCCAATGAAATGATCCTCTCAGCCAGGCCCTAATAACATTTAAAGCGCAGCAAAGAGTAAAGAAATGCTGGTAAATGCCCCTCCCCCTCACACCTGTGGGCGGAGTCAGCGATCTATTCTAATTCTATTTTAATTCTAAAGCTTATTAACATTTAACTGCTTCCATGCCACAGGCGATAGCATCGACGATACTGTCCTGGAAATATATGTTTCTTGGTTCCCATTGTTTTCAATGCTGGACCCCCATATTGCCGGCACGGAAAGGGTTAAATCACTTTCTATAACAACATTAATAAACATAAATGATCTCTAGTTGTTTCTTATGTAGCAGCAGTTTCTCGGTGATCTCAGGAGTTGCCTCGATGATGTAATAAACTACACCTGCCAGCAGATGGCGCCACAGAAGCAGGAAGTGAGGCCTTTACTCGTCTGAGCACATCTTAAAGAGACAGTACTTTTTTTTTTTTTGTTCAATTTGTGGCATGTTTTGGCTCCTCTACTGCAGCAGATGATGTTGAGAAGCACAACAATCCTGGACATGATTAGATAAGAGCTCCCTCCAGGCATCTTGCTTCCCTTCCCCAATAGGGAACCAAAATGTCAGGGAAGGGCACCAGGACATCCACTATTGACCAATCCTCATCATTTTTTGTCATATTCATTAAAACTGGAGGCTTGGATGATCCTACACGTCCATTTGTACGATATATACGCATATAATTATTGGCTGAAACGCGTACGCTGCCTGTAGTAGATGGCCTATAGTTGATAGTAAAAGATACGTCCTGTAGTTCTGTCTAGAGTCCGTCAGTCCAGTTCCTCTTCAATCCCCATTGCCTTTTCCTGCAGAGGAGACACAGCAGGTTTTGTGTTGAAAATATACAATATAACAGTCTGGCACACACAAGGCTGATTAGTAATGAAAGGGGCGGTTCACCTTTAAAGGAAAACTAAAGCCTAACTAAAGAAGTAGCTAGAAATGTTGTACATGATGTTTTGTGCTTCTGTACCAGCCCAAGGCAACCACAGCCCTTTAGCAGTAAAGATCTGTGTCTCCAAAGATGCCCCAGTAGCTCCCCATCTTCTTTTCTGCTGATTCCCTGCACATGCTCTGTGCTGCTGTCACTTACTGAGCTTAGGGAGCCACTCACAATATACAGTACACATAGAATAGAAATGTCACAATATAAGGCTGATTAGTAATTAATACACATAATTACTACATGGCAGCACAGAAACCAGTGCAATTAGCATCAGAATTGAATAATCAGCAAACCTGTAGCATCAGTTTATATTACAGCCAGGGAAGCTCATTTTCTGCTGGATAATTAGTGACGAGCCCTAAGCTTAGCTTCTCAACAGCCAATCAGAGCCCACTGAGCATGTGAGTGTCACAGACACTTTCCAAGATGGTGACCCCCTGTGACAAGTTTGAAGTCCTGGATCATTGCTGCTATTGACAAGCTCAAACTTAAGCCTCCTGCAATAAGTTCACTATAGAAAATATTACATTTTAGCCATTTTAATTTTACGGTTTATTTCTCTTTTAAGTTAACATTTAATATGTTATATAATGGCCAATTTTAAGCAATTTTTCAATTGTATATATATATATATTTATTTATTTTATTTTTTTAATAATTATTTCCCTTTCTCTTCTAGCTCTTTTCAGCTTTCAAATGGGGGGGACCCCATCTAATAAAAAACAAATGCTCTGTAGGGCTACACATTTATTGTTATTGCTTGTCTTTCTATTTAAGCCTCTCCTATCTCTAATTCAAATCAATGCATGGTTGCTAGGAGAATTTGGACCTTAACAACCACAATTGCCGAAACTGCAATCTGGAGAGCTGCTGAATTAAAAGCTAAATAACTAAAAAAATGAAAACCTATAGCAAATTGGCTCAGAATATCCCTCTCTACATCATAGAGTTCATTTAAAGGGGAACAACACCTTTAATTCAGCTGTACATTAAATGGCAGCGTGGAAATCAGTGCAGTCTGAATCAGAACCAATTAATAATGAGGCCTTTAACAACAGCTTCTATGACAAAGGCTACACTGTAGAATGCAGGGGGTTAACCCCTTCTGTGCCAAGCATGTAGGATACAGTGTTCATGGCAAATGGATAAAACATAAGTATTCAGTGTGCCCATTGCCGTCCCCTCCATCCCTATTACTTACCCATCCGCCTTGAGCTTCAATCCAAGGGGCATATTTTTCCTTCAGGTATTTCGCCCCATATACCATCACCTTGTTGGCGGGCAAGCTTTCCAGGGCAGTCAGCCTGGTGGTGGCATCGATGCACAGGGCCACCTTATTGCTCTGTATCTCGGGCTCCTCCGTTTGGCCAGACGTAGAGATTTGCAGGTAAAAATCGGTCAGTCTTCGGAAGAATCCATAAGACCACGCGCCACTGATCTTCTCCTCCTGCTCCGCCCTCATCTGTAAGAAAAGGAAAAAAAGGTCTCAGAATCCTATTGGTCCCTGGCACAACCCAGTCTAACACTGTGCCAGTCTCTACCCTAATTGGAGGATATTTTGCAGCTCTAATTAAGCTCTGGCCCAATAGGATTCAGCCCCCAGAAGTGCCCCTGATCCTCCCATTGGCTGATAAATCCCAATTCAGAGATACAGGACAGGGCTGAAAAATAAACTGCAACTTAATCCCAAA
This sequence comes from Xenopus petersii, assembly GCA_038501925.1. Classification (NCBI taxonomy): domain Eukaryota; kingdom Metazoa; phylum Chordata; class Amphibia; order Anura; family Pipidae; genus Xenopus; species Xenopus petersii. Next base: position 133,401,680 of record CM076677.1, read on the forward strand.
TAAATCCCTAGGCCACAGGGGCCGCGCCGTTACCTGGTCATGTAGTTGGTCGCCAGAAGAACGCAGAAAGAGCGCAATTTCCTTTATCAACTCTTCATAGTTGTCATCTGTGAAACAAAATGTCGAGATTGAGAGGCAGACTCTGGGCAGGGATGGAGCCCATAAACATTTGAATGGTCTGTGTATCTTTAAGTAGGTTATAGAATGGCCTATTCTAAGCAACTTTTCAATTGGTCTTCATTATTCATTTCTTAGGGCAGAGACACACACTCAGATTTGAGGAGATTAGTCGCCCAGCGACAAATCTCCTCTTCTTCGAGCGACAAATCTCCTCTTCTTCGAGCGACTTACCTCCCTGAACTGCCTCCCGCAGGCTAGAATGTAAATCGCCGGCAGGATGGCAATCGGTGCACTTCGTTTTCCGAAGTTGCCTCACGAGGAAACTTCGGGCAACTTCGGAGAATGAAGCGTTCCGACTGCCATCCCACCGGAGATTTATTGCCAGGCGGGAGGCAGTTTGAGGAGATTATCGATTGCAATTTATCGATGGCGACTAAATCTCCCCTAATCTTAGCGTGTGCCCTTACCCTTATAGTTTTTTTTTTCCCCCAAACTGTTTCCAAATTTCAAATGGGAGGGGGTCACTGACCCCATCTATAAAGCAAATGCTCTGCTAGACTGCAAATGTATTATTATTGCTACTTTATTATTATTCATCTTTCTATTCAGGCCTCTCCTATTCATATTCCAGTCTCTTATTCAAATCAATGCATGGTCGCTAGGGGAATTTGGACCCTAGCAACCAGATGGCTGAAACTGCAAACTGGACAGTGGCTGAATAAAAAGCTAAATAACTCAAAAACCAGAAATAATAAAAATAAAAAACAATTGCAAATTGTCTCAGAATATTACTCTCTACATCGTACTGAAAGTTAATTTAAAGGCGAACAACCCCTTTAATAAAGTAACCTGTGGGATTTTATTCCTTCAGCAGAACTCAGGCCTAAATATAAAATATACCGAGTAGCAGAGACAACACATTTGCAGAGGCAGCTTCCCTTATGTAGAACTGAGAGCTGCCATATTGCTTATGTCACCCAAGGCATATTCTTGTCACAACAGACTAGCGGCCCCTAGTGGCCAGGAATAGATGCTGCATCCCACACCAATGTTTAGGCAAGAAGTATGGGAAATGGTCAGAATTATTCAGGACACACCACCCTGGGGATGACTTAATCACTGGGGGGCCCCATAATTACTGAGGGAGACCCCGGCCTTGGGTGCAAATACAGGGAGGAATTTTTCTACATGGGATTTTCAGGGAAACTATATGGCATCTCCCACTTTACCTCCGTCCGCCTCTATACTCGTTTCCCGGGTGAAGCTCCGAAACTCCACTTTTTGGGTTTGGGAGAGCGACTTGATGATCTTTTGTAGGCGCCGGGCGACTGCATTGGCACGACTGGTGTCCGAATCCACTGCCACTGCATCTATTTGTCACAAACACACAAAATATTAGTGCGGCAATTATTATCTATATTCAGTATATACATCAGGGAATCCCCCTACACCCCTAGGGATTCCCCAGGCTTTTGGAATTTGTTGGATGGGGGATTCCATTCCTAAATAACAGACAAGTGAGGTCTAGTCACTTTAGTGTGGGAGGAGTCAGGAGTCCTGCATCCAATGTCTACATATCCCCCCTCCCCAAGTAGGGGCTTCTGGTCCATATTCTACCAGTGATGTCACCAATCATAGCCCCGCCCTCTCTGCTTATGTTACCAGCGAAGGAACCCACCCCTCTTGGACTGGAGGGTTGAGCCCAAGTTGAGAAGAGGGCAGGTTAGTGGGACCAATCAGACAGGAGCTTGGAACGGGACAATGGCAGTAGAAGAATGAAAGCTAGTCGCTGATTGGCTGCAAGCGTGTACCTTTGTGCTTTAACTATAGAGGAAGCAGACCCTGCGGCTGTAGGCCCAGGAAGTATAGGGGGCTCCATGAGGCCCTAATTAATGTGCCATTTCAATATATATTGGTAAACCCGTAAACCTCTGGATATTTAGGGGGGCCCTAAAATGAATTTGCTGTGGGGCCCAATGAAAACTGGCAGTTGTCTCACCTGCAGGAGCCTTGTCTTTCTTCTTCTTGCCCATCTCCTCTTCTGCCCTTAAACAACTGGGTATAAATCTGCCCAAACGTATCTGTTTCTTTCTTCGTCCCTTTTCTTTCTTGCCCGCCGCAGACTGGATTCCTTGGCTCCCTGTGCCAATGCTGGTGGCCCCATGCCCGGTGGCACCTTCTGCTGGTGTGGGATTGCTAGTTTTCACTAGTCGCTGGTACCTACTATCTGACAGTTGGCGCTTGGCATACGCCATTAGCACTTTATACTCAATGCCATTCTCCTCATCGCTCAGTGGAACCTCCTCCATCGTGCCCTCCTGTATGATCACCATGCTGGCACCTCCTGCGGGGAATACACAATACATATTAGTTATATACACAGCACTGCGCAATATGGCGCTCTATAAATAAATTTAAATGTTAATAATATACATTTGAGGCGCCAACCATACATGGCACCATCCTTCCTTTCCTTCAAAGGGGCACAGAATATATAATGATATTCCTGTTGCAGCCTCTCCCTGCTCTAAACACAGAGGTGCTAATCTGACTCTGCTTTGCAGTAGAGATCCATTGTTCTGTATATTATTCCCTTAAAGGATAAGTAAACCTATAAAATAAGTGAAGAAAGAACTTGGGGTCGTGGATAACCTGCATGTACTCAGGGATGAGCAAACAACTGCCCTCTAAAGGCTTCTTCGTTGCATCTCCTAGCAAAAGGCTGTCAAGGCATGCTGGGAGTTGTAGTTCAGACACAACTTCTGAACAAAGTCTGAATGAGGCTTAAACAATAAGAAAATGTAAAATTGATGAGGGCGATATTCTCATCATTTTTGTCATTTACATTCATTATTTATTTTCTTTTTATTCCAAGATATTAAGGGATACATGTGCTGTTAATATGAATGAATTTTGTTCCAACAGCGCCACCTGCTGGTCAGTTTCTGACCAGTCTGACCACCAAGTAGTCAAGGAAGTTGTCAGGAGAAAGAAAGAGGCTGCTCTGATGTTCTTCTGCTTAGGAAAGATTTGAGAAAGGTTTATCTATGGAGGAGCATTAAGGGCAGAGATTCGGGGAGATTAGTCGCCTCTTATTCGGGTCTCACGAGGAAACTTCAGGCAACTTCGGAAAACAAAGCGCCTCTGAGTGCCATTCCACCGGTCTTTTAGATTCTAGCCGGCAAGAAAGCCGTTTGGGGAGATTAGTCACCCGAAGAAGAGGCGATTTGTCGCAAGGCGACTAAATCTCCCCAAATTGCCATGTGTGTCTCTGCCCTAAGATGTTGCTGAACTACAAACTCCTGATAATATGCTGCAGAATGTCGTAGTCTGGTAATGCATCCCTTCTTTGGATGGTTTTGGTGCATTAGGATGATAAAGGGCCACAGGTTGGACCGTGCTATATCAGGATAAGTAATGGGGTCCAGTAACTCCTGATACCACTTTCACAATTCCCTTGTATTGTCAGGGAAAAACAACAATCTCACGTTTAACAAAAAAAATGGTGGACATTATATATTTTGGGGAATCAAGGTTCATAAGGTGAATGAGGGATTTGTGCAGGGGCCCCATGATGGTTAAACGGGTTTAGTTCTCATTTTACTCAGTCTAACTAACCAGCCTGTCTCCCCAGGGGTTTCCCCTAATATCCCCCCTCCCTGTCCTGAAGAGCTTGCAGTCTGTCCTGGCTCATTTACCAGTGTCTCTCACTCCAAAACCTTGTGACAGAGTTCAGAGCCACACCTTTGCCCAACCCGGAAATAACGACGTTGCTTAAAAAAAAAAAGGAAAAGTTGATTGTGTCGCACTTCTCTAAAGGAAATGAGCAAAAATCTAGAGAAATGGTCCCTTATCCCCCCCATTTATATCATGAATATTGTACCCCCAAATTAGAGACCGCAAGTGGATCTGGGACAATATAAAACATGATTTCACATTGAAGTGTAAGCTCTTGCGTCACTAATCATTATTGTTACAGTTCGTTCATGGGGGTGAATATTAGATTTTCAGAGAGTTGGAAGCAGAACCTACAGCTGCTGGGATGTATAGGGGGGTTCAGATTGTATTGGGGGGGCTCAGAGAGTTTGATTATGTGTTCATGAAAAATGCCTTATTCCTAAAATAAGAGGGAGCCTTAAATGATTTAGCCATGGGGACCAGTAACTTCTAATTAAGGCACTAGGCTAATTAGAACACCTGTTGGGGTGCCCAGGGGGTACATTAATGGCCAAAAGTATCCGGAAGCTGCACATAAATTGCCACGTCCTTAAATAGAGGCGACCCCCCAAACTGCCCCCAGAAGCAATGTCAGCACAAGGAATATCCGTAGGGATTTCTTTTTTTGGGGGGGGGGCTGAGACAAACAACACCATTTGCAATATCAATCATTAGCTGGAGTGATGTACAGGCGCCACTATGGGTTTGGACCCCCCCAATGAGAAACCTTAAGGCTACAGGATACAATAACATTGCTGAGAACTTTGTGGAAAAGTTTTGGGGGGGCCCCTTCCTGTTTCAGCACAATAATGCCCCCCATGCACAGAGCCAGGTCCTACAGAATGAGTTTGTGGAGATGGGAAGAACTTGAATGGGCAAAGCCATGACCTCAACCCAACAACCCTATGTGGGATGAACTGGAACCCCCAACTGTGAGCCTGAACCCCAATATCACTGCCCAACCTCACTAATTATTTTGTGGCTGAATGGAAGCAACTCCCAGCAACAACTCCCAGCCACAATGTTCCGACATCTAGTGGGACCTTCCCAGAAGCCTCTATTATTTAGAAGAACCTGAGTGCACAGAGCCCTGACCTCAACCCAACTGAACCCCTGTGAGATGAACTGGAACCCCGAGTGTGAGCCTGATCCCCAACATCACTAATGCTCTTGTGTCTGAATACAGTAACAGAACTATCACCGCTGGGCCCGGGTGCAGGCAGAGCAGCTGGGGCCCCCCTCCTGGAGGGGAATCCAATGTACCCCGGTAATTCTGCCCCCGGTTCAATGGAAACAACTCCCAGCAACAATGTTCCAGCATTTAGTGGAACCTTCCCAGAAGCACCAGGACAGTTATAGCACCAAAAGAAGGGGCAACCCGACTGAACCCCTGTGGGATGGAACCCTGACTGTGAGCCTGACCCCCAACATCAATGGCCAACCGAACTAATGCTCTTGTGGCTGAATGGAAACAACTCCCAGCAACAAAGTTCCACCATCGAGTGGGAACCTTCCCAGAAGCACCGGGACAGTTATAGAGGCAACTTCATATTCAATAGGACCCAACAGCAAACAGTCATATTTTTTTACATTTCACATGCGATATTTTTCCTTTAAGACTCCCCTCTCTGCCCCACCCCCGAAACTCACCAATAAATTCGCTCTCAAGCCACAGACAGGGGTTAATAAGATCCTCAGAAGGTTAATAATGACAATTCTCTGAACTGTTTCAGCTTTTTTTTGGGGTGGAAACAGTCCTTTCTGTTGGGCATGAAGTCGCTCGCAGCTCTGGCTTCCTGGTTTGATGGAGAGTCTGAACCTACAGTGTCGAAAGCACTTTTGAAAAAGAACTCAGTGCACAGAGGGGCGGAGGAAGGGGTGGGGTTAAAAGTTTTAGAACGTTCTTAACCCTTTCCCTGCCTGGTCTCAGAAGGGCTAACAGCCTCCAGGCTCTTGTTTCATATCTTCTAGGGGCCAAAATGATCTCAACAGTGTAATGATGTCACCAGACCCCTCCCCCCCAGGACAGGAGCACCCAGTGTTAGAAGCAGGAGCACCCAGGACAGGAGCACCCAGTGTTAGAAGCAGGAGCACCCAGGACAGGAGCACCCAGGACAGGAGCACCCAGTGTTAGAAGCAGGAGCACCCAGGACAGGAGCACCCAGTGTTAGTGACAAATGAACACGTGACCCTGACTCAGCAATACATAGAGACAGTGAGACAACCTCCTTTTTTGGGAAACTCCTGATCAGGGAACGTGGATTCCCCAACCCCCCCCCCTTTTAAGGATTATGTTTTAGGAGGGGGGTTGTGCAAGTGACATCACAAGAAAGGGAGAAACCAGGGCGTTTCATTAAAAGGGGTGCCAGGCAGTGGCGATATTACTGGGCCCCACGGCAAATTATCTTTCAGGCCCCCAAAATGTTTAGAGGTTGAAATGTTTTCCCAATATTTATTGAAATTGTATATGAATTAGAGTCTCATGGGGCCCCTATACCTCCGCCTGTTTCCCTCTATAGTTACACCCCCTGGTGGTATGTTATAGAATGGACAAGTCAAAGCAACTTTTCAATTGGTCTTCATTATTTTTTTTAGATGTTTTTTATTTGCATCTGCAAATTAGAATATAAAAAAAACAAATGTTGATTTTGGGGCCAATTCATTAAATCCCCTTTACCCTTTTAGTCTGACTTCCCAAAAATGCTGCCCGAGGGCCCCAGACCTAGTGAACCCCATTACTCCTTGTAGAGCCGGAAATCACAAATGAAGAGTTTTACAGTATATTCACTTTAAAGGGGATATTCACCTTCAGGCAAACGTTAGCATGTTATAGAATGGCCAGTTCTAAGAAACTTTTCAATTGGTATTAATTGTTTATTTTTATAGTTTATTAATTATTTGCCTCCTTCTTCTGACTCTTCAGCTTTTAAATGGGGGTCACTAGCTCCATCTAAAAAACAAATGCTCTGTAAGGCTACAAATGTATTGTTATTGCTACTTTTCTATTACTCATCTTTCTATTCAGGCCTCTCCTATTCATATTCCATTCTCTTATTCAAATCAGTGCCTGGTTGCTAGGGGAATTTGAACCCTAGCAACCACATTGCTGAAAATACAAACTGGAGAGCTGCTGCATGAAAAGTTAAATAACTCAAAAACCGCAAATCCTAAAAAATTAAAACCAAATACAAATTGTCTCAGAAAATCCCTCTCTATATCCTACTAACAGTTAATTTTAGAGTAAACAACCCTTTCAAGGGAAAGTCTCCCTAATTTTCCTCTGGTTCATGTTAAAGGGGTGGTTCTCCTTTAAGTTAATTTTTAGTAGATTATAGAATGGCTCATTCTGAGCAACTTTTCAATCAGTCTTCATTATTTGTTTTTTATAGTTTATTTATGATTTGCCATGTTCTTCTGACTCTTTCCAGCTTCCAAATGGGGGTCACTGACCCCATCTAAAAAACAAATTCTCTGTAAGGCTACAAATGTATTGTTATTGCTACTTTTTATTACTCGTCTTTCTATTCAGGCCTCTCCTATTCATATCCCAGTCTCTTATTCAAAGCAGTGCATGGTTGCTAGGGGAATGTGGACCCTAGCAACCAGATGGCTGAAATTGCAACCTGGAGAGCAGCTGAATAAAAAGCTAAATAACTCACAAAGAATAAAAAATGAAAACCAATTGGAAAATGTCCCAGAATCTCACTCTCTACATCATACTAAGAGTTAATTTAAAGGCAAACAACCCCTTTAAAAAGCACAAAGCTTCTCACCCTACAGCCTTATATTACCTGTACCGACACCCCTCAACTCCTGTAGATATAAATATTCTGCCTTTTCCTACATTTGTAATAAGAAAGTATGAATTCTTTGTGCCCGTGGGCCCCTGTAAAATCCCTGGGACCCGACAACCTTAGTGAGGTTCAAACCTGCAGCCCCTCGGCTCTTGTTAAACTACAATTCTTAGAATCCCAAATACAAACTTAAAGGACACATAAACCCTCCATGGCCATGTTGCTTCATCCAAATATTGTAATAACAACATAAACCCTCTTTTGTGCCTCTGAATTTCATTTATTGGGATTATTTCCCCCCCCCCCATGGAAAGTACAGAGACTGAGGGACAGTCACATGTTTCATAAGACTAAAGATTCAGCCATTGTATATTGTTATTGAAAAACCCCAGATTTCCACTAAGAAGCTTTTATAAAAGTAACTTTTCCAGGATGTCGTCCTAATATTCCCAATATAGATTGTGTTTTCTTGTCTGACTTCCTCTGGGGGAGAAACAATAGTAATACTAAATACTCAGCAGGAACAGCCCCTAAATGTGCTCATAGTCTGTACAGAGAGATCCCATAAAACTATGGCAGCATAGGTATTCCCTGTACTAAGCACAATTCAGCAGGAACAGTCCCCTAAGTTTGCTCATAGTCTGTACAGAGAGATCCCATAAAACTATGGCAGCATAGGTATTCCCTGTACTAAGCACAATTCAGCAGGAACAGTCCCTAAGTTTGCTCATAGTCTGTACAGAGAGATCCCATAAAACTATGGCAGCATAGGTATTCCCTGTACTAAGCACAATTCAGCAGGAACAGTCCCTAAGTTTGCTCATAGTCTGTACAGAGAGATCCTATAAAACTATGGCAGCATAGATATTCCCTGTACTAAGCACAATTCAGCAGGAACAGTCCCTAAATTTGCTCATAGTCTGTACAGAGAGATCCTATAAAACTATGGCAGCATAGATATTCCCTGTACTAAGCACAATTCAGCAGGAACAGTCCCTAAATTTGCTCATAGTCTGTACAGAGAGATCCCATAAAACTATGACAGTGTAGGTATTCCCCTGTACTAAGCACAATTCAGCAGGAACAGCCCCATTAGTTTGCTCATAGTCTGTACAGAGAGATCCCATAAAACTATGGCAGCATAGATATTCCCTGTACTAAGCACAATTCAGCAGGAACAGCCCCATTAGTTTGCTCATAGTCTGCAATATATCTAATTCCTGTAGACATACTGTCAGATGTTACCTGGCTTGTCCGTATCTACATGTAAATATATATATCTGGTCACATTTGCTACTCGGCAGCCACTTACTGGAAGTGGTTTCTTTCCAGGAAAGGAACAATACACATACGTCACAGAGACTTGGAATCTGGACTGTACTTAAAGAGGTAGTTCAACCGTTAACTGTTAGAATTTTATAGAATCGCTAATTGTAAGCAAATTTTCAATTGGCCTTAATTTTTTTCAGTTCAGTTTTTGAATTATTTGCCTTCTTCTTCTGTCTCTTTCCAGCTTTCAAATAGGGGTCACTGACCCCATCCAAAAAATGCTCTGTAAGGCTGCATATGTATTGTTATTGCTACTTTATATTACTCATCTGTCTATTCAGGCCTCTCCTATTCATATTCCAGTCTCTCATTCAAATCAGAGACTATGAGCAAACTTAGGGGGATGTTCCTGCTGAATTGTGCTCAGTACAGGGGAATATCAATGCTGCCATAGTTTTATGGGATCTCTCTGTACAGACTATGAGCAAACTTAGGGGCTGTTCCTGCTGAATTGTGCTTAGTACAGGGGAATACCTATGCTGCCATAGTTTTATGGGATTCTCTGTACAGACTATGAGCAAACTTAGGGGCTGTTCCTGCTGAATTGTGCTTAGTACAGGGAATACCTATGCTGCCATAGTTTTATGGGATCTCTCTGTACAGACTATGAGCAAACTTAGGGACTGTTCCTGCTGAATTGTGCTTAGTACAGGGGAATACCTATGCTGCCATAGTTTTATGGGATCTCTCTGTACAGACTATGAGCAAATTTAGGGACTGTTCCTGCTGAATTGTGCTTAGTACAGGGGATACCTATGCTGCCATAGTTTTATGGGATCTCTCTGTACAGACTATGAGCAAACTTAGGGACTGTTCCTGCTGAATTGTGCTTAGTACAGGGGAATACCTATGCTGCCATAGTTTTATGGGATCTCTCTGTACAGACTATGAGCAAACTTAGGGGCTGTTCCTGCTGAATTGTGCTTAGTAAAGGGGGTACCTGGGTTACAACTCCCTCACACTACTATAATAATAAGAAGGACAATAAAAAAAGACAAAATAAATGATAGATGTGCTGCATTTTCCAGGGATCAGAATACAAGGGGATGGAGGGCCCGGCACTGATCTAAATCAGGAAGAGATTTATATGAAGGACAATAAATGTAATATCTCATGTTTATCACCAGCGTTTAGACACCAGACTGACTTATCACAAACAATCTGCAAGTGGAATGGGAACCGGGGCTCCTACAATAATGGAACGGGGAACATTGGAAATCAATCAGGAAGCAATATTACAGACAGCTTGTGTGCTGAACCCAGCCCCTGCCAATAATCAACCCAGACGGTCAGATCATTTCGTCAATATCCACTAGATTTACTAGTCGGTGTAACAGGATCTCCTTCGACCAATAGATCCAAAAGGTCCAATAGAACATCAGTGATTACCATAACAAGTGCTGGAGCAGAAAGGGGTGCAAATTCACCCGCCTCCCTTCATTAGTAAGTGACCCCTCAGTTCTTTAAGAGATGCCAGTGGGAGAGTGGGAGGGGGGTATTTATAAAGGTTTTTGGGTTTTACCTCCATGGTTTGGCTGCAATAAGAAGTTGCTGTGCACACGGGACCCTCCAATAAGGACCCTGTATGTTGTTGATCAGAGAGAATCCCTCCTGTTTGGCTCCACCAATCATTAACTCACTCAATTCAACTCCCTCCCCCCAGGCCTGAGGAGACGAGCGGCTCTAATTGGACGGAACCGGAGCAGAACTGTGGCCCTAATGACCAGAAAAAAACTTTTGTGCCAGTTAGAAAGAAAGAAAAGGGATCTCTATAAACAGAAAAGCGGAAGTGGCAGTCGCACGAGGGAGTGATGAGAAATAAATTTATATTATTAATACAGAAATCAAAGGCTACTGGGGGGCAAAACTGGGGTATATTAAAGGGCACATTAGCTGCACCGCTGATCTGCTGTATCCCATGTATCCAGTTATAGTTCTTCTGCCCTAATGATTACTGAGGTCAGACCACTGGACACTTTCCCCTTATTTTCATTTACCAGCAAGTAGATCACTGTGTTTCCTTGTATCTCTCCTATTGTCTCCCTATTGAACTGGACATCTCTTCTCCTTCTGTCTCTCTGGCAGCTCCTTCCAGTTGGTCACTTCTCATACAGCAGTCATATTTAACCAATCACAGACGTGTATGCCTGCCTGATACACACTTGCACCCTGGTGCTGATGGTGACCATGGCGATTAGATGTCATGGTAACACCCCACTGACAATTTGGCATCCACTGATCTGCCCATGACAACAACCATGATCTGCCCCAAACCCAACCACTTCGTACAAGCCCGTCACTTTCAATTTCTTGAATTTTTCACAATTTCTTGAAATGGGAATTGTCTCCCTGAATCAGGGGTACATGCTGATACATTAGATAGGTACAAGGAAGGGTCGGATGCTTTATTCACCAGTAGCTCCTCCCAGCAGACAGGAGGGAGCCAATGAGATTAGAGGAGGGAAAGGGGTGTTACAGGGAGAGCTGGGAAGTGAATCAGTGGTACAGGCTGATACATTAGATAGGTATAAGGAAGGGTCGGATGCTTTATTCACCAGTAGCTCCTCCCAGCAGACAGGAGGGAGCCAATGAGATTAGAGGAGGGAAAGGGGTGTTACAGGGAGAGCTGGGAAGTGAATCAGGGGTACAGGCTGATACATTAGATAGGTATAAGAAGGGGTTGGATGCTTTATTCACCAGTAGCTCCTCCCAGCAGACAGGAGGGAGCCAATGAGATTAGAGGAGGGAAAGGGGTGTTACAGGGAGAGCTGGGAAGTGAATCAGGGGTACAGACTGATACATTAGATAGGTATAAGAAGGGGTTGGATGGTGTTTAGCAAGTGAGGGAATACAGGGATATGGGAGATAGCTCATAGTACAAGTTGATCCAGGGACTGGTTCCATTGCCAGTTTGGAGTCAGGAAGGAATTTTTCCCCTCTGAGACAAATTGGAGAGGCTTTAGATGGGTTTTCACCTTCATCTGGATCAACTGGCAGTTAGGCAGGTTATATATAGACTTAAAAGGTTGAACTTGATGGACGTGTCACTTTTTTCAACTAACTTACGATGTTACTATCAGGGTCAGCCTGGGAGTCGACCCCACTCCCCTCCGGATGCGAACACGTTGTATTTGCCGCGACCTGCCTGAAAAATGGAGGTTGTGGCAGGAAGCTTAGTGCAGGGAGCGGGTCTGGGCCGGCAACAAATTCATATTGGTTTGCACTGGCTGTACTCCGTTTAGGGGCTACAAGAAACACAAAGGTTAGTAATCTAAAGTGAATAATAAGAATGACAGTGAATTTACCCTTTAAATAAATCCTGTACATGTTTGTGTGTGTATATATATATTTCTCAATTGCTTTTATTATCAGCTGACCAGCAAGAATGAGTAACTATTGAACCTCTTCAAGTACTGTTTTTCCAGCCCTGCTGCCCATGTCTCTATTCCCCTCTGTCTGGATGTGGGCGCCATATTTGTAGTGGCAGCATGACACTTGGATCTTCTGCTCTAGGTGCGCAGCCACAAACTGTCATTGGCTACACAGCGCCACCATGTGGGAAATAAGGAATAACACCTCTCAGAGATATTTCAGTAAATAAATGGAATAACACCTCTCAGAGATATTGCAGTTAGAGGCAGGAATATAAAACTCTATTTGGGATTATGTAATAAATGGCACTACGTTTGCCCAGGAGCAGTAACCCATAGCAACCAATCAGCAGGTAGAATTTACTAGTCATCTGTTTAAAAGCAAGCATCTTATTGGTTGCTATGGGTTACTGCTCCTGGGCAATCTTAGCGCCATATATTACACATGGGGGTATGTCTCTGATATACTAGAAGGGAAAATAGATTTCAAGACTTCCCTTAGCCCAGTGGATATCATCATATTCCTAAACCCATGGCACAATTTTCCCATTAAAGTGATTGTTCACCTTTGAGTTAACTTTCCCTTAAAAGTGAACATAAAACTCTCCATTTGTGCCTTCCAGCTCTCCAAAAAGAGTTGTCCAGGATTTCTTAAAGTTGTTCTTGGCCGGGGTTCACTAGGCCTGGGGCCCTCGGGTAACACCTTTGGGAGGTCAGAAAATAATAATAATAATAATGAAGACCAATTGAAAAGTTGCTTAGAATTGGCCATTCTATAACATACCACCCCTTTTAATAAAACAGCCTGGTTTCTCCCTTTCTTGTGATGTCACTTTCACACCCCTTACAGCCTAAAAGCCCCCTCCTCCTAAAAGATCATTCTAATAAACTTTTCTCGAGGGGGTGATTAGCGCTATAATTATCTTCAGCACCGCACAATTATATCTTTGAATATTTCCCACCCTACCCAAATCACCACAACAAAATTTTTTTTACAATACAAATTAATTTCATTTCGGAACAAATTAACTATTTAAAAACCAACAAACAAAAAACACCTTAGAAAGACAGGACCCTAAAACAATAGAAATTCCCAGAAAAGAAAATTCCCCTTAAGAACCAAATCAAATGAACCCCTTCTATACATGTCATTTCTCTGCAGTGGTCTTTGTATTTATAAAAACAAAAAACAAACAAAAAAGAGTCCATTTTATCAATGACCGGGAATTATGGCGCAGGCACAGTAAATTGCGCTGCCGAGGGTAAAAGGAAGTGATGTGTTTCACGATGATGATGTCACCATCAGAGCGTGATGCCATAGAGGAGGTATTGACGTAGGAAGTTTCAGTCCACAGGAACAGGAAGTGGCGTCAGAAAATGTTATGTCACAGGTCACAGTTCTAAAGTCTCTAGTGCAATTGCAGGAGCTGGAGGAAGTGATGTCATAAGGCCGATGCGATGATGTAAGAAGATAAGGAAGGGATCTGTTCTGGAACTCCAGGTTGGGTCTGTATCCATCCACAGAGCTTCTCAGACTGGACCTCTGGATTTATGATGATGTATTGGCCTACCCCATGTTCTTGGGCTTCCAATAGAAAAGTAGAGATCTCCTGGGGAGGATCCCAAACCCATCCTTCTCTCGCATCTAATTGGCCAGGAGCTGTTGCCTCTCCGTGGGTATGACACTCAGCATTCATCCTCCTGATACATCTGCTCATCCAGCTCCTGAGATTCCAGGTGCTCAAGTCTGTCTGTTCTCCCACTCATGATCTCCTCCGGGGTCTTCATGAACCTGCAGAAACACCATCAGATCTATCAATGGTTCTAGCAAGTTAATATTAACTTTTAATATGTTCTAATCTAGAGGGACCTATTCCATGTAACCTTTCAATTGGTCACTTTCTATGGTCTTCCAATTATTTGCCTTTCTGGGTTATTCAAGCCTGCAGATGAAATGCTGTCTGGTTGTTGAGGGTCACTGACCCTGGCAACAACAACAACAACAACAAAAAAACCCAGATAACCAGCTAGGCTTCTGTTTTATTGCTATTCTTGCTTACTTTTATTTTCAGGTTCCTTTTCTATTCATCTTCTGTTAATTTCAAACTAGCATCCTGGTTGCTGGGTCAATTAACCCCTAGCAACCAGACAACCTTTTAATATCCCAAGAGATAACAAGTCAAGTAAATCTTTAGAAATATATGAAGACCGACTGCAATATAGATTAGAATTCTGCAGTTGTCACCGTACAATTGATCTGTCCTTTGCGATTCACTGCACTGCTGGTCCTGACTACAGCAACTATCAAAGTAATAAAGCAGTAGTCAGCCCTCCTTGTCTGTTCATTCTCAGTTAGGTATGCATACACGCTTAACCAATCACTGGCTACGAAATCTGATTTTAGGAAATGTAATGGCCTATAGTTTTAGTTTAGTTAGAAATGCAGACAGGCTATTGATTGATTAGCAATGTCTGTAACACGGATAATACCAATGACTGCCAGCAGGGGGAGCCCAACATGGCTCTAGATCCCTAACAGGTAGGGGCACAAGTTTGGGTGCCCACATGCTTCATATGGAATTGTTGGGAATAAGCAGACAAAGGAAAAATAACAGAATTGCTATATATTTCATGGCCTAAAATGATAGGCCATGGTTTCTACTCTCTTTCTTTCTATAGAGGCAACAAGAAGGAATCAGAACACGATGGGGCAAGTGAATGGGATCTGGTTACCTAAAGAGCAGCCTCTGTCCAGGTTCCTTGCGGATAATGTTTAATTTGTAGTAATGGCGCAGAGCCCGTGACATCTTCTCATAGGTCATGTTTGTTCTGTTCTGTTGGTTTATCCAGAGAGGGGGGAGAGAGAAGGAGAAACGTTAGCGAGGAAAGAGAAAGGGGTCTTGGGGAGGAGAGAAGCAGCACTGGGGAGGAGAACAGACAAGGAGTAAATCAGAGGAAAGGAGGACCACACTAAGTGAGAATCCAGGTAGGTGGGACATATAATACAATGATAAAGATACAGTAGGAAGCCATGATTCATACCTTATGGTTTCCCCACAGGCGCGCCAGCCCATTGGGGTCCATGATCCGGAACACCATCGACTCTTTGTCCTCCCAGCGGATGAAGTTCTCGTATCGGCTGTCGGACAGGAGCTGGTACACGTAATCCCAGAGTAGGCGGCAGTCTGGGCAGAAAAGAGAGCCAATGTCAGGGGAAAGCTACGCAAGCTCCGACTGCCAACGCTCTGCATTTGCAATTAGCTTAAATTATGGGGGGGGGGGGCTGTGATGCTCATGACTACACAACTTGCTTTAAAAGTAAACCTTTAAAATAATTGAATGTAAAATTGATGAGACTGTTATTCTAAGCACTTTTGTCATTTACATTCATTATTTATTTTCTTTTTATTCCAAGATATTAAGGGATACATGTGCTGTTAATATGAATGAATTTTGTTCCAACAGCGCCACCTGCTGGTCAGTTTCTGACCAGTCTGACCACCAAGTAGTCAAGGAAGTTTTCAGGAGAAAGAAAGAGGCTGATGTTCTTCTGCTTAGGAAAACAATTAGAAACCTTTCTCAAATCTTTCCTAAGCAGAAGAACATCAGAGCAGCCTCTTTCTTTCTCCTGACAACTTCCTTGACTACTTGGTGGTCAGACTGATCAGAAACTGACCAGCAGGTGGCGCTGTGGGAACAAAATTCATTCATGTTAACAGCACATGTATCGCTTATTATCTTGGAATAAAAAGAAAATAAATAATGAATGTAAATGACAAAAGTGCTTAGAATAGCCCCCTCATCAATTTTACATTCACTTATTTTAAAGATTTACTTATCCTTTAAGAGACTTTTTTTTTAGGAATCTACCATATCTAAATTATAACCTAACCCATTCAATAAATATTTGAAGATTCCGCATTGTGCCACTAGGTGGAGCAGGCAGTGGAAACTAAAGTCTTCTGCTGAAATCCTCAGAGAATGGCATTGCTGCAAAGGCTTCCATCAACAAGCAACTCAACCCTTTCTGCATTCATACTGCCCGCTTGATTGCTATGGCAGTGCACACTGCTACCATGTGGTTCTTTTATAGAGTTCAAATAAAATTATTATAAAACCCAAGAAGAACATAGAGATAAGGCTACATACCCGCTATCCTGCCAATGGGCATGCCATGATCTCCAGGGGGAGACACAGACACCATCATGTGGTTCAAGTAAGCCATATCCTCACGGTGGGACAGGTTTATGGGCTTCCCTTCTCGCGGTTGCCCGTCTTCTAGTCGTGGCTGTTTGAACTCCATGCTGTGTCGAGTGTTGAGGAGCAGCGGGTGCATAATGGGACTTGGCATGAGCTGTATCACCCGTGGGTTTTCTTGCCGTGGGCTGTTAGGCTTATTGATGGGCTCTGAGGGGCAATGGTTGGCTTCAGCTGGAGATACAGACAGAGGGTAGGACTCCTGTGCATGATGGTTGGTTTCACTCGCATGGCGGTGCAATCGTTCAGCAGGAGACAGGCGACGAAGAGGGGTTTCCATTGGTGAACGCAGTGGGCGGGACTCAGAATCTGGGGAAGAATGGTGGTTGGCAAAGGGAGAGCGGGAGCGATGAAGCAGCTCTATTGTCGGGGTATTCAGCGGGGTGTTGTTGGAGGGAGTTCGGAGAGGTCTATTTGAATGATTATCTGCAGCAAAAAGAAATGAACAAAGAATATATTGAATTTCTCTCTTTATATGGTAATCATAAGCTTTAGTGATATACAACATATCTAAAGCTGGCCATACACGGGCCGACATAAGCTGCTGACAGACCAAGTTGGGCAGTGTATGAGGCCCCAGACGAGGCTTCCTTGATTCATATCTGGCCAAAAAGTCGGCAGATGTCAACCAACCAGGTTTAAAAATCCTGCCAGATCGACCGACCTGTATTTCCTGTGTTGTCATTGGATCGTTGGGCCCTAGGGCCCACAATCGGATCAGCACGATAGCTCCCACCTCAAGTTGAGCATATCAGGGAGATATCTGCTTGTTTGGCAAGGTCGCCAACTGTTTAAGCTCTTAACAGTCACAACAGGGTTGACAAACTTGAAATCCAGTTGGGACTGCAGCCCATTCTGCAATTTTATTAAAGGCCATAGTCTGTCCTAGAGCACCACCCAAAACAGGTTTTTCCAATATAGATAATACCGAATGAGCTGGATAAAACTGGTTCTGTTCCTGGCAGTAAGAACTAGAGCTAGATGCCTGCTGGGAACTTAATTTGGACCAATGAGACTCACCATTGTGGTGGTTCTGGGAAATCAAGGCTTCCGACTGACCATGAAGAGAGTTTCCAGTGTGTAAAAGAGAGGAATGAACCAGACGAGGTTTTCTCTCCTTCAAGGTGTGCTGAAGAACCTCATAGAGGACATCACCTGCATGAGTAACCACCATACCTCAAGTCATGACTATTGGAATTGTAGACATTAATACGAGTAGTTCAAGTAATGACATACAGTATATAATCAAGGAATATCTGTGTTTAGCTATGTAGGGCTTCTAAACCCATTCCTTTCCAGCTGGAGAAGATAAAATTGTCCAGGGAAACATGTATGATCCCCAGTAGATAATGCCATCCAAAAGGTACAGTAGTTTATCTAAAGGGATGGTTGCCTGGAGTCTCACCAGGTCAAACCAGGTCAGGTCTTCCTGGCAAAGTTCCACCAGCAAATATCTCCTGGTGGGACCAGATCCTAGCATGGGAAAAGTCGATTAGTCCATTCTTAATTCCACCATAAGGTTCTACACTGTACAAAATGGCACGGTGTCCATCTAAATGGTGTAAGAGTAGGCTCAGAATGTCAGGTTCTCTGGTGTGCCCTAGGAGGTCCATACTGATACTAAATTTTTTGTTTGCCCAGACCCATCAAGACAGGGTGACCAACCAGCTGCACAGATTTTGAGAAGACCTTTCAATGTAAGTGTATGACATTGGGTTAGGGTGGTATTGACACAAAGTTGTTGGTGGCAGAGGGGCTGATGGGGCCCACCACCAGAACCCGCTGGTACCTTAGGGTGTCCTATCTCTCTGAAAATATACCTGTCAGAAACCTCTTGGTGTAACATCAGCCTCAGCATTTATATGTTGTGCCTTGGGGTAATAATCAAAATAAATAAAAATAAATACAAATAGTAGTAATTACCAGAGTGTGGGCAGCGGTATCGGAAGTCCTCCTTGGTTAGCAGCAGCAGAGCTTTCCCGTTCATCTCGAAGGTGTTGGCGTCAATGGGATGCAGAGAGTACTCATTCTCAGCCAAGCGCAGCCACTGGGACACGTCTTCCCTGCTCCAGTGTGCGGGGGGCAGACCTGCAGAAGACACAAAAATATTGTCATTAAGGTCTCACTTTGCACCACCACGTGTAATGTAGTGAATTATCCCCCATTCCAATGTAGAAAAGTGTTAGCTCCACCATCTTTGCCTGGGGCTGCCATTTATTGTATCTGCTGTCCCCTCACTCCTCCTACCTTTGTCTACTATGGGCCCTGAAGGTCCTCAGGTAGCCTGATAGACAAGGTGTAAGTTCATCCTACTGTTACTTTTCCTTTAACCACCTCACCTATTTCTAAATTCAAAGGAACATAAAAGTGCCAAATAATGACAGACAGGTTTCATACAGTTACACTGATTTCCCCACCCAGTTTCCTAGAGTCAAACGTGAACTAAGTTATATATAACCAACAGCCCAAGTGTGACTCAGGTCTTGACTATGAGTAGCAAGAAACCAGAATGGGCAAGGCCTTACTTCTATATATTTCTGTTAGGACTAAATATTAAATAAGTATTGCAGAATGGAAGCAACTTTTTTTCAATGTTATTTTGGAGTAGATTCTACCCTGTGAGCTTAAACAATCAAGTACACTAGGACATTGCAAATGTTGACTTAGAATCTATCTAACCAGCCATGTTTATGAATAAGTGCCTCTCAAGAGGATCCAACCAGCCATGTTCATGAACAAATCCAATGCAAGATGATCAAGCCAGGATAATTCATGAGTGTCTGCCAGGTAAAACCAACCAGCCATGTTCATGACACAAGAAGACCAAGCCCTTTCCCCTAGTGTTTCCCAAGTAGATCCAACTAATGTTCATGAGTGTACACCCAACCAGTCATGATGTTCAAGAGTGAATTTCTCCAAAGATCTAGCCAGCCACATGAATGGGTATCTCCCAAACAGATCCAGGCAGTCATGGTCATAAACACATCTCTTGAATCAAGGCCCTCACATTCCCAAGTATCTACTAAGAACATAGAGCTAGTAATGTTCGTGGGTAAATGTCTCCCATATAGATCCAACCAACCATGTTCAAGTATGAATCTCTCTGAAGAAAAACTTCTCAGCCAAATTAATGTGAATTTCAGAGGAAGATTCAATCAGCCATGATACTGAATGAATCCCTTGCAAGAAAATCAAGCCAGCCACATTAACAAACGTCCCAGAAGGAGATTCCATCAGTTATTTTTATGTCCATGTTTAAGTAGGTGAGCTAAATGAATGTGCATCTCACAAGAAGATTCAATCAGCCAAGTTCCTGAATGAATCCCTTGCAAGAATATCAAACCAGCCAAGTAGATCCAACCAACCATGGTCACGAGTGAGTGTCTCCCAAATAGATTCAACCAGCCATGTTATCTTCCAAGTAGTCCAGAAAATAGAAAATCAGATGGCAACCTCACTGGCAAATGTGCAAAAAACTTGTAGTTTATTGAGATCCACACACAACGTTTCGGAGGTACAACCTACTTTCTCAAGTGCTCTGAAGGCTTTGCATTACCACTGATTAAGAGGGTTGTACCTCCAAAACATGTGTGTGGATCTCAATAAACTACAAGTTTTTTGCACATTTGCCAGTGTACTGTATGTGCCATCTGATTTTCTACTATATATGGATTACTGAAACCCAAGGTTTGCAGCAAGGTTTCCAGATTGAGCACCACCCGAATACACGCACAGGTTTTGCATTACCACGGATTAAGATTATCTTCCAATTAGATCGAACCAGCCCTGTTCACAGTTGAGTGCCTTCCAAGTAGATCCAACCAGCCATGTTCACGAGTGGGTGTCTCCCAAGTAGATCCAACCAGCCATGTTCACGAGTGGGTGTCTCCCCAGTAGATCCAACCAGTCATGTTCAAAATTGAGTGTCTCCCAAGTAGATCCATCCAGCCATGTTATCTTGCAAGTAGATCCAACCAGCCATGTTAACTCCCAAGTAGATCCAACCAGCCATGTTTAACTCCCAAGTAGATCCAACCAGCCATGTTCACGAGTGGGTGTCTCCCAAGTAGATCCAACCAGTCATGTTCACAATTGAGTGTCTCCCAAGTAGATCCATCCAGCCATGTTATCTTGCAAGTAGATCCAACCAGACATGTTCATGAGTAAGCATATCCCAAGAAGGTCCAACCAGCCATGTTAATAAGCGCCTGTGGCCATGGTCAGCACAGTTCATGTTTCTTAACTGCAGTGGGTGAGTTGACTATTTTCCCCAAAGGTTCTTTTCATTGATTTGCTTCTAATACATTTCTCTATCAAATAAATATTCAATATGTGACAAAGCTTAAGGAAATGGAAAAAACATCTTGAAAGATGTGTTGCTCGGGCTCACCAAAGCCTTCTTTTTTGGCAGCTGGCCAATAATAACTCAATGACATTTAGGGTCTAGAAACCCAAGATCACATCAGAAACACAGAGCATCCTCTACAACATATTTCATCTCCCCAGGAAGGTTGTGACTCCAGCGCAGGAAATTCTTGGTGGTCAAACAGACACAGTTCCAACGTGTTATCACACAGTGCAGGTCTGGCCTTGTGCTTGTGGCTTTCCCTATCAACCACAGGCCGCAGCCCGGTGTAGAGGCCTAGCGAGCGTGTGCATGACGGTCTCTCACTCCCCATACCTTAGAAAGAGACACCCAACTGACTTCGCTAAAGTGTAATTGCTTATTGCGATCGAAAGCGGTGTCTTTCTCTATCCTCTTCACTGCTGGTTCTGACTCTTGAAAAACAATGCAGCAGAAGAGAATTAGAGCCTTGAGTGGAAAAGAACTGGCTTCTTCTACATTGTTTTCAAGAGTCAGAATTAGTGTAGAAAGGGACAAAAGGCTCATCTGCAATTACATTGAAAATTAATATATTTTGGAAAGTTGCTTAAAATCTTTAAAAAGATACGCAAAAGCATTTGTGTGGCTTCAGCAATGATAAATATTCATAAACTGTCGACTGATGTGGCCCTCTCTTGCGCCTTGGCCTGAGGTCCCTTTAAAGATGAGACAGGGGTATAAGTAATTCATCCTATTTGCCTAGAAGGTAAAGCACTGAAGCCAAAGAGAGATGCACCAAGAAAAAAACAACAAATAAAAATCAAGGGAAGCCAACAGTTCCTTTTTTTAAACTGTCAGAACAACATTTCTTGACATTAAAAGTTCCCCTTTTAAGGAAAAAACAATACCCAGGATGCACTATGTATTATGATCAGTCTGAGCCTCTGAGGATTTATTTCTGGTCTCCTAAAGGTCCCCATCCCCCACTAGGGTTGCCGCCTTTGCCGATGGCTAAACCCGAACAAAGGGGGCGGGGCAGAACGCATGAGGGTGGAGCAGTGATGTTCGGGTGGGCTTGATGACATCAGAGATGATGTCGTGGAATTACGATGGTGGGTCAGAGTTATTGCATCACTTATACGCAACTGGCTTGACTTCTGTCCAGTTTTCGCAATGTTTTAAATGGGACAGTTTTGATCAGACAGCCCTTTAACTGAGATGTTCAGTTGAAACCCACACGACTGGAAACCCTACCTCTACCCATTCTGCCCGATGAGTAAGACCACTCCGGTATGGGATCTGTTATACAGAAATCAAGTATCCAGAAAGCTTTGAAATACAGCAAGGCTCATTTAGAAATAAATATTTCTTATTTCTGAAAACCGAGGCCTTAGGTCAAAAGGTGGCAACATAGGATTGGGGGACATGGTAGTTAAAACCAAGAAGGGTCTTCGTTATCTGGGTCACCATCCAATTAAGATATATGGGGTCCCTGTGATCCAAGGGGATGAGTATTTTGATTGGCAATGTTCTTTCGCACAAATCACCCCCTTTTGCTCTGAATAGTAGCCTCCAGAATGGAAGAGCCACCACTTATCACTGTGAAGCAAGTTAAATTTCAGGAGGGAGGAGCTCCTGTTGGTTCCTTCCTAGAAGATGATGACAGGAAACCTCAGAGACCCACGCAGGAAATTCCTTCTGCTCTCAGTTCCTTAAATGGGAAATTTCCCCCAAGCTCTCAAACTAAACAACTCCCAATTATACACTGTAAATGTAATTTGTTATAAGATCTATGGGTAACTCAATTCTCCACTGCTTGTCCAGACTACACAACTAAAACAACAAGGTAGCAGTCATCAGCCTAAAGGTGGCCATACACGATGTCGCCAAGCGAGCGGATCTCTCCCCGATATGCCCACCATGAGGTGGGCAATATTGGGCTGATCCGATCGTGGCCCCTAGGGCCCAATGATCGGATCCTAATGAATAGTAATGGGCGGTTGGATCGAAGGACCGCATCAACGAATAGATGCGACGGGATTTTTCGTCCCATCCGATCGGTGAAGCCCGTCGGGGGGCCCCATACACGGGCCAATAAGCTGCCGACACGGTCTGTCGGCTGCTTTTATTGGCCCATGTATGGCCACCTTAACTCCAGTTCCCCCTTCCATATGGGGGACTACAACTCCCAGCATCCCTCTGAAAGCTCAAAGGGATGCTTAGTCGGGGGTGGGATGAACGGGTCTCATAGAAGCCCCATTCCTCTTTAAAGGGATACTGTCATGGGAAAACATGTTGTTTTCAAAACGCATCAGTTAATAAATCATGACTGGGGGTAGCTGGGAAACTGACAATATGTCTAGCCCCATGTCAGATTTCAAAATTGAATATAAAAAAAAATCTGTGTGATCTTTTGAGAATTGGATTTCAGTGCAGAATTTTGCTGGAGCAGCACTATTAACTGATGTGTTTTGAAAAGAACATGTTTTCCCATGACAGTATCCCTTTAATATAGATACATACTGCAGACCATATTGGTTTCTGTACAGCAATGCATTGTGCATGCATCTGGGGCGAGGTAGCAACACAACTCAAGGTAACTCAAGCTGTAAAAGGCTGTAAATAAATCCACCCACGTACATTGGTACGAGCCGGCCAGTACTGCAATGCTTTATATGTGTGTGTGTGTGTGTATCTGCGTATGAGGGCAATTAAAAATAATTATATTACTCATTGGTAGTTAACATTTATTTCTGCCATAGAATAAAGGTAGTTAAACGCAAACCACACACACATATATATTTTATTACACACATTGGATCAATGTTGATCATGACTTTAAAGGGGTTGTTCAGCCTTGAGTTACTTTTTAGTATCATGTAGAGAGGGATATTCTCAGACAATTTGCAATTGTTTTTTTATTTTTTTATATTATTTGTGGTTTTTGAGTTATTTAGCTCTTTATTCAGCAGCTCTCCAGTTTGCAATTTCAGCCATCTGGTTGCTAGGGTCCAAATGACCCTAGCAACCATACCGTGATTTAAATAAGAGACTGGAATATGAACGGGGGAGGCCTGAATAGAAAGATGAGGAATAAAAAGCAGCAATCGCCTTACAGAGCATTTGTTTTTTTTTAGATGGGGTCCGTGAGTCAGAATAAAAGGACAAATAATTAAAAAAACTACAAAAAATAAATAATGAGGACGAATCGAAAAGTTGGTAAGAATTGCATTTTCTATAACATACTAAAATTTAACTTAAAGGTGAACCACCCTTTAAAATACAGTGATCCCCACCAGGATAGGTAGTTTTGTCTGTTAATTGGGATCAAGGAGCAAATTGTCATGTTTTTACTTTCTGCTGCCCCCCCCTCCCCTTACAATTAGAACTGTTTCTGCTGAACAGCGAAGAGTTAATCAAAATAATACAAATGCAATGCAAGAAAATTTCCCATGGGTTGTGCAATGTCATTTTTTTTTTTTGATTCATGAGAAATCCCCTGTTTATAGAAGCGGAGCTGTGAGAAGCTGGGAGTTTTATCCTGTGAGCACTGACTGTACCATAGTAACTGTCTGGAGGGGGGGAGATCAAGTCGGGGCAGGCCAGGGTAAGGGGGGTCAAGACTGTGTATAATCTTGTATTTGTCTATGTGTATAAAGTCAGACCTCTGGGAATCAGGGGTATAACTGTGAGTGGGAAAATCCTACTAACAGCCTAATGTGGTTGCCTGTAACTGGTCTTGACTGGATACTGAATAATTAAGGTGCAGGTATGGTCATAAATATAAGAAGCTACAATCAGCATGGTCCTCTGCATCCCTTGTATGGGTTAATATTGATGTGTATATATACCAATATATAATGCACCCAAGCAGAATATACTACATTTTCGTGAATGCCGGTAACCTGCCTACTATATATATATATATATATATATATATATATATATATATATATATATATATATATATATATATATATATATATATACCCTTTTACCGTACAGAACTATACAGAGTCATCTGATCATACTCAAGGATGTACTGGGGTATAAATGAGTATTAAGGGGTAGTACACCTTTAAGTAAGTTATAGAATGGCCACTTCTACAAAAACTTTTTTTTGGTCTTCATTAATTATTTTTTACAGCTTTTTAAATATTTGTCTTCTGACTCTTTCCATCTTTCAGAAGGGGGCCACTGAAAAAAAAAAACAATGCTCTGTAAGGCTACAAATGTATTGTTATTGCTACTTTGGAATATAAATAGGAGAGGCCTGAATAGAAAGAGGAGTAATACAGTCTTTTATTCAAATCAATGGATGGTTGTTGGGGTAATTTGGATCCAACAACCCAAAACTGCTGTGTTAAAAGCTAAATAACTAAAAAATATCACCTTGCAAATTGTCTCAGAATATCCCTCTCTGCATCAGTGATCCCCAACTGGTTGCTTATGATTAACATGTTGCTCGTCAACCCATTGGATGTGGCTCCCAGTGGTCTCATAGCAGGTTTCAGGCTTTAGTGGTCCTGACAGTAGGATGCTGGCAGTTGCAGTGAGAGGGAGGCACTAGTGATGGGCGTATTTATTTGCCTGGCGCAAATTTGCAGCGAATTTGTTTGTGAAAATTCACCGGCACCAATTTAGACACCGTCGATGATAAACGAACACCCATTGACTTTAATGGGCGCCAGCATCAACTTTGACGGCGGCGCCCATTTTAAAATTTTTCACCAGTTTCGCGAATTTAGCGGGAAATTCGTGAAATTCATGGCGAAGCGAAACAGGAAAAATTTGCCCATCGCTAGGAGGCACTATGGTCATGCCTCTGAAAAATACTAATAATGGTGGTTATTACTAGTGGTGCATGGGCCATGCCAAAACACACAGGTCAGGCGGATTTGAGAAAACCTTTTGGGTAGGTTGTGGGCAGGCTCAGAACCCATCCATGCCATTAATATCCTCTACTCAGCCCTCTCTGATGTAGATCCTGGCTCAACCCCTGCTGCTACAATATATACTTAGGCTGGTCATACCCTCTCCAGTGACATCAGAGATGGGCAGGTCCAGGGCAGGTATATAAGTAATTGCAGTGCATTGGGCCAGGTCCAGCCCAGGTTGAAATAATGTGGGTCAGGGTCGGCATCACTAGTTATTAAACAAGGAGAAGAGGGGAAGGTACTTACGCAGGTGCGCTGGCAATCTGACAGTTTCCTCTTCCATCCTGTACCTACGCGGCCCAGAGGCATTGAGTTGGGAGGGCGAGGAGGTGGTGCAGTTTGGTGCAGGGCTTTCAGGGGGAGAGTAGGGGATTTGCTCCTGCTGAAACACACAAGTCAAAAGAAAAACAGGATTAAAACAAAATGAATTTTGTAAATTCTTACATCTTCCATAACATTGTCTTTAAACTATTTACAATTCGGCCATAAAGGTATTTGCCTGATGTAGAATAATATTTTGGAGATATATTTTTTAATGTCAGTATCACTTTAAAGACATTTATATTTCCTTCCCTGACACTGCAGGCAGCCATTTTATCAGTGGCACAAGTTAGACCACGCCCCTTGATCACCCCAGCCACGCCCAGTCATAACCAACTGCATTCTGGTAAGGCCTGTCCTATTAGGGTCACCGTTCAGGAGGGTTCTAACTAAACTTCACACTAGGGATGCTTGATGCTATTAATAGGGAAGAATATAGGAATATAGGAAGGTGCAACAGTGGCTGCCACAGAAATCCTATTCTCCTGAAAGCCCCAAGTCCCACTGATGATTCTGCTTCCTGCTGGGCACGAATTATTGGGGCAGAATCTTAATGTGGGGCTGTCAGTACAAGCAGGCAAAGTACAAGTCACCTATTCTGCAGCTTCCCCAGGTCCTTGCTGACAGGAAGACCCGCCCTTTCCTGTTCCTGATGCTGCCGGCAGTTGTTTGTTTCTCATTGGCTGGCCTGACTGGCTGTCTCTTACAACAGCCAATAGATCCTAAGGAGCATGTTTACTAACATTGGAGATAAATATCTGGAGAGATTTCTGGAGATGTTGCCCATGGCAACCAACCAGCAATTAGATTGAAACAGCCGCCTATAAGCTCTGATTGGTTGCTATGGGCAACATCTCCAGAAATCTCTCCAGATATTTATCTCCAATGTCAGATACTTGCTATCAAACACGTGACAAGTAAATATGGGCGACCCCTGAAACATCTGGGAGGTTTGATGTTGATACAAAATCTGCTTTGATAACCAACACCCCAACTGTCCCGTAACAAAGCCCCCGAATGTTTGGCCTGGCGCCTGCCTGATTCAGTCTCCACAACATTCCCGTCACCCTGACGTCCCCAGACTTGTCCCTGGTCCAGCCTAAACCCCCTATTAAACATCTGGTGTAACTAGGGACTGTTCTTACTTAATTAGGCCCAGTCTGCACCATAAATCAAATAATTCTGGGAGTTGTAGTCCAGCAACATCTGCAGACCCATGGTTAAGTAACAGGGGCTTAGATGGTCAGCTCTTTGGAACAGACCAAACAAAGCAAAAAAGGGACTTAATCCCCACTTGAATTAGCCTAAATTAATAATAGCCAATTAGATTCATGTCAATTAAAAAAAAATATTTCATAGAATTAGATCAGTTTAATGACTGGAATAAGTGGGGACCCTAATTTCTCCCTGGCCTGGAGTGTGAGATTGTGGTCCCTACACTGTACCCCCTTACTAATGCCCTGCCCCCCTTGGCTCTCACCCCTATACTTTTACCCTACTGGAATAATTTAATTTACCGTAGAACTTCTTTCCTGGTATTTTAATATTGTGGCAGTTGCCCGTGTTGCTTTATATAGACTCCTGCCTGCTTTTCCCCCTTGGCCCCCTGATGGTTCTCCATACTGTTTAACCCTTTATAGGCACCTCTCTGATTTCCCCTTACTTCTCTATGCCTGCTGTCATTATACATCACTTAAAGGGGAGATAAACCTTCCAGAACTGCATTACCAAATGTTTCTGGACTACAACCCCAGCATTCCCGCCTTCTACTATGAGGTCTATAACACATGGCTGTACAGTCACTCCTGAACTATGACTCCCTGCACCCAAGGAATGGAGATTTCATACCTCCCAACTGTCCCGTTTTTTAGAGGGACATTCTCTCTTTTGACAGCTCAACCCGCAGTCCCTCATTTGTACTTAGGGTTGCCACCTTTTCTGGAAAAAAAATACCGGCCTTCCTATATATTTATCTTTTTTCCCTAATAATAAAATTGGGATCACTGACCTTCCTATATATTTATCTTTATTCCCTATTAATAGCATTGGGATCAATGACCTTCCTATATATTTATCTTTATTCCCTATTAATAACATTAGGATCACTGACCTTCCTATATATTTATCTTTATTCCCTATTAATAACATTGGGATCACTGACCTTCCTATATATTTATCTTTATTCCCTATTAATAACATTAGGATCACTGACCTTCCTATATATTTATCTTTATTCCCTATTAATAACATTGGGATCACTGACCTTCCTATATATTTATCTTTATTCCCTATTAATAACATTGGGATCATATCACTGACCTTCCTATATATTTATCTTTATTCCCTATTAATAACATTGGGATCAACCATCATTTTTACTGCCCAGGCTGGTAAAATACCGGGCCAGGTGGCAACCCTATTTGTACTGGAAAGTCCCGAACACTGTGCACTGAACAGGCAGAAAGAGAAACAATGTTTCTAACTTAATTGGCTTTTGGCAGAGAGCACAGAACAGCCACAGCTGCAGATAAGATACTTTTGTACTAATGTTGAGATAAGTAATTGTAACAATATAAGATAACAGGTCTCTTGGGAGATGTTAGACTCACAGCTTAAAGGGCAATTCACCTTCATTAGCAAAACTGTAATAACTGAAAAGAACCACAGAAATATGTTCAAACTTTCATAGCCTGCCAAATTTTGTAAAATGAACATGGTAATTAGGGGGTGTGACTACAAAAATGGGCGTGGTCAAACATTTGACTGCACTGGGCGCAGCAACTTTTTTTATCCCTCTTTTTTGTTTCCAAAATGTTATGGTATGTCAGCAGCACCTGAAAAGCCACAGTACTTGCTCTGCAACTTTCTTTGCTTCTTCACGTTTTCTTCCCTCTAACCTCAGTGTAACCCAATCAGACTGTGTAACTGGTGATCCTCCCTCCTCTGACTTACTCTTCCATTACTACAACTCACTTCTGCCTGACTGCTCACCTTTCCTACTCACCCTTCCTACATTCCAGCTTCCTCCTCCTCCCCCTGTGAAATTCTTCTCTCCTCAACATACAATGCAAACCTGATCACACAACCGGTTGCCAATGGGGATCTGCACAGCAACAGAAAGGGTCAATTCGGGAGAGTCTATACGCCTCCCCAGCACTGGATCCAGTCCAATACAGGAACTGACCAAACTGGTTGAACAAATCTGCTCATGTACTAACACATTGTGAGAAGGTTATTGGCTCAAAAAAAAAAAAAAAATACAGAACTTGAACTAAACCTGAACCTCTAGGTCTAATCTGATTGGTCAATACGTTACATAAAAATACATTATTATGATAATATGGTTGTAATTATGTGATGACACTTAAATTTTAACAGGAACATCCCGTTTGTTAATTATAAGGCTTCCGCGTGAACTTTAATATAAGAGTTCCTTCAAGGTTTTATTTTTCCACTTCCATTGCTGGGACAGAGGTCCTTGTTGAGTAACGGCAGGAGGGTTCCATTATTTTTCCTTATAATATCCTTATATTTTACAATAGGGGGTACTTTATTCACTTTATTTATACTACATATTGTGGATGAGTTCCTAAACTCAGTTTAGCAAAAACCTGGTGGGTTCAGGCTCCTTATTCCGACCTTGCAGGTAAGCGAGAGCAGCACAGATCATGTGCTGGGGATGAACAGAAAAAGAATATTTGAATATCAATTCAAATTAATGACTGACTTTCAAAGAACTTCATAACTCTGCCTCACCCTACATCTCTGAACTCATCTCTATATAATCACCCAACCGCTTACTACGCTCCTCTACTGACCTGCTACTCAACTCTTCTCTCATTACCTCCTCACATGCTCACATTCAAGACTTTGCTAGGGCTGCACCCCTCCTCTGGAACTCTCTCCCACGGTCTGTCCCACTGTCTCCCAACCTTTCTGCTTTCAAGAAATCTCTGAAAACGCACTTCTTTCGAGAAGCCTCCCCTCACTCTGCTTAACTACCAAACACAACACCACATACAATACCACATTTGTCACCCACTTAATTCCATCTTGCCCACTCCCACACCTTGTGTATTACTCCCTTCCCTTTAGAGTGTAAGCTCTTTTGCATGGGGCCTTCCTCACCTTTTGTACCTGTATTGTGATGTATGTAACGCCATATGTTCTATGTATATAATTCATGTGACTTAGTTGTATAATCACATTTACTTTACAGTGCTACGCAATATGTTGGCGCTATATAAATACATGTTAATAATAATAATAATAATTTGGGGAGCTACTGGGGCACGTACAGGGGTACAGATCTTCCCTGCTGTGGTTGCTTTGGGCTGGTAAAGAACCCCAGAACATAATGGTTTGCCTTCTACCCTACTTCTTTGTTAAGCTTTAGTTCTCCTTTAAGAGCCACAGTTTGGAGTTGATGGGCAAATCTAAAAATTAGCGAAACAAATATAAATTCTGCAAAATGCATTGAAGTCCATTGGTGGCGACAAATTTCGCAACTCATTTTTACCGCGCGACAAATGTTATTACCCCTTTAGAGTCTACAGGCGTCATTTTCGTAGCGAAAAATTTCGCTTGTCACTATTTGGAGACACTGCAGTTCGCAGGCACTTTGTGTGGTAATATTATTGGGGTCACTGGGCAATTTACACATTCTGGTAGATACTATACTATCCCTCGTATTACCACATTTTTCTTTAAAAAAAAACCAACCCATTATTATAAAGCGCCAAGAAATACATCATCGTAGAGAACTGAAACAAACGCTTGTCAGGAGGGCTGGCAGCACCCGTATAACATGACACTACGACGCCCGCTGAATTAACTTCCCCTTTATCTGTTTATCTGCCCCCCCCCCACACGCTGAATTTAGGGAAGAAATGGTCGTATTTCCAGCAGAAGGAAACGGTTACGAAACATCTACTCGCTGCTCAGGAAACCGTTTAAAATGAAACCAATAAATATTTGGCCATTCCCTATTTGCTAGTACAAAGTTGGTGGTGTAAACGATAGTAAATCCAAGTCATTACAGAAAAGGATCCATTTGGGAAGCTGCGCTACAGATGTATTGCCCATAACGACCAACAGGATGCTCGCTTTCAAACAGGTGACTGGTAAATGCAATCCCCTTATTGGTTGCTATGGGTTACTAGACTTTTGTGATTGTATTGCTCATGTTTATTAAATGATATATACGTATCACAAAATACAGTGCCAGGACCGGATCTTTCACAGATAACCTTTTCCCAAGACTCTAACCACATACCCAGCAACATTCCTGAATACAAATTTGGGATGTTATTGGTTACACCCGTTCTGCCCAAATCGCTTCCAGATCTAAATGCAAATCACCAGCGCTCCATCCCATTTATCTAAACCCTACAGCCTTCGCCCTAAAACACAGGCCAATTCTAGGCAACTTATACACAATTTAATTTTTAGAGTTTTTAAATGATTTGCTTTCCTCTTCTGACTCTTTCCAGCTTTCAAATGGGGGTCACTGACCCCTTCTAAAAAAAAACAAATGCAAACAAAAGGCTACACATTGCTTTTAATTACTTGTTTTTTTCCATTCAGCCCCTCTCCTATTCATATTCCAGTCATTTATTCAAATCAGTGCATTGTTGCTAGGGGACTTTGGACCCTAGCAACCAGATGGCTGAAATTACAAACTGGAGAGCTGCAGAATAAAAAGCTAAATAACTCAAAAACCACAAATAATACAAAAATGAAAACCAATTGCAACCTGTCTCAGAATATCCTGCTCTACATCCTACTAAAAGCTGAACAACCCCTTTAAAAGATCCCCCCGCCCCATTAAAAACAACACTGGGACACGTGCAATGATCGAAGCAATTGACTAAACCACTAAATCCTCTGTAACAGGATAGTGCTTTAGGGAGCGATGTGTTGAAATGGGAAACATAGAAAAAAACTTGGCAGTTCTTTGCAAAAATCTGCTCCAGGCCAAGTGGGAAATTCCCGTCACCAACAGAAAAACGTTTCCCCCTTGCTCCAAAGCTGAACCGTCAACAGTCGGAAACTCACAGTTCTGATTCTGCATGTTGGTATTTAAAGGAGTGGTTCACCTTTAAGTTGACTTTGAGTATGTTATAGAATTGCTAATTCTGAGCAACTTTTCAGTTGCTCAAATCTCCTCTTTTACGGGCGACTAATCTCCCCGCACTTCCTTCCCGGCATCTAGAATGTAAATCGCCATATGGTATGGCACTCGGAGTGCTTCTTTTTCCAAAGTCGCCCGAAGTTTCCTCGTGAGGCTACTGGAAAAAGAAGAGGAGATTTGTCGATGGACGACTAATCTCCCCGAAGCTTAGAGACACATGTGGGGATTCGGGGGGATTTAGTTGCCCTGGGACAAATCGCCTCGATTAATCTCCCCGTACTAAATCACCGGCGGTTTGGCACTTGGAAAGTTTTGTTTTCCATAGTCGCCCAAAGTTTCTTCATGAGGCAACAGGTATCAGTGGCCCCTCATGTTCTAAACATTTGGTCTATTTCATGGCCATTCTCTATTTCTATGAGAACAAAGAGGCTAAATAGGTGGAATAATAGATTATAGTATGTAAAGAAAAGAGACTAGGAGAATAGAGGTTGAGTGAGGAGAGGAAGAATAATAGTACTGAGAGTGGCCCCTGGTCTGTGGTTTTTTGGTTGGCCCTGGCCTAAGGTTTTTTGGTGGCCCCTGGTCTAAGGTTCTTGGGTGGGCCCCTGGTCTAAGGTTCTTGGGTGGGCCCCTGGTCTAAGGTTTTTGGGTGGGCACCTGGTCTAAGGTTCTTGGGTGGGCCCCTGGTCTAAGGTTCTTGGGTGGGCACCTGGTCTAAGGCTTTTTTGGTGAGCCCCTGATCTATGGTTTTTGGGTGGGCCCCTGGTCTACGATTTTTGGGTGGGCCCCTGGTCTAAGGTTCTGGGGTGGGCCCTTGGTCTAAGGTTTTTGGTGGGCCCCTGATCTATGGTTTTTGGGTGGGCCCCTGGTCTAAGGTTTTTGGGTGGGCCTGTTTGATGAAAGGAATCCCCTTCTCAAGGGAACAGTAAAGTCACTATATATAATACCTATTGTTGCACAAATATAAACTTTCTATGTATTTTTCACTTCTTGTTCCAGAACTGTAAAACCAAAATCACTTTCATTTTACATTTGATCCCACTTTTCTTTAGATCAATTGTAGGAGTAGAATGGCCTTCATAAAATATTCAGCCCATATTTAAACTCCCTGGAAGAGGGAACTCCTCCTTATCTGTAAACCTTAGACAAAGGCAGCAGCTGAGGGAAGGGTGGAGCTGTATGGATATCATTATTTCTGATTATGGGGGGTGGATATGGGTTGCTAAGGTGCATGTAGAAAACCCCTTAAATGTTGTCCAGACATTGGCCTCTCTCTCTCTCTTGACTAATCCTCCAATCAAATGGCCTGTGTCTGTTCCAAGTCATGAGAGATGGGCTGGTCAGTAACAGGTATAAATATTGGAGGTTATTTGCCCGGTTGGATTGGGCAGGATAGGGAAAGGAGCAGGTCAACTTTTTGTCAACCCGCATATGACCAATAAGGAAGTCTGTAGTATTAACAATGGATTGGTATACAAGGCTGAATCTGCAGACACAGGCAGCACCGGTTTTACAGAAGCTATGGACAGAAAACAAGATGAAAACATATATCAGAGTCCAGCAGATAAAAGCAAAGAAGGGATATTAGTGGGAGGGATGAGCGAGCGCAGCTCAAGCAGAGCAAACAAAACCACTTCACTTTCACAATATGGAAATAAAAAGTAAATACCGCCAATTACACGGGGCTAGAGGGATTCATAGCAGACTTCAGTAAATAAATACATGTTTTCCATGGTGTCACAGCAAAAAAAGAGCAGATATTTACAATCCCAGGAAAGGCATTTTTATGTCCTGGTTCTAAGGTACAGCCAGAATGGAAAGTTTTATGGACTCTCCGAGATACAGCGAGACGCACAGACACTCACATACGGACGGACACTTTCCTCCCAGTGTCATTCAGCTCCTGTCCATGTTTTTATTTCATTAAGGGGGAAGTTAACCCTGCAATTCCCTTTTAATTGGATGCACTAAACCCAGGATTCCGTTCATGATTCAACAGCTAAGTTTGGCTTTTAAAAGTATACCCCCTACTGTAACTGATAAGGATATTAGAAGTCACTGAGGGGTTGTTCTGTGACCATATAAAGGCACAAGGCTGCAGGCTGAGTTATACAGGGAACTCTGAGTATCACTCATGTATTATAAGGTATAATGTACCCCCTACTGTAAATGATAAGGATATTAGAAGTCACTGAGGGGTTGTTCTGTGACCATATAAAGGCACAAGGCTGCAGGCTGAGTTATACAGGGAACTCTTGAGTATCAATCATGTATTATAAGGGATAATGTACCCCCTACTGTAAATGATAAGGATATTAGAAGTCACTGAGGGGTTGTCCTGTGACCATATAAAGGCACAAGGCTGCAGGCTGAGTTATACAGGGAACTCTGAGTATCACTCATGTATTATAAGGGATAATGTACCCCCTACTGTAAATGATAAGGATATTAGAGGTCACTGAGGGGTTGTCCTGTGACCATATAAAGGCACAAGGCTGCAGGCTGAGTTATACAGGGAACTCTGAGTATCACTCATGTATTATAAGGGATAATGTACCCCCTACTGTAAATGATAAGGATATTAGAAGTCACTGAGGGGTTGTTCTGTGACCATATAAAGGCACAAGGCTGCAGGCTGAGTTATACAGGGAACTCTGAGTATCACTCATGTATTATAAGGGATAATGTACCCCCTGCTGTAAATGATAAGGATATTAGAGGTCACTGAGGGGTTGTCCTGTGACCATATAAAGGCACAAGGCTGCAGGCTGAGTTATACAGGGAACTCTGAGTATCACTCATGTATTATAAGGGATAATGTACCCCCTACTGTAAATGATAAGGATATGAGAATTCACTGAGGGGTTGTTCTGTGACCATATAAAGGCACAAGGCTTCAGGCTGAGTTATACAGGGAACTCTGAGTATCACTCATGTATTATAAGGGATAATGTACCCCCTACTGTAAATGATAAGGATGTTAGAAGTCACCAAAAGGTTCTGTGCCATGTGGACCTATTCAAGGCCATCAGGTAGACATGCCACCTTTAACGATGACCTTGGATTTGTCTATATAATTACTCAGTTCCTTTATCTCCTACTCCCAGTTCCTATCACTGGGTGCTGGACTGGGTGCTAGCATAAGTAAATCCCACAAGAGTATTAAATTAACCTGACCCGCTACATTCTAGGCACCTTGGCACAGAAACTCCCCAATAGGTCAGCGGATGTTTTGAAAACGTTAAAGGCAAAGTTATTTATTTATAGACACTGGGCAAGTCCCATCAGCTCCAACCGCCCCATCAAATAAAGCTCAATGATTTGTGTTGCACAGGGCAGGGTATTGGCACACAGAATCAATGCCCCCTCCTCTGGTTCTGCCAATGCCCCTGTCCTGCCCCAGATTTGGTAAAAACAGCAATATCTCAGGCCTGGTGAAGACCCGTGAGGACCTTCACAATGGGGCCACAGTCTGCAGGGGAAAAAAATGTAATTCAGTGTGCAACCTGCAATTCTCATCTGTTGCTGAACTACAACTCTCCACATCCGCTGGGCCGCAGTTGGACATTCCTGATGTATAAACTAAATATATCTGACCATGTACCCATTGCATTTATATCAAAGTATTCCCCCAATCGGACCTGGGGAGTCAAAAAGTCCCTTTAAGGGTAGAACTAAACGCTGATTTTACCTGCAATACCTTCCATTTCTACACAATGCCACTAATCTCAGGCGTCATGTCGGATGCGCCGAATCTAATGCAAGTAATACAAATGTCGCACGTAGAGGTTGATTGCATCCGACACGACATGACTGTTGGATGAAGACGCAACATGCAGCGTTCACCTCCTACAGTCGTGTCGGATGCAATCAGCTTCTACGTGCGACATTTGTATTACTTGCATTAGATTTGGCGCATCCGACGTTGACGGAAGGTATCGCAGGTAAAATTGCCGTGTAGTTCTACCCTTAGGGTGGAACTCGGAAGGTGTGGCTCAAGCCGACACGTCGCCATGCGACGAAAAGCATGCGACGTGTTGGATGTCCTGAAGATACAGGAAGTGAATGAGAAATCGCAGGTAAGAACTACATTTGTCCGACTGTCGGATGAAAACGATCAGCGCCGGATTTCAATGAGGGGCGCCCCTAGGCCGCACGGTCCGACCAGGCGGCCGCGCGGTCCTAGCGCCCACCCCACCTCCCCTTCCCAGCGCTCCGGCGCAGCTGCTGTAATTGAATGGGGACGCACATGTCCCCATAATGCGGCTGGGCGGCATGCCGCCCCTATTTTTTTTGCCACCCTAGGCCCGGGCCTATGGGGCCTTGCCGCAAATCCGGGCCTGAAAACGATACAGGAAGTAGGGGTGCCACCTTTTCTAGTAAAAAATACCGGTCTTAGCCCCGCCCAAAGCCCCACCCCCAATCCCACCCACAGCCTAGATGTGGGCTGTGCTGTCAGTTTGCCAGGCAGTCTTCTTCTGCTTATGTCAGCACGATCCCCCTGCAACCGGTAACTCCGCCCACAAATTGCTGCACGTGCGGTTGTGACGTCGCGTCACGTAAGCGACGTGACGTCCCAGGCGCCGCAACAAGCTTAGCTGGGGAAGCTGCTATGGCCATTTCTCCCCTCAGAATTTTACCGGCCTTGTAATTGTCGGTATTTCTTCAATACCGGCACCGGCATTGAAACCTGTTTTTCCAGCCGGGGACGTTAAATACCCGGTTGGGTGGCAACCCTAACAGGAAGTAAAGGAGAAATCACAAGTAAGAAATACATTTTTCCGACTGTCGGATGAAACCGCTGCATTTTCATCCGACACGAAACGCTGCGTTTTCATCCGACAGTCGGATAAATGTATTTCTTACCTGCGATTTCTCCTTCACTTCCTGTATCGTTTTCATCCGACACGTCGCATGCGTTTCATCGGCTCAAGCCGTACTACCATCGAGTTCTACCCTTAGACTACTAGACTAACTAGTAATTAACAAGAAAGGCTTCTAAGTGCCACCCACACTTGACAGCAACTGCCACCTCGCAGCCATGCCAGCCAGGAGTATAACTACAGAGGAATCAGACCCTGCAGCTGCAGGGAGGGCCCAGGAGGGGCCCCACAAGGCCCTAATTAATGAGCCATTTCAATATATATTAGTAAAACTGGACAACCTCTGAATCTTTAGGGGGCCCTAAAATGAATTTGCTGTGGGGCCCAATAACATCTAGTTCCACCACTGCATCCAGCCTTATTACCCTAGGGCACCATTTGTACAGGAGAGGGAGGAAGATCGGGGCACACAATGTGCCAACACTTATTCTTTACCAGGAAATGGAAATTTCTTCCTTAAAGCTGCAGCCGAGAGGGAGAATAATTACACTTCAACAATAGAAGTGGAAATCTCTTTCTCCATGGCATAAAAGCGCCATGGGGTTAACTCTTTCCGGCGCAAACCTAATCTGATTTCCAGCTATTTCTGTCTCCTGATTGGAGAATGATAGCCTTTGGCTGCAAGGGGATGCTGGGAGATGTAGTTTAATATTCGGACGTGGACCCTGGAGTGTAGAAGTTACAGGAAATGAAGTCTAATTACTACATTGTTTTATTGGATATAAATCGCATTTAATTCATTGATAGCACTTTTTTTTAATTGCAAGATCTTGGGATTAGACACCCCCTGTCCATGCTGTTGTATATTCTATAACTGGTTAGTCATTTAATATAAAGCATTTACTCCCTTTCCCAAATCATCAACTCCTAAAAGAAACCGGACTGGATAGAGGGGTCATAGGTATTGATCCCCCCCCAAGGTGCTTGGCCCTTTTAACCCTTTAGGTGCTCTGCCTTTTTAACCCTTTAGCTGCCAGTGTGGCTGCTCCAGTCACTTCCATTTAAAGGCCCAAAGCCTTATTCATATCGGAACAAACATGCAGAACAGGAAATAAAACCTAATTAGTGTCATGGCAATACACTTTAAAGGGGAACTTCCCCCCCCCGCTCAAATTCAATTCTTTCCATATACTTTATAAATGTGTTTGAAATGGCTGGAATAGATATTAAATGCAATATATCTGTCTGACGGTTTATATACTTTCGTTATACATTCTATTTTTAGATGGAGTTCCCCCTTCAACAAGAATGAACAAGGTAAACTTGCACAAAGCCATAATAAAGCCTATAACAGAGACCATCTGTGCTAGGAGGCGAGGCAATGTATTCACTACTTTAGCGATGTTTGAATGAGAAGCTTTATCCTTCGC
Source organism: Xenopus petersii (assembly GCA_038501925.1). Taxonomy (NCBI): domain Eukaryota; kingdom Metazoa; phylum Chordata; class Amphibia; order Anura; family Pipidae; genus Xenopus; species Xenopus petersii. The sequence continues at coordinate 133,440,236 of CM076677.1, forward strand.
ATGGAAAGAGTACATATGGGCGTTATGGAAAAAAACTTTTTCAGCAGTGCAGGGCTAATATGAAAAAAAAGTCGACAGGTGATGCCTGAACCGGCAGTTAACCCTCAGCGTAATATTTAGCCCATGTGTAAAGGGTGTAAGGTGCTGGGGACTGGTTGCAGGAAGGAGCACTGTGCATGCTGGGAAGGGACGAGGAAGAGACACTCACCTTAACGTAACACTGGGCTGAAGACATTTCCAGGAAACAGAGAGTCTTCTTTAAGGATAAGGGGGGTTGAAGAAAGGGGGGAGCCCCCTTCCCCCTCTGGGAAACAAAAACTTAGCACATTGTAGTCCAGGGGGGCAGCTGCTGGGAATTCAGGGGGCTTTCCTTGCGCCTCTCCCACCAGGACAACTGGATCCTGTTGCTTTGGGCTCAGTGGAACTGGACCCTCCGCTGCTGCTCCGGGGGGGATTTCTTCCTCGGTTTTCCTTCCTGGAAGAGACAAACTAAAGGCAGAAGTGAGTCTCCCCCTTCCTCCCTCCGTCTCATTGATCTTAAAGTGCAAGTCCTGAATCTGACGTGAATTCCCAGCACTCAGCTCTGCCTCTTAAAGGGACAGCAGCACCAGGAAGCAGCCAGGGAAATGCCTTGGAGAGACAAGAGAAAGCAGCCGGTGATGGGATGGAGGAAGTGAGAAACAAAAAAACAAAATATGGGGAATGAAACACAAGGGGTGCAGCAGGGGCAATGGGAAAGAAGCAGAGGAGGAAGGGCAGAGAGGGACTTGGGAGAAGCAGAAAGGAAAGGGTGGGGGAGGGTAAATGCAGTGAAGGGGTTAATACCATACTGAACATATGGGGGAAATATCAGGAAAAAGAGAGAACTGGGAAGGAAATTAGGAAGTGAACAAATATGGCACAAAGGTGACCGGGAGTTGAAGGACATGGGTCTGGGGGGTTCAGGGAAACTGGAGGGGGGCACACGAACTGTAAATGAGCACATGGGGGCAGAGTTAGAATAGGCAGGTTGGGATCTAAATAAAGTGCTAGCTCTTGGGGACAGAGTAGCATATACAGCCCATTGTAGTGGCATAACATATGAATTCTCTCCATCTAAAGACATTAAGAAAACTAGTTTATGTCACTTCTCATGATGATGAAGGGGGGGCAAGTATGTTCCCTTTGTAACTACCCCTCCCCCCCACTGGGACAATAATAAAGGCAGAGAGTCATTTCCCAGGCTGAGGGGCAGCAGTGCAAGTTCCTTCCCAAGAGCAGAGGAAGTGGACACTTTGTTACAACAAGAACTCGATACATTGTGACACAGTGACGTCACACAGCGATGGAACAGCACAAAATGGCGCTTCTCTGTGTCACGATGGTGTCGGCTCCCAAGGGACATAGTGAAGCTTAATGGGAAAGTGTCACTGTTTAACTCTTTGCCTGACAGTTACTAGTTTTTCTGGCTACTAAGGATTCAAGGGGGTGAATGCCCTTTAAATGGTAACCCCCTGCCCACCAACAGCAGCAGCAACAGGGTTGGGGATGGCGGCTCTGAAACAGAGACATAGGGAGGCAGCGGGGCGGCTCCTTTAAGAAGATGTACCCGGAAATATCAGCTCATGTTACACAAGTTGCGTTGGGAAATGAGGAAGGAGAGAGGGGGAGGGTAGGCAGAGAGGGGGCGGAAGGAAGAGGGGGGAGGGGAGTTGGCAGGGAGGGGGGGGAGGGGAAGGAAGAAGGACGGAAGGGGGAGAGAGGGAGGAATAGAAAGGCTGGGGAAATGGAACAGAACAAGGAGAGAAAGGGGGAGCAAAGGGACATTAGAAACTAAAGTACAAGGTGCAGTGGCAACTATTTGGGGGTACAGGGAGTATATGGGGTATAGGGAATTATTTGGGGTACAGGGAAGTATTTGGGGGTGCATGGAGTATATGGGGGTATAGGGAAGTATTTGCTGGTGCAGGGAGTATATGGGGTACAGGGAGTATATGGTGGTATAAGGAAGTATTTGGGGTATAGGGAATTATTTGGGGGTACAGGGAGTATATGGGGTATAGGGAGAGTCTCTAGTATTTTATTGTGAATATGTTTTTCATACTGGGAGGAAGGAGGGAGGGTTATTAAACAGAGAAAAGACAATTCCAACACAGGGGCAGCTGGGGAGAATCACCTCAACTTAGGGTAGTTAGTGAGAGAGAAGAAGACTCTGGGGACAGAAGGGGGCACCTCATTGCAAATAAGGGAGAATGGGAGCCAGAGCTTAATTCCTACTGAGGGGGAACTGGGGAGATAGACACAAGGGGAGTCTCGTATATGAGATGGGGGGAACCTCATTCCAACAGACAGGGAAAATAGATATAGGGTATAGAGGGAAGGGTCCGTCATTGCAACTAACTAAGAGATGGGGATAAAGAGAAGTGGGGGATTCATTCCAAATGAGTGAGAACTGAAGATTAGAAAGGAGGAGAATATTTGTAACTACTAAGGGGGAACCTCATTCCAGCTGTAGGGAAATGGGAATAGAGAAAAGGGGTGCCCCATATAACATGTAGGGGGGATTGGCAGACGAAAAAGGGCAGGGTTGCTTTATATATATATTGAGGTGTGTGTGAAATATACACAGTAGCTTAGTTATAGGGGTGCAGCCCCTACGATTGTTGGGGAGGGGGAGGAATAGAATGAAAGAAGTGTTTTTCCCAGGCCGGCACCTGCACACATAAGAATTTAAGTCCAAATAAATAGGGGCCATGACATATTGACTTTTCCAAAGGATCTTTAATGGAGAAATTAAATTCCAGGATAGAAGGAAACTATGGGCGCCAAAACACAATATTGCTCATTCTTTTGAATTCCAAGGAAAGGCTTGATGTTTTGATGACAGTCTGCCAATAATCATTCATATACATGTCATTCAAAACTCTCTTTAGTTTAATAGGATGGTATTCTGGGAGATGAAGAATTTAGAAAGCAGTAGAGGTTGGGTATTGGGCTGTCTGGCAGGGTATTGGGGTCTAGTGTTTCCCAGGAAGTGTGATCCTCAGGGGAGGGACTTAGTTCATTTCCTGAATATCCTAAAAGTGCGCTGCTGAGATCAGCTGATCAACAGCATCTGAGAGGGGGGGACGTTACCTGATGGATAATGTCTGAAAACAGTAATTTCATCATTGCAGCTTATTTAGGGGAACGGAACCTTCAAAATTACAGCTTCAAGGACAAGCACAACCTAACAGCACCATAACAGTATTTGTATTGGTGTAACTTGTTGCCAGACAGGCAGAGCTGGAAGGGTTAATTACCTTTGGGCAGGTGAAGGCAACTATATTGGGCCACCCTAAATCTAAAGCCTCTGCAGAAGAATTGCTTATTTAGGTGTTGTTACTTTTTATTCTAAGGAAAGGTAACACTGAAATGTGTGAGCCTCACAATCTAATATACTTATAATTTCTGTATTATTTTCTAATGCATTTCTAATTAGTGTGAGTGCAGGCTTCTGTTATATCCAGAAATCAGAAACTTTTATAATTTAAAAGGTAATCATATTACACTTACTACTGTATGGGCCAATAATCCTACAATAATATTAATAATAGGGATCAGATAGGATCTGTGCAGCCACTGGGACAGAATGTTCTGTTATACAGATAGCTAGAATCTCAGCTGCCATAAAGCAGGACAGGACTGCTGCTTACAATGGGGATCAGATAGGATCTGTGCAGCCACTGGGACAGAATGTTCTGTTATACAGATAGCTAGAATCTCAGCTGCCATAAAGCAGGACAGGACTGCTGCTTACAATGGGGATCAGATGGGATCTGTGCAGCCACTGGGACAGAATGTTCTGTTATACAGATAGCTAGAATCTCAGCTGCCATAAAGCAGGACAGGACTGCTGCTTACAATGGGGATCAGATAGGATCTGTGCAGCCACTGGGACAGAATGTTCTGTTATACAGATAGCTAGAATCTCAGCTGCCATAAAGCAGGGCACGACTGCCACTTAGAACTGGATCACAAGGAGCTTGAGCAAAAGAATTCGCCATTCCAAGTTCCCAGAACTGGAAAAAGAATTTGGATAGGATTTGGTGGAAGGAACATGGTTTTATCTTAACAAAACGTTCTCATGCAGCTTTTCTCCAAGTTTCTCCCACAATATAATGTGGCACAAATATGTTATTGCAGCATCCCACACCCAAGGCCTTAGAGTCCCAGCATACACCCATATATTATCAATGGTTAGGGCATGCTGGGAGCTGTAGTATAACAACATCATGGTTGTAACCTTAAAGCAACATTGCTCAATGGCAAGAGCATGAACCAATGGTGCACTCACAGGCCTGGTGATTATTACTAGAAAATGTAGACCCCTTATCCAGAACCCCCAAGCATTCTGGACACCATTTAGCATTTATTATGAGAAAACAATTTCAGACATTACAGAGAATACTTTAATATTAATATACACAGTAAATAGATAAAGGGGTCATGAAAGTTCTGCTCAATCGCAGGGTAACCGATCACTGTTGGACTACAACTCCCAGCATATTGTTAATGCTTGAAGCATGCTGGGAAATGTAGACTTGCAACCCTGGTCAATATTCTTCAAAGGGTCAGGGTCATAGGCTATAAGGCAGAAAGTATAAGCAGCACCAGGGGTTGGAGGGTCTTGAGTCTAGTAACCCATAGCAACCATGTTTAAACAGCAGACTTGTTAATGCTTCCTGCTGATTGGTTGCTGTCTATGCTATTGCAGAAGCGTCTTGTGAAACTTTTCTGCTCAGTTTCATCACCCGACTGACAATGAGGCGCCTCTTTCATGAAATTTTCAGGACAGGTGAACGGACATAACAGCAGGGGGCGCTGCTCTTTCAAATTCATTATATTACCATTGTACCAACTGCCAATTCCTTGAAAACGATTGCAATTTATTCTGAACGGATTCTGTGGTTTATTTGTTTGACTATTTTATCATTGTTTTTCCTAAGAATTTTGAATCCCTGAATTTTAGTCCTGGGTATTTTTTTTTTTTTTTTTTCACATTCAAGTAAATCTTTCCTGATATTTGCTGTGCTGACGCTGGACACGTTTATAACATTGCAAGTCTGAGGGTCCAGGGCCTGAGGTTCTTTTAACTGATACAGCAGGACTTTTCCTCTTTCTTTGGTTCATACTCCAGGAGATATTCTGGATAGATCTGATGCTTTTCAAACACCACAAAGATAGAAGGATTGAACAAAGTATCCACACAACTGTCATAGCATTGGGTGGAGCTGCCGGGTTTCATGGGCGGCCGTTTCAGGGTGGAGTTACCCGTCACGTAGTCTCCCACCAGCACCCGCGCCACAAACATCATATTCTTGCCTGTCGATGTGACCGAGTAGTTATGGGAGTAGGAGGCGTCCCTGGCAAAATAACTCCCTGCAGAGAACAGAAAGAAATGTTAATGAGAGGAAGGGTGACTGAAGGTTCCCATCATGCTTTAGCCTGGATAATGCACTGAGGAATGGTGGGACTTGTACTCCTTAAGGGCAACCCTGGGACTACATTTGTACTGGGCCCTGGTCTAAAGGGGTCCCAGCTGTGCTGCACTTTTCGAAATTAGCTGGGCCCCCTTACAGCGCTGAAGTGATGCCCCTCCGAAAGAGCTGAAGTCCCAAAAAGAGCCAAAGTCCAGAAAGAGCCAAAGACCCAAAGCTGCGATTGGAGCCAAAGCCACAAAAAGACCTGAAGCTACGAAAAGACTAGAAGCCATGAAAGGGGCCGAAGCTGAAGACCCGAAGCTGAAAAAAGACCCGAAGCCACAAAAGAAGCTGAAGACCCGAAAACATGAAAAGACCCAAAGTCACAAAAGGAGCAGAAGCTGAAGACCCAAAGCCACAAAAGAAGCTGAAGACCTGAACCTGCAAAAAGACCCAAAGCTGAAGACCCGAAGCCGCGAAAAGATCCGAAGCCACAAAAGAAGCAGAAGACCCGAAGCCACGAAAAGAACAGAAACCACAAAAGGAGCCACAGTTGAAGACCCAAAGCGGTGAAAAGACCCGAAGCTACAAAAAGACCAGAAGCCAAGAAAGGAGCTGAAGCTGAAATCCCGAAGCCGTGAAAAGACCTGAAGCCACAAAAGGAGCCGAAGCTGAAGACCCAAAGCTGCGAAAAGACCCCCAAACCACGAAAGGAGACAGAGAAACTGAAGAAGAACCGACAGGTAAGTTCCACTGAACACCAATGTGTTGGTTTTTTTTTTTTAAAAAAAACTTTATTAAATCCCTGACCACCATTTTTTTCTTATATATTCTATGGGGCCCCTGACCACCAATGTTTTTGTTTTTTTTTTTTAAACTTTTATGTGGGCCACCAATAAAAAAAAAAAAAAAAGAATTATGGTTAGCCTTGGCGCCAATGATTTCTTTTTTAACTTGTAGAGGGGGCCTTGACCACCAACTTGTGAGTGAGGGGGTTACCATTTTGGACGTTCTATTATGGTGTAGGGTGGGCGGCATCTGTGGTGGGGCTTGCAGGCTGGGACCAGGGGGTCCAAGTAATTTTGCTCTACCGGACCCCGTGATTTTTGATGTGGGCCCTGTGTAGTCCAGCAGCATTTGTGTCGAGCAACACTTGGTGGATGGTTTATATCCCCTTTAATTCCTCCAGTGTTGGCGCAAAGCCTACCTTGACCATATACGGTTCCGTTAGTGCCACACACTCGCCAGTCAAAGTTATGGTGGCAGATGGCAATTCGGTGAGACGGGTGGGTCCCGTGGAAGAGCTGCTTCTCGTTCACTCCCTTTCCTGGGTTCACTTTTTGCATCTGAACCTTTTGCCTAAGAACAGAGGATAGAGATATATTGAGAAGGCTCGGCTTTGGTGGCAGTACTCCCAAAGTGCTTAGAACCTCCCAAGGAGCCACATCTACCACAAATACATCTTTTTTTGGGGGGCTGACTTATGCTGGACAGGTCGACAAGAGGGGTGGGGGGTACGTACCACTGGTAGACCTCCCAGAGAGACTTGTTCTGGATGCGCTGGATCTTCACCGTTTGGCCAGACATGGTTTTATTAAAGAGGCCAAGGACCCGCGTGTACTCAGGGGAAGACTCAGGGACGGGCACCAACTGTGCGGAGCAACATCATGTATTATATCAATATCTATATTATATTATCTATATGATAAATTTAGCCCAAATTAAAGAAATACCTTATATCCGATCTCAGGCAGGGCCGAGGTGTCCCAATCTGATGGGTAATTTCCATTCCTTAGAGGAGAACTGCTTGGTATTTCTTTTATCCTGCAAAAATAAAAACACGGTGGATTAAATTAAAAATCTATTTTTTTATTCCACTTATTCCCTATCACTCACAAATATAATTTATTACTATATTACAGATGTTAATAATGGAACATGTTTATATTTTATAGTGCCGAATTATGTGGATTAAAAAAAGACTTGGTGTCAATAGTAACAGTGGGATAATAGTGTAACTGTGAGATAGCAGGTATAGTAGGGAGAGATGGTGCCTATAGTAACAGTGGGATAATAGTCTCTGGGAAGGGAGTGTGACTGTGGGATAGCAGGTATATTAGGGAGAGATGGTGTTTATAGTAACAGTGGATAATAGTCTCTGGGAAGGGAGTGTGACTGTGGGATAGCAGGTATAGTAGGGAGAGATGGTGTCTATAGTAACAGTGGATAATAGTCTCTGGGAAGGGAGTGACTGTGGGATAGCAGGTATAGTAGGGAGAGATGGTGTCTATAGTAACAGTGGGATAATAGTCTCTGGGAAGGGAGTGTGACTGTGGGATAGCAGGTATAGTAGGGAGAGAAGGTGCCTATAGTAACAGTGGATAATAGTCCCCTGTATAGAGGAATAAGATCTGTAGCCCCTTGCAGCTGCTTCATAAAATGTAGTTCAACAACAGCTGATAAATTGTAGTATTGAAAGCAAACTGTGAAAGAAGTGAAGAGGAACTAACCAGTTGCTCAGGACACAGCTTTCTCTATACATTGTAACAAGCTCACTTACAGCAATTATTGTTAGAAACTAACAGGTGGCACTGCCCCCCTTCCCCAAAATAACTGTATAACACACTTGTAGTGAGGCCTTGCAACCAATAGTTGTCACTGTTCCCTTGTCAGTTCAGATGTAATTACAGCTTTTTACCAACAGACGTCCTTACTAACGAAAAAAAAACAAAACAATCCTTATTAGGTTGGCAGTTGCAATACACGTGGCAGTGACATGTTCTGGGTGCAAGGAGAAATGACAGTTTGGGCACAGCGCTTCCTGTTGGTTGTTTGGCATAATTACAACTGATATACAGATTCAAGGGCAGATAAAGCTTTCAGAATTGATGTTGCCTTTATAAATGCTAGAGATTGGCCCAGCCCCATTCCGCTCAGCACTTGGGTTTCCAAATGGGGTCCAGATCTGCCCCTCCATGATCCAAATAACAGCCTAAAGGAGAACATACACAACGTTATCGGATTATTGGTGAAGTGGCTGTGTATGACCACCGTTAGGGCTGTTATTTGGATCTTGGAGGGGGATGTAAACAATGGGGACATCACTCCAATCCCCCCATTTACGGTACTTACGTCCCCCGGAGTTTCTGCACATCTTCACACGACTGGTACTTCGGTCTCCGGCGGATTCGCTTTTGAGTCTTGTACGCAATATTTTTCTGAATCATGTCTACAAGACAGACGGATTTCCCTTTCAGACAACTAATAGACAACAGACAATCCAAAAATCAACTTAAAGGGGAACAAAACCCTGCCGTGCTGCACTGCACAATGCTACCAGTCCTTGCTGGACTACAAATTAAAATATCAAGGTTAAAGGATAAGTAAACCATAATATAAGTGAATGTAAAATTAATGAGTACTATTCTAAGCACTTTTGTCAATTACATTCATTATTTATTTTCTTTTTCTTCCAGGATATTAAGGGATACATGTGCTGTTAATATGAATGAATTTTGTTCCAACAGCGCCACCTGCTGGTCAGTTTCAATAAGTAGTCAAGGAAGTTGTCAGGAGAAAGAAAGAGGCTGCTCTGATGTTCTTCTGTTTAGGAAAGGTGTGAGAAAGGTTTCTAATTGTTTTCCTAAGCAGAAGAACATCAGAGCAGCCTCTTTCTTTCTCCTGACAACTTCCTTGACTACTTGGTGGTCAGACTGGTCAGAAACTGACCAGCAGGTGGCGCTGTTGGAACGAAATTCATTCACATTAACAGCACATGTATCCCTTAATATCTCGGAATAAAAAGAAAATAAATAATGAGTGTAAATAACAAAAGTGCTTAGAATGGCAATTTCATCAATTTTACATTTGCGTATTTTAAAGGTCTACTTCTCCTTTAAAGAAAGCTTGGCTGGATTTAGATCCCCTTTTAAAGTGATTCCCCGCAGGAAAAAGTTGCTGGGGTGGAACACACTCCTCACCATTGAAACTGATTTCATAGCTTTGACCTCCAGCCTGGAACGGAACCACAGATTTCGGATCAGCAAGATAGATGGACTCCAAGTCCAGTGAGGTTATCGAGGCGCTCACCTGCTTTGTGTTCTGTGGAAAGGAGACAAATCGGATCAGTTACACGGTTGTTAAGAACTCACTCTGGGTTTAGCCTTAGCCATGATGCCAGACTTGTGGGCAAGGAAGATTCCCAAGAGGCTGGAGGACCCACAGTTCTTCTCATTGGAACATATGAGACGTATTCTATTGACATTGGTGAAGTCCCACCCTTCTTACTTACGGATTTTCCATACTCAATCCATGTTCCCAGTTCATCCTGCCAGTACCAGATCCACTCCGTGGTCAGGACAAACTCAGGGGATCTCGTGGCTGATGAAGGTGTGGACAATCGGCGGATTTGTATCGGCCCATAGGTCATTGTTGCAAAACTGATCCCAAAGTAACTGCAAAGGTCAGAGATAGGAAATGCCATTTCCTGTACAATATACACACACAACCTCTGCTTAATGGGGTGGTTCACCTTTAAGTTAACCTTTAGTATGTTACAGACTGGCTAATTTTTCAATTGGGCTTCATTTATTCTTTTTTTTTTTATAGTTTTTTAAATGATTCGCCTTCTTTGTCTAACTCTTTCCAGCTTTCAAACAAGGGTCACTGACCCCATCTAAAAAAAAAGCAAAAGCTCTGTAAGGCTAAAAATATATTGTTATTGCTACTTTTTATGACTCATCTTTCTCTCCGGGCCCTCCCCTATTTATATTCCAGTCTCTTATTCAAAACAGTGCATGGTTGCTAGGGTAATTTGGGCCCTAGCAACCAGATTGCTACTGGAGAGCTGCTGAATAGAAAGCTAAATAACTCAGAAACCACAAATAATAAAAATTGAAACCCAATTGCAACTTGTCTCAGACTATCACTCTCTATATCACACTAAAAGTTCATTTTAAGGTGAACAGCCCCTGGGATAAAAGTCTACCTGTCGTTCTTCGGTTGGCAGAATGCCCTCTCCATTGCATCCATGCTGGTAGCGTCTTGCCACTTGTTGTCCAGTTTCTCCTGCCAGCGGTAGGGCAAATGATAATGCATCTCACTGCATTTGTCTGTAACACAGCAGAGATACAAGATATTTCCCTTAAACAATAAGATAGAAAGGTCCCTCCCAGCTATTGTTGAACTACAACTGTAAGCCTGCTAGTGGCTGCTGGTAGTTGTATTCAGCCACAGCACCTTACCACTGAACTAGTGTCTAGATAGAACAGTATAAGTGGTCATGCAGGAACGCAAAGTGACGTCACTTACTCCCAAGCCTGCAGTACTTCCAGATGTGATGGAGACAGATCTCACTATATTCAACAGGCCGGTCGGGTTCCTTCTTAGTAATGTAAACAGGCAAATTCACTGTGGGAAAAAAGAAATAAATGGCTCAATTGAATAAGGAGTTTTGAGGTTTGTAGTGATGTCACAAGTAGCAATCATGCTACAATGCATTTTGCAGAACATCGCCAATTTTACATTGGATCTTAATTTACAGACTGCTCTACTCTTCCATGGTCTTCCTACTGACTGACTCGTTTATTCCACTTAATCTGCTTTCCTATTGTCTCCCCGCTACCCAACCTAAAAAACATGTTCTGCAGCAATTTGCCGCCAGTGTTGGACTGGGACACCAGGGGCCCACCAAAAGTTTTTAGGCCAGGGGCCCACGCTCAGTACTATTTTCTTCCTCTCCTCGCTCAACCTCTATTCTTCTAGTCTCTTTTCCTTATATACTATAATCTATTATTCCACATATTTAGCCACTTTGTTCTCATAGAAATAGGGAATGGCCAAGAAATAGGCCAAAAGTTTAGCAGCATGAGGGGCCACTGACACCTGGGCCCACCGGTCGTTTTTCTGGTATCCCGGTGGGCCAGTCCGACACTGTTTGCCGATGTTGCAGGCTCGGAGAAGCTGTGTTGTTGCAACTTCTGAGCATTCGTTTTGGCCTCATCACTGGCGATGGTAACAAAGCCTAAACATGCGCAGAAGATGGAGGGCCCCCCCCAACACCGCCAATATTGGTCGGTTCTGGTTGGGCACATTTGAAGACTAGGAATGACTGAAACGATAGTAAGGTGGGCATCCCGTGTGAGACTCCTCATATGCCGTCTGTTTGGCCTGTGGGCTGATTGAATATAACAATCGGCCACTGTAACTTGTTCACAACCTTAGCTCCTGTGCTTAGTAGTAAGGGCAGAGACACGCAGTCAGATTCGGGGAGCTAAATCGGCCGGCGACAAATCGCCTCGTCTTCTGGGCGACTAATCTTCCGGAACTGCCTTCCCCTGCCTCATGAGGAAACTTCTGTCGACCTTGGATAACGTAACGATTCGAGTGCCATCCCGACGGCGATTTACATTCCAGACGTTGGAAAGGCAGTTTGGGAAGATTAGTCGCCCCAAAGAAGAGATTTGTCGCCGGGCGACTATTCTCCCCGAATCTGAGCGTGTGTCTCTGCCCTTAGGGAGTAAGTAATTATAGCAAGGAAAGGCAACCTGAGCTTAAACGCATACAAAAAAAAAATCAAATATTTGTTTTTGCAACAGTCCTCACAGCCAAACATTTGCACAGGCCGTGCCCACGTAGCCCAAGATCACAAGAGGGTTGTACCGTGCTTGTTTAGGGATTTAGTGCTGCCCAAAATGAATGCTGTAGCACCAGTATTTATGTACATACCTGGACTGCTGGTAGTAGAGCTGACTCCATATGTATAACTAGTGGTTGCAGACATGCCAGTGGTAGTGGAGTTGACCTTTTGCGCCACAGATGTAGAGCCAGTGGTTGCAGAGATGCTAGGACTAGTGGTGGTCGTGTTGACTCCAGATGTAGAACTAGAGGTTGCAGACATGCCAGTGGCAGTAGAGTTGACCTTCTGTGCCACAGATGTAGAGCCAGTAGTTGCAGACATGCCAGTGGTAGTAGAGTTGATTTTCTGTGCCACAGATGTAGAACTAGAGGTTGCAGACATGCCAGTGGTAGTAGAGTTGACTTTCTGTGCCACAGATGTAGAGCCATTGGTTGCAGACATGCCAGTGGTAGTAGAGTTGATTTTCTGTGCCACAGATGTAGAGCCATTGGTTGCAGACATGCCAGTGGTAGTAGAGTTGATTTTCTGTGCCACAGATGTAGAGCCATTGGTTGCAGACATGCTAGGATTGGTGGTGGTGGAGTTGACTCCAGATGTAGAACTAGAGGTTGCAGACATGCCACTGGTAGTAGAGTTGACTTTCTGTTTCACAGATATAGAGCCAATGGTTGCAGACATGCCAGGATTGGTGGTGGTGTAGTTGATCTTCTCCACTGATGTGGTAGTAGGGGCTGTGTACATGCCAAGTATGCTGGTGGTGGAGTTGTATTTCCGTTCAGTAGTAGATGTGGGGAATGGAGCCACATGGCTGTTTGGACTGATGATGTTAGAGTTGGGCTTCTGCTGCACAGTCCCAGTGTTGGTGAGTCTGTGGTTATTTGGACTGATGACAGCAGATTTGGTTTTCTGTGTCTTCAATACGGAAGCAGCCGGGACATAGTTTTCCTGACTGTTGACTTTCTGCCCACTGTATATTGGTAAATCATTTATATTCAGTGATCTTGTTCTTGGTGGTATTTCGAGTAGTGGATATGGGGTGGGCTGGCGTGTTGAGAAAAATGTCATAGACACAGCAGATGCCATTGGCGCAAATTCATCTTGTTTGTCTCCCGAATGCGGATCAAATACTCCATCATCATCATCACCATCTAATTCATCGGGTGTACTGCACCGACTGTCACCCCTCCCTGGGGTACTATGGCTTCTGGACCCTCTACCGGGACGGTGCCCTAATAAATGCAGAAATTACGGAGTCATTTATATGTGATCAAACCATCTATGGAGATAAACCCCCTAATAATAATAATAATATTGCTCATCTTATTTCTCTAAACAGACATACCTGGTGTATTTTTAAAGGGGTTGTTTACTTTTGAGTTAACGTTTATGACGTCGAGAGGGAAACTCAGACAATTTGCAGTTGGTTTCCATTGTTGTTATTTGTGGTTGTTGAGTTATTTAGCAGCTCTAGAGTTTGCGATTTCAGCGATCTGGTTGCTAGGGTCCGAATTACCCTAGCGACCATGCATTGATATGAATAAGAGACTGGAATATGAACAGGAGAGGCCTATTTGTACTTGATATTACATTGAGCTATAGCAGAATTTCCAGTTGGACAACATTCTTCGGTGATTCATATTATAAACGATATCCTTATAATCGGTGCATTGTGACATCAGAGGACGTCATTATAACAAAGGAAAAGTCAAACCGCACATTCATAAAACTAAAAGTCAAAAATAGCAGCCCAGGGGGGGGCAACGAACACCTCAAATAATGCGGATAAGAACCAGGCCAACAGGGTCTTCAGATAGATATTTGGCCCATTGTCAGCAATAGAAATGTAAAAATAAAAATTTGTTGGCACAAATTTGCGGCAAATTTCCTAGTTTCACCGCTGGCGAATACATTTTGCGGATCTCCCGCAAAAATTTGATGGAAATTTTGACTTTAATGCAAGCATCAGCTTGGACGTCAATTTCCGATTTTCAAGATTTTTCGTGAAAATTACAGTTTTTCACGATTTTTTCGTGGAAATGTCAGATTTTCACCATTTTTTCAGGAAAATGTCAGAATTTCGTAATTTTTTCGTGAAACTTTCCGATTTCATGATTTTTCCACTAATTTTTCACGGGAGAAATTCGCCCATCACTACAAGAGCAGTAGTAAAGCATAGATAAGTATAATAAAGAAATGAAAAATACTCACAGTTCACCCCAGTCTATGGGTGCACATACACAATGTGGTTTTTTTTTGTTTTGTTTTTTTTAAAAAAAAAAGTAAACCAAAAAGTGGTTTAAAAGTTCAAATACATTAATTAGGACAATTCGGGTGAAGGCCTAACGCGTTTCGTGCCTATTGGGCATCTTACTCAAAGGATATGATAGACCCAGTCCAACCCCGAGTCTATGTGCCGCCCTCATTTGTCCTTTATGAACATGGTGCTGCCAAGTAGAAAAGAAATAAGAGTGGTCGGCCGGGTGCAAAGTATAAAATAATGGTGAACTGTGCCTGTATTTTGTACTTTGCCCCCACTCGATAAATGTCTCAGTTAATCAGCTGCTGCTGCATTGTATCAGGAATCAGATATAGACTTGTAAAACCCAGGACTGTGTATCAGGAGGTTGGTAAGAATGACAATGTAAATAAAGATACACGGATTTAAAAACACAACGTCAACAATGAAGCCAAACTCATTTTTAAAGGAAACTCAAAATCACTGGCAAAGTGCGGCACCGCAATATTGTTATAAATCACTTTGCATTGGCTGTATTAAGTAATAAATTATAGTCCCTAGGGGTACCCAACTAATGTGCACGGACATTGAGTAACTTGTCTTAATATCTAACTGTAACATCACAGAATATAAGGGATAATGTACCCCCTACTGTAAATGATAAGGATATTAGAAGTCACTGAGGGGTTGTTCTGTGACCATATAAAGACACAAGGCTGCAGGCTGAGTTATACAGGGAACTCTGAGTATCACTCATGTATTATAAGGGATAATGTACCCCCTACTGTAAATGATAAGGATATTAGAAGTCACTGAGGGGTTGTTCTGTGACCATATAAAGGCACAAAGCTGCAGGCTGAGTTATACAGGGAACTCTGAGTATCACTCATGTATTATAAGGGATAATGTACCCCCTACTGTAAATGATAAGGATATTAGAAGTCACTGAGGGGTTCTGTGACCATATAAAGGCACAAGGCTGCAGGCTGAGTTATACAGGGAACTCTGAGTATCACTCATGTATTATAAGGGATAATGTACCCCCTACTGTAAATGATAAGGATATTAGAAGTCACTGAGGGGTTGTTCTGTGACCATATAAAGGCACAAAGCTGCAGGCTGAGTTATACAGGGAACTCTGAGTATCACTCATGTATTATAAGGGATAATGTACCCCCTACTGTAAATGATAAGGATATTAGAAGTCACTGAGGGGTTGTTCTGTGACCATATAAAGGCACAAGGCTGCAGGCTGAGTTATACAGGTCAGGCATGTATTGTAAGGAATAAAATACCTTTTACATTTCACAATACCCTTTTCTTTATATATATATAGAGAGAGAGAGAGATTTTTGTACTTACCGTTAAATCTTTTTCTCTTGTCCTATATTGGGGGACACAGGCACCATGGGGATGAAGATCCTGCAGCTGGAGATGGACACTATGTTGCAAAAAATGACTCCGCCTCCTGCTCTGTGCTTCATCCCCTGCCTCCTCCTATTACTCTCAGTTTCGACCGAAGAAGGAGCAAAACAGCCCAAAACAGAAGAGAAGTTCAATAGAAAAAACACACCCTCTAACAACAAACAATGAATGAGAGAGTAACCGAAGAAAAAATTAGCACAACGTGCGTGAAAAAAAACAGTATCAGTATTGGGAGGGAAGGCCTGTGTCCCCCAATATAGGACAAGAGAAAAAGATTTAACGGTAAGTACAAAAATCTCTCTTTCTCTTGCCTAATTGGGGGACACAGGCACCATGGGGATGTCCCAAAGCACCCCCAAGGGTGGGATACTGTCCACTAAGGTGCCGAGCAAACGGCTGCCCGTAACACCTTCCTCCCGAAGGCGGCATCGGCTGAAGCGTGTGTGTGGAGTCTGTAGAAGCGAGTGAAAGTATGGAGGGATGCCCACGTGGCCGCTCTACATATTTGGTCTGCAGAAGCTTGGTGTCGGAATGCCCACGAAGTGCTGAGGGACCGTGTAGAATGGGCTCTCACCTTGAGCGGCGGAACTTTACCGCGGACAGAATAGGCTCTGGAAATGATGGATCTGATCCACTTGGACAAAGTCGTCTTGGCTGCCTTGGAACCACGTTTGGCCCCGTTAGGGATAATGAAAAGGGCATCTGTTTTCCGAATAGATTCAGTGGCTTCAATGTAGCATGAGATTGCCCTGACAACGTCTAGGTTGTGCAGCTTTCGTTCGGCGGGATTCTTGGGATTCGGGCAAAGGGAAGGCACCACTATGTCCTGGTTCAGATGGAATTCAGAGACCACCTTAGGCAAAAATTCGGGAGTGGGTCGGAGCACGACCTTGTCCATGTGAATAACCGTGAATGGTGATTTACAAGAAAGTGCCGCAAGTTCAGAAACTCTCCTGGCCGATGTGATGGCTAAAAGGAAGACCACCTTTTCGGTAAGGGTTGACAGAGGGATCTGATCCAGTGGTTCAAACGGGTCTTCCTGAAGGACAGAAAGGACGAGATTGAGGTCCCACGGAGGTACGGGGCAACGATACGGTGGTATTAAGCGGGTCGCCCCCTGTAAGAAGGTTCTGATGTTGGGACTCAGTGCAAGCTTCGTCTGCAGAAGGATGGACAGGGCTGAGACCTGGACCTTCAGTGAGCTCAATGCCAAGCCCTTGGTAAGTCCTTCTTGCAGAAAGGATAATATCTCCCGTTCTTGTGCAGTCTGGGGGTTCGAACCCCGATGTTCGCACCACGTAATGAAGGCTTTCCAGACCCTGTGGTATATCTTAGCCGACACAGGTTTCCGTGCACGAAGCATGGTAGGAATCGCTTCCCTGGGTGCTCCTGAACTCCGTAGAATCAAGGCTTCAAGAGCCACGCCGTTAAAGCCCAGAGACGAGAATTCGGGTGGGCAATTGGGCCTTGAGTGAGAAGGTCTGGCCGTTGAGGAAGATGGAACGGCTCGTCTGCTGCCATGGTCACTATGTCCGCGAACCACGGCCGCCGGGGCCAAAATGGTGCCACCAGGATGGTGAGCGTTCTTTCTCTCTTTATTTTCTTGACGACCTTTGGAAGAAGAGCGAGAGGGGGGAAGATGTAGACCCTGGAGAACGGCCAGGGGATCACTAGGGCGTCTACTGCATGAGCCAGAGGGTCCAGGCTCCTTGAGACGAATCTTTGAACACGCCTGTTGTTCCTGGACGCCATGAGATCTATTTCCGGCAACCCCCATTTGTCCGCGACGAGTTGGAACACCTCTTGGTGGAGACACCATTCCCCGTGATCGATCGTCTCCCTGCTCAGATAGTCCGCTATCCAATTGTCTACTCCGGGTATGTGGACCGCGGAGATAGCCGGAATGTTGCACTCTGCCCAGTTTAGGATCGCTTGGGCCTCCTTGAGGGCTGCGAGACTTCTGGTGCCTCCCTGATGATTTATGTAGGCCACCGCCGTCACGTTGTCGGACTGGATCCGGACAGGCTGTCCCCTTAACAGTGGTGCTGTGCTTTCGAGGGAGTAGCGTATGGCTCTGAGCTCCAGAAGGTTGATGGGAAGAGCCTTTTCCGCCTGAGTCCATAGGCCCTGTACCGTGGTTTGGCCCAGGACTCCGCCCCACCCCCGTAGGCTGGCGTCTGTGGTCAGGACCGTCCAGTGATGGGGGGGGAAGGGTTTTCCCCCGGCCGCCCGAAGTGGGTGGAGCCACCAGTGTAGAGAGAGTAGCACTCGACTCGGAATGGATATCAATCGATCGAGGTTGGTGCGATCCCTGCGTTGTTGCAGAAGAATGAGGTGC
This sequence comes from Xenopus petersii, assembly GCA_038501925.1. Taxonomy (NCBI): domain Eukaryota; kingdom Metazoa; phylum Chordata; class Amphibia; order Anura; family Pipidae; genus Xenopus; species Xenopus petersii. The sequence continues at coordinate 133,458,313 of CM076677.1, forward strand.
TGGAGGGGTCTGGTGTGGGATTGAGCATAGGGAATGGCAGGAAAGGAGGCTACCATTGTGCCCAGAGTCTGCATGGCTGACCGAAGAGGGACGGTGGAGCGCGTCAGGAGTGAGCGAATCCGACTCTGAAGAACCTTGGTCTTCTCTGGTGGCAGGAAGGCTCTCCCGCGACTGGAGTCCAGAATCAGGCCGAGATATTCTATTGTTTGAGTCGGATGCAGGTGTGACTTGTTGAAGTTGATTGTCCACCCCAGTTCGGTCAGAGTCCTCAGGACCAGGGTGGTATGGAATAGGGTCACGGGTGCAGATGGACCTTTGACGAGGAGATCGTCCAAATATGGAATGACGATAATTCCCTTGAGTCGGAGCTGCTCCAATGCTGCCGCCATGACTTTGGTGAAGGTGCGTGGGGCCGACGAGAGGCCGAATGGGAGAGCTACGAACTGCCAATGTTCTCCGTTTGTGTAAAACCTGAGGAAGCCATGATGGGCGGGATGGATCGGTACATGGAGATAAGCGTCCTTGATGTCGATGACTGTCATGAATTCGTTCTCTTCCATGGAGGCTAGAACAGACTGTATGGACTCCATTTTGAAATGGCACTTCCTGACGAAGGGATTGAGATCCTTGAGATCCAACACCGGTCTGAGAGAGCCGTCTTTCTTGGGAACCATGAAAAGGTTGGAATAGTATCCCCTTCTCCTGGCATATGAAGGGACGGGTTGGATGGTGCCCGCCGTTGCGAGGTCGTGAACGATCGACATGAATTTTGTTCGTTCGGAGGCTTTGGTTGGAAGTCGGGATACGAAAAATCTGGTGGGAGGTGTGTGGGTGAAATCTATCAGAAGTCCCTGTGATACCACCCGGAGAACCCACTGATCTTGAATCCTGTCTTGCCACACCTCCCGAAAGGATTTGAGTCTGCCTCCTAAGGGGATCCTGTCGGGAGGGGGCACACCTTCATGCGGTGTGAGGTTTGTCCTGCGAGGACTTGGAAGTAGTCTTGGGGGATGACCAGGATTGTCTTTGTTTGCCCTGGAAGCGGGGGCGAAAATTAGAGGAGGGCTTGTCCGATTGCGTCCTTGACCTTTGGCCTTGCCTGAAGGGACGAAAAAAGGGTCTCCTTTTGAAGGGTGGTCTTTTGGGACGGTTTTGAGGTAGTAGTGTACTCTTACCCCCGGTCGCCTGGGAAATGATCTTATCTAGTTCGGTGCCGAAGAGAAGTTTTCCTTGGAAGGGTATGCTTACTAGGGAACGCTTGGACGTCAGGTCCGCGGACCAAGATTTTAGCCACAAAAATCTGCGAGCGGCTACTGACTGGGCTGAAGCTTGAGCGACCATCCTTGCTGCGTCAAGTGCCGCGTCTCCAATGTACGTAGTGGCGTCAGCAATTTGGGAAAGTAAGTTGTCTGTGGTCGGATCGTCGGACCCGATGAGTTGAGCCACTTGTTCTACCCAGACCTCCATGGCCTTTGCCACCCAGGCTACAGCGAAAATCGGTCGGAATGCAGAGCCAGAGGCTGTGAAGGAGGATTTGCAGTAACCCTCTAGACGTTTGTCTATGGGATCCTTGAATGCGGCCGCGTCGGCGACCGGAATGGTGGTATTTCTGGACAGTCTAGAAACTGGAGGATCAACTGCGGGAGGTGAAGACCAAAGATCAATGCACTCTTTGGGAAAAGGATATGTCTGGGTGAAACGTTTTGATAGTTGTACCCTGTGGTCAGGATTTTTCCATTGGGACTTGATAATTTCGTCGAGCTGTTCGTAAGCGGGGAATACGCATGAGCTCTTTTTATGTCTTTTAAAAATGTTCTTTGCAGGTTCAACCGAAGAAGAGGCATCCTCTATGTTCAGTGTGTTAAGGACTGCTTGGATAAGTCCTTCTACTTCTCCTTGTGTCCTAGGAGTGTCTAGGTCTGGATCGGGATGATCCTGTTCAGAGTCGTCAGCGGAGAGAACCTGACCTTCCTCGTCAGAGAGGGAGAGTTGTGCTCCAGGTGAGTTCGGAGGGGACGTGGCCTGACGTTTTGAGGTTCCAGGTCGGAAATCAGAATGAGCAGGTTGAGACAAATGCTTGAGAACCTTGTCTAGGGTCTCGGGAATGCGGGCCAGATGCTGAATGCCTGCGAGTGAGAGGGAAATGGCCCTAAGCAGTTCAGAGTCTGAGTTAGGTGTCGTGGGTAGTGAGTCAGGTTGTCTGCAGACCCCACACAAAGAATCAGCCGAGGCCGTATTAAATTTGGTTTTACAATTTGAGCAGGCCAAAAAAGAAACCTGTGGGTGTGATTGAGCTGAGGACTTGTTGGTCCTGGGCTCTTCTGCCTTGTTAGCCATTGTGCTCCTTCTCCGTAGTGAAAGAGGAGTATGTGGAAGCTCCAAACAAAAATTTTTTTTTTTTTTTTTTTTTTTTTTTTTTTAGAGGCAGGGGTAAGTTGGGTAAAATGGACTGGAGTAACTCCCCTTGGCGTGTGGTAGCCTGTGGAGAAAAAACATAGATAAACTAATGTGATTCCCTCAGTCCCATACTCCCTAGAGGATATGCAGTATAGAGGATAGACCCCTAGCAGCAGAGAGACATATAAAAAGGGTATAGGCATTTCTATGGAAGAATCATCATAGACCAGTCCTACTCTGAACCTTTAGGCTATATGAGTAAATGAGCTGAATGAAGCAGGCATGTGTGTGACAAAAAGCGTGTACAGCAGAGAGGAATATAGAAAAGCCTAACTCTGGTCGACCAAAATCCCAAGCTGGGTCAGGAAACATATATGGCTGCCAGTGTGGGAGAATGCGCATAGCTGAAGAGAGGGGAAAGGCTGTTCCGGAGCGACAGTAATGAAGAGCCAGGAGTAGGGAGAGAAGGTAAAAACAGACCTGCTCCGTAGAAGGCCGCACTAGGAATTCCGGCGGGGAGCGCGAACAGCAGAGAGCGCGAACAGCAGAGAGCGCGAACAGCAGGGCGCGTACTGCGGAAGTGAAGGCGCCGGAAGTGGGGAGAAAGGCGCGAAGTGTGGTGGAACGCAGAGGGGATGCGTGTCACCGAGAATGGCGCGGTTAAGGGAAGAACAATGCGCCTTGTGTCAGGGCGAGGAGGGGCCCCTGAAAGGGAGGAAAAATTGAAAAAGGGGTTAGAGGGAGTAGAGAGATAGATTGATGGGTTACTCACCTAAGAAGCCAGCTGATCAATGCCCTGTGAAATCTTTCCCCTGTAAAGAAACACACAAATAAATATATATATATACACAAGTGAAATATATATATGTATATGTATGCTAGGATATACCCGGGTGGGTATATACCGCTGCTGCAGGCCTCCGTAGAGCGGGAAGACAGCGCAGGGGGTGAGGAGCAAGCCTGCAGACCTCCGGAGAGCGGGAAGGCTGAAGGGCAGATAGGAATAGCTGGAGAGGCTCTTGAAAAATTCAGTGGCCCCTGAGTGTGGCGTGATCTTAGACCGGGGTCATGATCAGTGCTCCAGCCACATAAATCCTGTGTCTTCTCCTTCTGAGGACACTAAAAGAAACTGAGAGTAATAGGAGGAGGCAGGGGATGAAGCCCAGAGCAGGAGGCGGAGTCATATTTTGCAACATAGTGTCCATCTCCAGCTGCAGGATCTTCATCCCCATGGTGCCTGTGTCCCCCAATTAGGCAAGAGAAATATATATATATATATATGTATGACTAAAACATACTGTAGATCCATAAATTACAAGTAAAGTTAACCAGTACCTGGCCTGCCCCTCCTTTTCTGGGTTTTGCCCCGCCCCCGTCCCCTGCCTCTCCCTGCTCCCGAGGGGCCACACTGTTCTCCATCTTTAGCCTGCGCCTTCCGCATATTGACCGCCTCGTTGCACTTAATAACACAAAGCATCTGGAAGTTTTCAATGGACACAAGGGAACGGCAGCTCTGCTTCTTTATATAGTCTATGCTGGATTCCAGGAGGCAGTGGGAGTGTCTGCAGTTTTGCCGGCTGCACTCGCCACGAGTGAAATAACCGCAGACATGGAGCCGAGCGCAGCCGTTTTCTCGGTCACAACTGGCATGCAGATATTTTAAACACACCTAAAGAGAAAAAAAAACCAAGCCATAAGTTTTATTATGCGCTTTATCCCTTGCAATAAAACATAATATAATTGTGCGTTTATTTGTGAAAGGGGAAATATATGATTATGGTCACAGTTATGAAAACCCAGCAATCTGTTCCTAGAGCCTCAAATCACTCCCTCCTGAGAGTGAGTGTGAGTATGAGTGTGAGTATGAGTAGACCCAGCTGGTATGTTCTGTAACAATGTAAAGTGCCGGGTATTCATTGTATTATAATGACGATACAACGGAGAGCAAGTTACTCGCATTTCATAAATGTGACTCATACAAGAAGCAGTCGTTGGACTTTGTTCCCTGCATTATAGTCCAGATAATGATGTTTATCTTGCAACTGTCATAAATATAAATGCTCTACAAGCTCAAAACGCTGGGTGAGATATTCCCCACAGAAGCTATTCACCATCAACAATTTAGATAAGCACATTATTCTCCATAAAGCAGGACAGGACTGGATAGGATCTGTGCAGCCACTGGGACAGAATGTTCTGTTATACAGATAGGTAGAATCTCAGCTGCCATAAAGCAGGACAGGACTGCTGCTTACAATGGGGATCAGATAGGATCTGTGCAGCCACTGGGACAGAATGTTCTGTTATACAGATAGCTAGAATCTCAGCTGCCATAAAGCAGGACAGGACTGCTGCTTACAATGGGGATCAGATAGGATCTGTGCAGCCACTGGGACAGAATGTTCTGTTATACAGATAGCTAGAATCTCAGCTGCCATAAAGCAGGACAGGACTGCTGCTTACAATAGGGATCAGATAGGATCTGTGCAGCCACTGGGACAGAATGTTCTGTTATACAGATAGCTAGAATCTCAGCTGCCATAAAGCAGGACAGGACTGCTGCTTACAATGGGGATCAGATAGGATCTGTGCAGCCACTGGGACAGAATGTTCTGTTATACAGATAGCTAGAATCTCAGCTGCCATAAAGCAGGACAGGACTGCTGCTTACAATGGGGATCAGATAGGATCTGTGCAGCCACTGGGACAGAATGTTCTGTTATACAGATAGCTAGAATCTCAGCTGCCATAAAGCAGGACAGGACTGCTGCTTCCAATGGGGTTTCCACTATCACGATATCTCGCGGGTCAGAAAGTCACAGGTAAGTTACACCATATAGAGCTGATAGATGTTGTGTATGAATTTTGTTCATTATTTGCAAATTCGTCCTCCAGTTCTCTTACCTCAGGCAGAAGTGAGTGATCATTCTGTAGAAGAAGGACTTTCAGCCCATCATCATTAAATCCATAATTCTCGTGCGCCTTCAGCACGGCCTTGTTATGTTCTGAGTCGGTGTCGTGAGAAAACCTGCAGGGAGCCCTGAGAGAAGAAGAGAAACCCATTTCAGTACTAAGTGAGTAAAACCAGCAGCAAAAGGAGAAAAACACAATAATCATTCATCTTGTCAACAGAATGAGAATTTACTACTTCTTTATCATGCTGAGAAATACTGGAAGTACCAAAAGGCTGAGACAGACTGAATACTCATGTTAGGCCTCCGGTGTCTGTATATGAGGAGTGGAACTATAACCCCCTTATTTCACATGAGCGCAATGAATAGGGGCTTGTGATGGACATACTGTTACTGCCTATGATTTAATCAGGAAATATCTATGGGTTGTGCTTTTTCTGACACAAAACAAAACAATTAAACCAGTTTTACTTGTCCTGTCACTTCTGCTTCTAAACAGCAGATGAAAAGCTGATACAACTTGACCAGTCCACTGAGAAGCCCCTGGTAATGATTTGCTCAATGGCTGCTGCTTCGAATTTGTTTGTTTGCTCAAAGATAGAGAAGGAGCTCTACAAATATACACTGTTTATAAAAGGAGCGAGGAAGGCACCAATTGGCCTACTCACACCATGCTATACAATCCTAATGGTATACTATCATCTGGGAAGGGAGTGTGACTGTGGGATAGCAGGTATAGTAGGGAGAGATGGTGCCTATAGTAACAGTGGATAATAGTCTCTGGGAAGGGAGTGTGACTGTGGGATAGCAGGTATAGTAGGGAGAGATGGTGCCTATAGTAACAGTGGATAATAGTCTCTGGGAAGGGAGTGTGACTGTGGGATAGCAGGTATAGTAGGGAGAGATGGTGCCTATAGTAACAGTGGATAATAGTCTCTGGGAAGGGAGTGTGACTGTGGGATAGCAGGTATAGTAGGGAGAGATGGTGCCTATAGTAACAGTGGATAATAGTCTCTGGGAAGGGAGTGTGACTGTGGGATAGCAGGTATAGTAGGGAGAGATGGTGCCTATAGTAACAGTGGATAATAGTCTCTGGGAAGGGAGTGTGACTGTGGGATAGCAGGTATAGTAGGGAGAGATGTGTCTATAGTAACAGTGGATAATAGTCTCTGGGAAGGGAGTGTGACTGTGGGATAGCAGGTATAGTAGGGAGAGATGGTACCTATAGTAACAGTGGATAATAGTCTCTGGGAAGGGAGTGTGACTGTGGGATAGCAGGTATAGTAGGGAGAGATGGTGCCTATAGTAACAGTGGATAATAGTCTCTGGGAAGGGAGTGTGACTGTGGGATAGCAGGTATAGTAGAGAGAGATGGTGCCTATAGTAACAGTGAATAATAGTCTCTGGGAAGGGAGTGTGACTGTGGGATAGCAGGTATAGTAGGGAGAGATGTGTCTATAGTAACAGTGGATAATAGTCTCTGGGAAGGGAGTGTGACTGTGGGATAGCAGGTATAGTAGGGAGAGATGGTGCCTATAGTAACAGTGGATAATAGTCTCTGGGAAGGGAGTGTGACTGTGGGATAGCAGGTATAGTAGGGAGAGATGGTGCCTATAGTAACAGTGGATAATAGTCTCTGGGAAGGGAGTGTGACTGTGGGATAGCAGGTATAGTAGGGAGAGATGGTGCCTATAGTAACAGTGGATAATAGTCTCTGGGAAGGGAGTGTGACTGTGGGATAGCAGGTATAGTAGGGAGAGATGGTGCCTATAGTAACAGTGGATAATAGTCTCTGGGAAGGGAGTGTGACTGTGGGATAGCAGGTATAGTAGGGAGAGATGGTGCCTATAGTAACAGTGGATAATAGTCTCTGGGAAGGGAGTGTGACTGTGGGATAGCAGGTATAGTAGGGAGAGATGGTGCCTATAGTAACAGTGGATAATAGTCTCTGGGAAGGGAGTGTGACTGAGGGATAGCAGGTATAGTAGGGAGAGATGGTGTCTATAGTAACAGTGGATAATAGTCTCTGGGAAGGGAGTGTGACTGTGGGATAGCAGGTATAGTAGGGGGAGATGGTGCCTATAGTAACAGTGGATAATAGTCTCTGGGAAGGGAGTGTGACTGTGGGATAGCAGGTATAGTAGGGAGAGATGGTGTCTATAGTAACAGTGGATAATAGTCTCTGGGAAGGGAGTGTGACTGTGGGATAGCAGGTATAGTAGGGAGAGATGATGTCTATAGTAACAGTGGATAATAGTCTCTGGGAAGGGAGTGTGACTGTGGGATAGCAGGTATAGTAGGGAGAGATGGTGCCTATAGTAACAGTGGGATAATAGTCTCTGGGAAGGGAGTGTGACTGTGGGATAGCAGGTATAGTAGGGAGAGATGGTGTCTATAGTAACAGTGGGATAATAGTCTCTGGGAAGGGAGTGTGACTGTGGGATAGCAGGTATAGTAGGGAGAGATGGTGCCTATAGTAACAGTGGATAATAGTCTCTGGGAAGGGACTGGGGCTGTAACAAACAAGGGAAAGTTGTGCTCACCACCAATTTCCAAAACCATTAGTCGGGGGTGCAATGAGGCTGTGACCACAAAATACATATAGGCAAATACAAGAGTCCTCAGCACTCAACCCATTATCAATATATTTAAAGGAAGTAGTGTCATGTAGTGTTGCCCTGCACTGGTAAAACTGGTGACAGAGACATTTTGTGCTACTGCTACTAAAAAATGCCTTACCCTTTAAACAAAACAGGGATTGTTTGTCCATATATTGCAATATATTTAAGCTGAACAACTACGTCTCACTCATCCCATATCTGGCCAGTCCTACACTCAACTTGCATCTGAATTATGACAAATTCTATTGCTTCATTATACATTTTACAAAGGGACTAAGTTTAACTCGCAACTTACTTGCTGCTTTCAAAGTAAAACTCCCAAATAAAGGGACTGGGGCTGTATCATATTGTACATCCACTGAGGATACCTGTTAGATACATAGTATGTAGAAAAAAGCATTGAGCCTGAACACTTCTTTACTCTAACTACTACTAGCCCATTACTAGCCCATTACTAACCCTTGTAAGTACTTGATTCAGCACAGCTGTTAATGTGGAAATTAAATGATTAACCCTTTACTATCTTCTTCTAATCAGCCAATTTCTGTTATTTTTACATTTGCCAACTTACTCTCAATAGTAACAGATACACATCACGTGCTGTGGGTATCATTGGCAGTTACTCGCACTTTACTCTGGCCACTTACTGCCCCAGTGACTCACCTCCTGCCCCTGGTCCAGCATTTCCCCAGCAAGTAGTGGCGACAAAGATGCAGCTTGTCGCACGGCTCCTCTTCTTCTTCGTCTTTCAGGTACCGGGGACAGATGCGCAGGGAAGTCCGGGCCAGAACCAGATCGTCCGATACCGAGAAGCGCAGCGGCTCCTCTTGGAGAATCTGATCGATCTGTTCGGGCGGCAGTTGCAGGAGGTCGCCCAGTTGGGAGCGGCGCAGGCGACCCTCATGGTTACACAGCAGGTTGATGAGGAAGGAGCTGACGCTGGGGTCGGACATGGCTCTGCTGATACCCAGGAAACCTGCGCCGCCTTTAGTCTCCCCAGCGCCTCCTACTGGGTCCGGCCAGGGCGAGAAACGAAACTGAAACAGGGGGCGGGGCCTGACAGGTTTAGTCCCTCGCGCACGAAAATAGAAAATAAAATAATTCTAAACCCATTAAATTCCGGTGCCAATGGGACATTCATATTGTGAGTCTTTATATGACACAGAGTTTTATATACTGGGGGTTACTGTGCCCTAATGTGATGCGTGAGCTGGGGGTCGGGGAGGGGGTCGGGCAAAAAGTCTCTATTGTTTTGAGCTACTCTACCCCCCCTTGTGCATGATATGAGGATCACACCGACAACAACAATGACCAACAAGTCAATGCAGTTAAATCTGCCCAATACCCAATACCAGGCCACATATCTGCCCAATACCCAATACCAGGCCACATATCTGCCCAATACTCAATACCAGGCCACATATCTGCCCAATACTCAATACCAGGCCACATATCTACCCAATACCAGGCCACATATCTGCCCAATACCCAATACCAGGCCACATATCTGCCCAATACTCAATACCAGGCCACATATCTGCCCAATACCCAATACCAGGCCACATATCTGCCCAATACCCAATACCAGGCCACATATCTGCCCAATACTCAATACCAGGCCACATATCTGCCCAATACCCAATACCAGGCCACATATCTGCCCAATACCCAATACCAGGCCACATATCTGCCCAATACTCAATACCAGGCCACATATCTGCCCAATACCCAATACCAGGCCACATATCTGCCCAATACCCAATACCAGGCCACATATCTGCCCAATACTCAATACCAGGCCACATATCTGCCCAATACCCAATACCAGGCCACATATCTGCCCAATACCCAATACCAGGCCACATATCTGCCCAATACTCAATACCAGGCCACATATCTGCTCAATACCCAATACCAGGCCACATATCTGCTCAATACCCAATACCAGGCCACATATCTGCCCAATACTCAATACCAGGCCACATATCTGCCCAATACCCAATACCAGGCCACATATCTGCCCAATACTCAATACCAGGCCACATATATGTCCAATACCCAATACCAGGCCACATATCTGCTCAATACCCAATACTAGGCCACATATCTGCCCAATACCCAATACCAGGCCACATATCTGCTCAATACCCAATACCAGGCCACATATCTGCTCAATACCCAATACCAGGCCACATATCTGCCCAATACTCAATACCAGGCCACATATCTGCCCAATACCCAATACCAGGCCACATATATGTCCAATACCCAATACCAGGCCACATATCTGCTCAATACCCAATACTAGGCCACATATCTGCCCAATACCAGGCCACATATCTGCCCAATACTCAATACCAGGCCACATATCTGCCCAATACTAGGCCACATATCTGCCCAATACCCAATAAAACGCCATATATTTGCCCAATACCAGGCCACATATCTGCCCAATACTCAATACCAGGCCACATATCTGCCCAATACCCAATACCAGGCCACATATCTGCCCAATACCCAATTAAACGCCATATATTTGCCCAATACCAGGCCACATATCTACAGGCAAGTCTGCCGGAGGGCCCCATAGACAATCAGATAAACTGCAGACACAGACCAAGGGAGCTGAATAAGGATCTTAAAGGGGTTGTCCACCTTCCAAACACTTTTTCAATTCAGTTGTTTTCAGATTGTTCTCCATAAACAAAGACTTTTTTCAACTACTTTCCATCTTTAATTTTTTTACAGTTTTTTTCCAAAATTTAAAGTTTAATGTCTGTGTTTCTGGTGTTTGAGTCTGACAGCTCAGTAATTCAGGCGCAGCCTTTAATCTTACAATTTTGCAACATTAAGGCCTCAAGCACACGGGCAGATTCAGGGAGATTTAGTCGCTTGGCGACTAATCGCCTCTTCTGCGGGGCAACAATCCCCCCGAGACTTACACTTCAGTATTAGAAGAACGATAACACATAGAAAATATAAAGTAATTGAAAAAAATGTTTATTTCTGGTAATCTATCTTAAACCAGCTGAACTGAAGAAAGTGTATGATGGCAAACAACCCCTTTAAATGGGTGGTTCATCTTTAAGTTAACTTTTACTATGTAATAGAATGGCCAGTTCTAAGCAACTTTTCAGATGGTCATTATTAGTTTGTTATAGTTTTTGAATTCCTTGCCAGAGAAAAGATTAGGGTAGGGTTTTTTTGTACAAACATACGAGTTGCACGTAGACATGGGAATGATTCATCACCTGGAAAGGGAGAGGTCCAGTCCTTCTCTTTATATCACATGAATCGAAGTTTTTATGCCTATAAATAAGTGTGAGACGTCAAACGCGTCAAGCTGAGCTTTATTAGTGTCCAATAAAGATGAACATCGGAATCGAATACAAGCGCCCGGTGGTCTCAAGGAGCGCACCTCCCCTTTGTTGGTTCTCCCCTTGCTACGGACTCAGGGCTGCAGAATTGGTGACTTCAATGATCAAATAAGAAGTTGCACTGGGAAGATTGGATTATAATTAGTCTTGGGGCATGTCCTTCCACTGATTTTATGTTTAGGGGTTTTTTTTTGTGGTCCCACCGATATTTGTACATTTAAAATTTTTCGGTCATGCTTTCATCCATCACCCTAAAGTGCAGGGCAGGGTCGGACTAGGGGGTCCAGGGCCCAGGGGGGCTGCTGTCACAGGGCCCCCCTCCCGGCAGTCCCGGGGACCCCTCCTGACCTCCAGCCCACTGCCCGCCTCCACTAAAACTCTGTTTGCGCACACATGTGCAAAAGAAGCAACACGCATGTGCAAAAGACACTACGTGGCAACATCATTAACTTTTCTGGGGGAGCGGTCTGGGCCGGCAGGGGCCAATGAGGGCTGGGGCCCACCAGGTTTTTTCCTGGTGTCCGTCGGCCCAGTCCGACCCTGGTGCAGGGGTTCCAAAACACTCATCAACCCCCAAGCCAAAGGTTCAGAAGGCATCAAGAGCCAGTGGGCCCACCTTCTCCAAAGTTAGGGGGAGTTAGGGTTGTCTTCAGATTCTCCTTCACTTGTGTTCCGCTGAACTTCCCCCAGAGTAGAGTAGAACCAATTTGTTAAACCCGAACCTGACCCTCGATTCGCAACCTGCATACTTACCCGACTGGACCCTCTACACAACCCGCAAGTATCTTATTCACAACCCGGACCTGCAACCTGCTGACCATCAAGAATCAGGAAGTGCTGTCATTGTAAACCGGTAGTGACATCATTAGAAGTAGGCGTGATCAGAAAAAAAGGAGTAAAACTTGCTATTGAGAAGACCTGCGACCCGACCCACAACCCACAAATCTGAAGAACCGCAGACCCGCACAGTGCCGGGCCAAGTCGGCTGGGCGCCCCAGGCAACCCGACCGACTACATCACCCCCTTCTGAAGTGCGCGCACAGGCAATCAAGCACACAAGCCGATCGTGCATGCGCGTGCGCAGAAGAGTGCCTGTCTAGGAAGACAGCGATTGCTGCTACAGGCGGGAATAGAAGCGGCTGAACTAGGCGCAAGGCACAGAAGAGGTACGGTGCCTGGCACCCCGCCACTAGGCACGTGCCTCTTCTGCCTTCTCCTAGTTCCGGCCCTGGACCCGCGTCTATACCCGCTCCCGAAACTTCTAACCGCAACCCACAGGGTACCCCAGGTTTTTGCAGGCAGGGTCGGACTGGGGGCCCCCCAGTTTAACCAGCACAACACTTGTGTGCACATTCGCGGGCGCGCACAGTGTTTTTGCCGCAACTTCCGACAAATGAAGGTTATAGCACTAACAAACCTTGGCATCGTGCTGAACTGAACCGGTGGGGCCCACATGAGCCAGGGACCCATCGGGTTTTTCCCCGTTGTCCCGCCGGCCCAGTCCGGCCCTGTATGCAGGTAACCTGTGGGTTCCCGACCCGCCGCAGAACTCTACCTCAGGGCACCAAAAACCTTGGGCAGAACCCAAAAGGACTACTGTATCAATTCAAGAAAAACATCTATGTACCGTATGTGCAAATATTCGTTTCCTTTCTCCTCTGCCCCGGCCTTTTTCTATGTGACATCACAATGCGGCGAATATGTTGTGTCACAGTTAAAAATAGATCACCCTTAGTCACCGTCTCCTAGTCAACCCCCTGTAACTCCGCCCACAGGCTCTCCCTGCCTATACACAAACAGCACAGGGGTTGGAATATGCAAATGAGCTGATTTACGCTGCTTTTCTATGAAAAAGATATTTATTATTATATTTGTATATATGGTATGAGCTGGTGCTGCGCTTTAGTGAGGATTGGTACAGTGAATAGCTGTGTCCTGGTGCATGCTGGGAGATTCCTTTCTACTAATTTAATTTGCTCACCATAACGAGAAAGATTTTAACGCACAGCCCGGTGGGCGCTTGTCCCAGTGTATTAGTAAGACTATACTTTCAGGGATCATTTCTATAGGTTGTACCTGGTGAAATGTGCTCGAAAGTGTCTGAACTCACAAACCACGAGGAAGAGCGTCAGTGTTCTCTCCTGAGCGTGAAGTGAGCTCACAGTGCTGCTTCATTGTGGCTGCTGTTTGCTATTGATGAACGTTCTGCTCCTCTTTATTATTGGGGAGATGGAGGGAGAGAACACAAGCTGAGTGGTTTTGATTTGCTTGTTCAAAATTAGAAAATTTGTAATTGCTACAATGTTGTTTTTCACTCTGGTGTTTCCTGTGTTTGTTTCACATTTACACCACTGTCTGGTTGCTAGGGTACTGAATGCTAGCAACCAGCTAAAAAAAAAAAAAAAAAGGACAAGTTGCAGTAACTGTGGCCCTGAAACATAATTCTGAATTATTATAACTACAAGTATTATCACTACAGCTTGTTAGAATGACCTTGCTCGCAGCAATCAGAGCAACGTTAAGACTTCCTAAAAAAAAAAAACACAAGAATTTTTTCTTTATCGGGTTATTCTGCAGTGGGAGCCAGTCGTGGGTCCCAAGTTACACCACTGTGGGGGTCTGGGGGATTTAAGAAACACTGAGTAATCAGCAGTCTCCATCTAGCAACACATATTAATTAGCTTTACACACCACTTTGCCATTAAGTGTTCATTTTTTATTTATTGTGATTTTTTAATTATTATGCTTTATGTTCAGTGTCGGAATGGGGTTTCCTGGGCCCACAGTCTGAAGGCCCCCCTTGCGACCTCAGGGGTCCCCCTCCCAGTGTCTGTCCTCAGGGGTCATATCTAGTCCCCCATTAGGCTGGCCCCTAAAGTGAAACACAAGAAGCAGCAGTTTGGGTCTGCAGTTTGGAAGTTGGGAGGGGGGCCCTGGTGACTGCCAGGGGGGCACTTGGCGTTGCAGCACAGGTGGGCCCCCAATGCTCCAGTCCGACCCTGTCCATCTCCCTCCTCCCCCGCTTGCACAGCATCAAATAACTTACACCTCCTTACTGCTCCTTGACTGCTGTGTATGGGACGAGGGAGCATCATCAGCATCCGCAGGGAGCCACTCTGGGTTGGCTAAGCCCATAAAGGATAGGGACCATCGGGTTTATTTCTTGGTATCCTCCAACCCAGTCAGACCCTGCTGATGTTCCTCCAACCCAGTCAGACCCTGCTGATGTTCCTCCAACCCAGTCAGACCCTGCTGATGTTCCTCCAACCCAGTCAGGCCCTGCTGATGTTCCGTAATTCTCCAGTCTGGAATTCAGGCTGCAGTGTGAATGAGAGATGGATAGGAGAGGGGCTGAATAGAAAGAAAGATGATCACCACCCTAAGACCAGGCAGATCTCACATCAAGTGCTCGCTGTACATGGATAATGTGACCATCTTCTGTGCAGTTGGTGAGGGCTCTCATTGCAGAGCTTCAGGTGTTAAAGTCAACTGTGGGAAGTCAGAGACCCTGCGGAGATTGGAACCTCACTTTTGACACCGTCCCCCTCTCCATCAAATCCAACTTCATCAAAATCTTGGCGTTTGGTTTGGTGGTGACAGGGGTGATCCTGGGGTTGCTGCAGCCCCCCTCTCCCACTCCGTGCTTGAAACATCAGTGTTGGAGCAGCCCCCGGGCCCCCCAGTCTAACCCTGCATCTGCCAAAATGGAAAAGACTAAGGACTTTGCTGGCAGCTCAGTGTCCTGATTATTTCTTCTCTCACTCTGGTGCTTGTTGGGGTGGGACCACTGGATCAATTCTGCCCTTACAAGTTACAAATAGAACACCCGATGGTTTTTACCAATGTTACATTGTTAGTGAGGAAGCACCAAGTGACTTGTGGAAACCAAAGACAATCCACAAGTTGATCAGAGCCAAGGACTAGAGAATTTACACAAAAACACAACAATTTTTTAAATTATCTTTTTTGTCTTTGTGTCTTGGGCTGAGGGGGGGGGGGGCTCATGATCTGATGAAATGTTGAGTTTCCTTTCTCCTGTTACTTTCAGTTTCTATTCTTCTCTCAGTCCCCAGTAGGAGGAGGCAGAGAGAGAGCTCGGAAGTCATAACAAATGAATAGACTGCTGGGAAACAAGAAGCAGGCGACGGGCAGAGAGACAGAGCAAAGTCTGCCTGCGAGTAACACAGAAAAGAGCCTGGATTAAGGATAAGGCCAGAATCAATGGATCAGAAGTAAAAAAATCAGAGCAGATCCAGCAGCAAAAGAAGGAAGAGTCGCAGAAAAAGAAGGCTCACAGAGATCCAGCAGAGAAAAAAGGAAGGGTCACAGAGATTCAGCAGAGAAAGAAGGAAGCGTTACAGAGATCCAGCAGAGAAAGAAGCAAGAGTTACAGAGATCCAGCAGAGAAAGAAGGAAGAGTCACAGAGATCCAGCAGAGAAAGACGCAAGAGTTACAGAGATCCAGCAGAGAAAGAAGCAAGAGTTACAGAGATCCAGCAGAGAAAGAAGAAAGGGTCACAGAGATCCAGCAGAGAAAGAAGAAAGGGTCACAGAGATCCAGCAGAGAAAGAAGGAAGGGTCACAGAGATCCAGCAGAGAAAGAAGGAAGGGTCACAGAGATCCAGCAGTGAATGCAGAGGAGGAACCGTGCAGGAGGGAGGAAAGATCAAGCCTAGGGAGGTGCATCAAGGCAAAATAAAGAGGTATCAAGTTGGATCTGGAGAAATCCAGGGAAAGCCAGAGAACCGAGACAGAAAGAAAAAAAATAAAAAAATAAAATAAAAAAATAAATTATAAAAATAAAATAAAACAAAACGATTAAGAATTGCTGCTAAACAGAGACAGACTAAGAGTAGAGGGGACATTACCATCCTTCCACATGGGGGCAGAGCAAACAGTTATGGTCAATACCGAGGGTCTCGCTGCACGGGTGGCTCAACAGATTTGTTCAGCAGGGGGCAGCATGGAGCTGGGGCAACTGGGACGCTCTCTGGGGCTAAATGCCCAGCAGCTGGAGAGACTGGTGGAGGCGGAAGAAGGCCGCAGCTTGGTGTTCCGGGTCCAGGAAGGTGACCAGAAAGTGGCCGTATATCGCAGTGCTTTACGCTTATGCCAAACCCCGAAATGTGCTGGGGAGTGTAGTCAACTCCATCTGTGCCGCTACTATGTACTGGGCAGCTGCAGCAGGTGAGTGGGGCCAGGGCCATGGGCATTTGACAGTGGAACCACATACAATAACATATTTTATTCTCTTTTGCTTTGGTCAAGCAACCCTCCAAATAGAAAGCTGGTTGCTAGGGTAACAGGGACCCTAGCAACCAGGTCACATAGCTATATCGTAGATGAGCTTGAAAAAACATGTCCATTGGGTTCAATCTATTGAAGAAGAAACCCCCTCAATGTAAAGCTGCCTCCAATTTGAGGGAAGAGAATTCCTTGCAAAGGGACCAGTCCTTGGTTCAGGTTATTATAGTATAATAATATATATATATATATATATACAAGGTGTATATATAATACACCTTGTGTATTACTCCCTTCCCTTTAGAGTGTAGGGCCTTCCTCACCTTTTGTACCGGTATTAATTGTGATGTATGTAACTCCATATGTTCTATGTATAGAATTCATGTGACTTAGTTGTATAATCACATTTACTTTACAGCGCTACGCAATATGTTGGCGCTATATAAATACATGTTAATAATAATAAATACATCAGCACAGGTGTGCTGTCCCTTTAATAAAATCCTTTAGCCACTGCCACCTACTGGACAGTCTTTGCACTACAATGGACCCAGGAAAAGGGCCACGTAAGTGTCCAAATACAAGAGAAACCAGGGCCGGACTGGGGGGCCACGGGCCCCAGAGTTCAGGGAGCAGCACTAATAGGGGGTCTAAACCTGGGAGTAAAACACTGAACCCTCAGGATCTCTATATTACAAAAATAAAGGCATCCGACCCTTTCTTAAAGTATTCCGATGTATCTGCCGGTACGACTTCTTCAGGGAGAGAATTCTACAGCTCTCGCTGGCACCTTTACAAATACGTTTCTCTGCCCTGGTGGATCAAAAAAAACAGCTGATAAACCGACCGAACAGAGAATTGACTTCTGCTACATTGTTCTAATAGAGAGAAACTGTGGATTAAGCCCACAAGCAGGAAGCAGCGTAAAGGATCAAAACTCCCCAAAACATAATATTCAATGAGGTCCCCTTTGTAATAGCCGCCGACAGTTATAAAATAAGGCTTTTTTTATTAATCGCTGCTTTGCATCTGCAGGTCCCCCTGTAAATTTAATCACTTCATCCAAACCCAGCACAACCTCTTGGTGCTTGAGAAGCATCTTCTGGACTCTGTGCCCATCGATGATCTGCGGCAACTTCTGCTACAGAACGACCCCAACCTGCTGCCTGTTGTGAGTACATTCCTGATTGTGTCTGAAATAGTTTAAAGGGGAAATAAAGTATTTTTCAAATTTTTTCATATGTATGCACTATAAAAATCCCCTAAATTTCATCACTCATACAGAGAGATCCCATAAAACTATGGCAGCATAGGTATTCCCTGTACTAAGCACAATTCAGCAGGAACAGTCCCTAAGTTTGCTCATAGTCTGTACAGAGAGATCCCATAAAACTATGGCAGCATAGGTATTCCCCTGTACTAAGCACAATTCAGCAGGAACAGTCCCCTAAGTTTGCTCATAGTCTGTACAGAGAGATCCCATAAAACTATGGTACATAGGTATTCCCTGTACTAAGCACAATTCAGCAGGAACAGTCCCTAAGTTTGCTCATAGTCTGTACAAAGAGATCCCATAAAACTATGGCAGCATAGGTATTCCCTGTACTAAGCACAATTCAGCAGGAACAGTCCCTAAGTTTGCTCATAGTCTGTACAGAGAGATCCCATAAAACTATGGCAGCATAGGTATTCCCCTGTACTAAGCACAATTCAGCAGGAACAGCCCCTAAGTTTGCTCATAGTCTGTACAGAGAGATCCCATAAAACTATGGCAGCATAGGTATTCCCTGTACTAAGCACAATTCAGCAGGAACAGTCCCTAAGTTTGCTCATAGTCTGTACAGAGAGATCCCATAAAACTATGGTACATAGGTATTCCCTGTACTAAGCACAATTCAGCAGGAACAGTCCCTAAGTTTGCTCATAGTCTGTACAGAGAAATCCCATAAAACTATATCAGCATAGGTATTCCCTGTACTAAGCACAATTCAGCAGGAACAGCCCCCTAAGTTTGCTCATAGTCTGTACAGAGAGATCCCATAAAACTATGGCAGCATAGGTATTCCCTGTACTAAGTGCTGCGCAATATGTTTGCGCTATATAAATACATGTTAATAATAATAATAATAATACTAAGCACAATTCAGCAGGAACAACCCTCTAAGTTTGCTGGGGGTTAATAAGAAATGTAACAACTTCTCCCTCCTGTTTCACAGATCTGCTCACATTATAATCGGGGGGACGGGCCCTACGGCTCCTGCACGTATAAGAACAAGTGTAACAAGCTGCACGTGTGTCAGCATTTCCTGCAGGGAGACTGCAAGTTTGGAGAGAAATGCAAGAGATGCCATAACCTCAGTGAGCAGGAGACCTTACAGAAGCTGAGAATAAATGCCAGTCTTTTGCCGGGGCTTCTAGAAACCTACATTAATGCCCACACCCTCCAGAGCAGCTATGAAAGCCCCCCACAAAATGTTGTAAAATCTCCTGAAAAAAAGGGTAAGTTTAGCCTGCAGTCAGTTGGAAACATTGCTGCGATTCATGAACAAGCTTCCTCTTTGTTTAAGTTGCCCTTTAATGACAAAGCAGGCCCGTAGTGGTCTAGTAGTTCAACTCACTGCAGGTGTAACAGGGTCTTGTTCCTATAGCAGCCAGTGAGACTACAAACAGGTTCTAGACTGTGTATAATGAGAGAACCCCATGTTCTGACCTCTGCTATCTCCCTGCAGCGACACCCCAATTGTCTAAGCCTGAAACACCCCAGAAAATAGAGGAGATCTGCTTGTACTTTATCCGCAACAGCTGCAGCTTCAAAGGTGAGATTTCCATCACTTTAACCCCTTCCCTATACCGTTTATGTCTGTATGAGGGTCCCCCACCTCTACTGTACCCCTTCATGGTCTTCATATAATCATTACCCACTCTTACAGCCTGTACCTGAGCTGTGTCTAAACCTGTATCCGAATTTCACCAATTTATAATACGCCAGAGTAAATATCCACTAAATTATATTATATTGCAGCCTTGTGCCTTTATATGGTCATAGAACAACCTCTCAGTGACTTCTAATATCCTTATCATTTACAGTAGGGGGTACATTATCCCTTATAATACATGAGTGATACTCAGAGTCCCCTGTATAACTCAGCCTGCAGCCTTGTGCCTTTATATGGTCACAGAACAACCCCTCAGTGACTTCTAATATCCTTATCATTTACAGTAGGGGGTACATTATCCCTTATAATACATGAGTGATACTCAGAGTTCCCTGTATAACTCAGCCTGCAGCCTTGTGCCTTTATATGGTCACAGAACAACCCCTCAGTGACTTCTAATATCCTTATCATTTACAGTAGGGGGTACATTATCCCTTATAATACATGAGTGATACTCAGAGTTACCTGTATAACTCAGCCTGCAGCCTTGTGCCTTTATATGGTCACAGAACAACCCCTCAGTGACTTCTAATATCCTTATCATTTACAGTAGGGGGTACATCATGTGGCAGCCTGCAGCCTTGTTCTTTTGGGTGGCAGAACAGGGGGAGATTTTTTGGCACGTGTGATTTGTGTTTGGGGGGGCAGGGACCCCCCAATACACACCCCACACCCAGGTCTGCTGAGTTGTTATGCCACTGTGTTTGGTTGTTTTTATACATTATGAGCCAGACAGTTCTAAACTAATTCCTGTGATTTCAGAGAAATGTGTACGGGACCATTTCCACCTCCCCTATCGATGGCAAGTCTGTACCAATGGCACCTGGAAGGACTTTGATAACATGGAAATGATTGAAAAATTGTACTGTGACCCCAACAGCAGGTACTGCTGCACCAACCAGGGTATTCTCCATGAATAATCACACAACTTTTGGAAAACGTACAAACTACAGCTCCCTCCCATATGTATAAATACAAATATACAGAGAAGGAATGTTCTGGGCACACAATAAGCTATACCCTCATACTGTACTGTCTAAGGGAATAAATATGGCACCTCCTCCTCCCATATGTATAAATACAAATATACAGAGAAGGAATGTTCTGGGCACACAATAAGCTATACCCTCATACTGTACTGTCTAAGGGAATCAATATGGCACCTCCTCCCATATGTATAAATACAAATATACAGAGAAGGAATGTTCTGGGCACACAATAAGCTATACCCTCATACTGTACTGTCTAAGGGAATCAATATGGCACCTCCCTCCCATATGTATAAATACAAATATACAGAGAAGGAATGTTCTGGGCACACAATAAGCTATACCCTCATACTGTACTGTCTAAGGGAATCAATATGGCACCTCCTCCTCCCATATGTATAAATACAAATATACAGAGAAGGAATGTTCTGGGCACACAATAAGCTATACCCTCATACTGTACTGTCTAAGGGAATCAATATGGCAACATCAACCTAATCTTAATATTGCTTCTTCCCAGCGCTGTGGTGGTGAATCTGGACTTTGAAACCATGACGTACCAGTCCAATAAGGTGAAACGACTCTCCACTCCATCCTCAGCATCCAAACCTCCGCACTTTGTCTTCACAACGGACTGGAAATGGTACTGGTTGGACGAAAGCAACAAGTGGGTCGAATATGGGACAGAGGTGAGACGTGCCCTGTTTCAAGGGAAAGTAAACCTTGTGGATATTCTTTGTATGCCCAGGGCACCTTCTCTGCCAGTTGAAAACTCACCTCATGCTCCAAGGGCCTAACTACCAAGCAATCTAATCCGAATGTCCCTTTCTTCATACAGAGTGACCTCCATGATTCTTCCACTGTGGGCAGCAGTGACCTGGAGAACGTCTATCAGTCCGATGATACGGCGGACATCAAATTTCAGGCTGGAAAACACGAATATTTGCTGAGTTTTCAAAGTGCGTTCTCTTTGCAGATTCAGTCTGACCACCAAGTAGTCAAGGAAGTTGTCGGGAGAAAGAAAGAGGCTGCTCTGATGTTCTTCTGCTTAGGAAAACAATTAGAAACCTTTCTCACATCTTTCCTAAGCAGAAGAACATCAGAGCAGCCACTATTTTAAAGGTTTACTCATCCTTTAAAGTAAGATGTTGAGTTGATTGTGAGGGTTGTGGTTGTACAGGGCTGCTCTTAGATTGAGCAGACCCATCCATGGTCTTCCCCCTAAATTCTGTATTTTCTACCCCACCAATTGCCGTCTGTAAGAGAACATTGGGGACTGTAGACGCCTATAAGGCATATACGTTCTTACCAGATATTACATGTACAACCCGTCTATTGTAGATATGGTGCAGAGGAACTTGCACTATGGGACGAAGAGGAGGGTCTGCAGGAGGCCCGTGTTTGTATCGGGCAATGATGTGCAGAAGAAGAAAACCAGGTGGGCCGGGACTGGGGGTCGTGTAGTTGTAACGGCTCTTTCCTTCTGAATTAGGTCATAGGTTGAGCTTAGACTTCACTGGTGGGTTGTGATCCAATTCCTTCTGTGTTACAGCAAATCAGAACCCCAAAAAGGGGATAAAAACACACCAGCTCATTGGGGCAAGGGGCAGATGCCGGATGTGGGATTCAAGGTAAGTCACATGATGATCCCATGATTGTCCTCCTCTGTTGATTCTTGAGTCTTTGTTGTCCCATCTTGATATGCTCTCTGTGTCCTTCACAGCTGGTTCCTCTGTCTCCGTCATGTGAAGAATACGGCAAGATAGAGGCCATGTTTCGTCGTACATTGATGACTTTCCGCATCCACAGCATTGAACGCATTCAGAACCTGGCGCTGTGGGAGGTCTATCAGTGGTGAGTGAGATGCAACTTCTAGAGGAGCAACGCAATATGGAGTGGCTGGAGAAGAACCGGGTGTTTATCAATATTACAAAAATAGTTGGGTGCCACCAGGTTGTAGATATCAAAGCTGGGTTTTGTCTCCACAGGCAAAAGGAGCAGATGAAGAAAGTTAACGGGGGGAAAGACCCAGACGAGCGTCAGCTCTTCCACGGCACCAGCGACAAACTGATCGATGCCATCTGCCAGCAGAACTTTGACTGGCGCATCTGCGGGGATCACGGAACTGCGTACGGGAAAGGTGAGGAATGGCGCCACTGACTGGTTGCTATTGGTTACTGCCCAGGTTTAGTGTTTGTAAATGAACCCAAGTTCAAAGGCAGAGCATCATGAGTTTAAGGTCAACTTTCCCTTTAATTGCATGTCTACTGATATCGTGTTTTTTCTCCCTACAGGCAGTTATTTCGCCCGAGATGCCTCGTATTCCCACAACTACTGCAGACGCTCAGGCTCCCAAACGCACGTCATGTTCATGGCCCGGGTGCTAGTGGGGGATTTCACCCGCGGAAACTCCTCTTACCTGCGACCCCCTTCCAATTCTGAACATCTCTCCACCTCCTTCTATGACAGCTGCGTGGACAGCGAGAGTAACCCCTCGATATTTGTGATTTTTGAGAAGCACCAGATCTACCCCGAATACCTGATCAAGTACTCCGATAACTGAGATCTCTGAGCAGGGACAAATTAGAGTGTCACTCCATTGACTGAGTCACCTGACCCCAAGCCCTACCTATACCATCAGCCGGTGCCTAGAATTGCCATTGTTTATGTTTAGGGTGAGACACAAATTAATCAATGACGGGTTGTGTGGGTTCAGACCAGTTTATTCTTCATTTTGCTTTTCGGTTGCTTTTAGTAACCCAACTGATGCACTTCAACGCTTAGGCTAGACGCCCCATATGTACTTCACATACAGGTGCCTACCATCGTTTGTTGGGGGGACCTTAAATATTTAGTTAAGCAAAACTCCCAGCATCCAATAGCTGAATTCTGTCATGGGGGAATGGGAAAGTTAAAGGAGAACTAAACCCTAAAAATGTATATAACTAGAAATGCTATATTTTATATACTGAAAAGATGAAAAGAAAATGGGGAGCTACTGGGGCATCTTTGGAGACACAGATCTTTATAGCTAAAGGGCTGTAGTTGTCTTGGGCTGGTACAAAAGCCTCATAATGTATAACATTTCTAGCTATTTTTTAAGTTAAGCTTTAGTTCTCCTTTAAACTAACTTTTATGACATAGAGAGTGATATTCTGAGACAAATTGCAATTGGTTTTCATTATTTCTGGCTTTTGAGTTATTTAGCTTTATATTCAGCAGCTCTCCAGTTTGCAATTTCAGCAATCTCGTTGCCATGGTCCAAATTACCCCAGCAACCATGCATTGCTTTAAACAAGAGACTGGAATATGAATAGGAGAGGCCTAAATAGAAAGATGAGGAATAAATAGTTTTTTTTAGATGAGGTCAGTGCCCCCCCCTATTTAAAAATAATTAAAAAACGATATAAAGAAAAAAAATGAAGGCCAATTGAAAAGTGGCTTTGATTTAGCTCAGTTCAGTTTTGCTTAATTCTAGAGCTCAGCGACCTCTGTGCCCAGATATTCAGCAAAGTTTATTTTTGTTCGGTCCATTTCATGCCAGGAGAATTTTTTAACCAACCGTAGGCTTTATTGGATCGTGGGAATGTAGGCCCAGCTACCCCCCATCCAATCCCCTTTTACTGAATCTTTCCCTCGATCTTGGTGTAAATCATGAAGAATCGCTGTGGAAAATAAACAGTAATAATAATCCTGGGTTTCCGTAATTGGATTTAAAGTATTTTTGTGCTCTGATCCCAAGGAGAACATTTAACCCTTTAAAAAGCGCTGGTTTTTGGTGGGTTTGGTAAAACAGTCATTATTAGGGGCTGAGAACAAATTTCCTTAATACACATTTAATGATTCTGTTGTATTCTAATAATGTGCTAATTATCAGTGTGTGGTCTGCATTTCATCTTTGACTTCCTACTAATAAAAAATCTTTTTGCTTCATGTATCTCTTTCCTTTGCTAATTAATGTTTCCCCGACCCTCCCCCTGTAAGCTGCCATCAGAGTGTTCTAGTCCCACCCAGTGCTGGAGTCACAGACTTCCTGCTCCTTCCCCTCAGAATGTTCTAGTCCCGCCCACTGCTGGAGTCACAGACTTCCTGCTCCTTCCACTAAGAGTGTTCTAGTTCTAGTCCCACCTACTGCTGGAGTCACAGACTTCCTTCCCCTCAGAATGTTCTAGTCCCGCCCACTGCTGGAGTCACAGACTTCCTGCTCCTTCCACTACGAGTGTTCTATTTCTAGTCCCACCTACTGCTGGAGTCACAGACTTCCTTCCCCTCAGAGTGTTCTAGTCCCACCCACTGCTGGAGTCACAGACTTCCTTCCCCTCAGAGTGTTCTAGTCCCACCCACTGCTGGAGTCACAGACTTCCTGCCCTTCCACTCAGAGTGTTCTAATCCCACCCAGTACTGGAATCACAGACTTCCTGCCCTTCCACTCAGTGTTCTAGTCCCACCCACTGCTGGAGTCACAGACTTCCTGCTCCTTCCACTCAGAGTGTTCTAGTCCCACCCACTGCTGGAGTCACAGACTTCCTTCCCCCCAGAGTGTTCTAGTCCCACCCACTGCTGGAGTCACAGACTTCCTTCCCCTCAGAGTGTTCTAGTCCCACCCACTGCTGGAGTCACAGACTTCCTTCCCCCCAGAGTGTTCTAGTCCCACCCACTGCTGGAGTCACAGACTTCCTTCCCCTCAGTGTTCTAGTCCCACCCACTGCTGGAGTCACAGACTTCTTGCACCTCAGTGTGTTCTAGTCCCACCCACTGCTCCATAAAAGTTATGTATATTGCTTACACAGAATCACATTTTTCTTTCATTAGGCAAAATGTTTTATATTTTTTTGTTTACTTCCCCTTTAGAGGAATCAATCAGTGGCCCTCTGTGGGTCAATGAAATGATGACGTAACACAAGCTGCTTTTGCTGTCAGTTTTATTTGTGCTATTTGGTAGGGAACAGAGGAGATTCCTTGATGTGGATTTTCGGATGCTTCGGAACAGCAACCACAGCGTCTAATGACTCATGGGAGTGGGGATCCCCGCGGGCTCCTGGGTGGGTTTAACTGCGATATTCTGTAAGAAAGAAATCAGAATCAGGGTGTGACTTCAGTTAAATCAGCCACAGCTACAAATCAGGCATTTCCCATCGTTGTACAACAGCGCCCCCTAGTGACAGAGCTGTTTGCTGCTATTCTATGGTCTCTAACTGAAATACATTAACTAAACCCAATAGGCTGGTTCTGTTTCCAATAAGGATTAATTATAACTTAGTTGGGATCAGGTACAAGCTACTGTTTTATTATTACACAGAAAAAGGAAATCATTTTTAAAAATGTGGATCAAATGGAGTCTATGTTAGATGGCCTTTCCGTAATTCGGTGCTTTCTGGATAACGGGTTTCCGGATAACGGATCCCACGCCTGTATCCCTTTCTGTCTATTTCTGAATCCTGAAAAATGTAGCCGGGGTCAGTTCTCCTTCAGGTGTCAGTGGAGCTGTAGCTATGACTGTTTCAGGAGTCAGAACCACCAGTTGCTTTCCCTTAACTGCTCAGTTATCTTCCCATTGCCAATGGGTGGCTCATGCTGAGAGTCCCTGGCTGCAGCAGCAATGGGGCAGAGATTTTCAAATGCACAACTGTCAAACGGTATCAGTGAGGAGGCTGCTGCACCAAAATCAACCAAGAAATGGGCCCAAACCCGAAATAAAGGGGAAACAAACCTACACTACAGTCTGGGTACATCCTATAGCTGTGATGTAGGTTCCTATATTGTAATACAATCAGCCCTGGGGACAGACATCACTTTATCAGGAACCTACCTGAGCCATAGGCTCTTGACACCATTCTAGTTAATTCAGCGGTACTGGTTCTGCGCCTTCTAGTACTGGTTCTGGCCCGTCTAGCGGTACCGGTTCTCCTGCTACGGTGCTGAGCGCGGTTACGGTGAGCTGCAGTTTGGCTGCGCCTTCCTCTCCGGTTGCCCATTGTCCTCCTGGCCCTGGTTCTTCTGGACCCGACTCTCATTTTGCTCATTTTCTGGGATTCGGTTCTGACAAAGAAGCAGCAGAACTTCTGGGTCTGTGGGAGAAGCTGGAAATGCTTTTCTGGTAATTGCAGGATCCCTCTCCTCTGTAACGGTTCTGCTAATTGTCCGTTGAAGATGTCACCCCCCCACTAAAGTCACATGGGACCAAAGTGTTAATACTGGACCGAACCAAACGTGGGGGAAAGCACTTGGTCTTGCCAGTAAGGAGTCAAAGGCATATAAACCTTTCATATCTCTGTTACTCAACTGTGGCTTGCTGAAATATATCTGGACAACTCCCAGTTTACTCCAATACATTATATAGGGTTAACCGTTAGTTCAGCAACATCACCCCCCACCCCTTTTATGCCCAGCAAATCCCCTGTCTATAGCACCCCCATAATGGTGGCACCTCCTCTATTTCAGTAATGTCCCTCTTGTGCCCAAGACCGAATCTGCATATTGTAATTAAACGTTTTAAATAAAGATACACAAGAACACGATTACTGTATCGAGATATTTATTCACATGCCATTATTAATGTACACACAGAGCTTCCCAAATTCCCCATTAGTGCCCCAGAACAGTGCGACAGAACCATTGGAAAGAAATAATAAAAAACTGATTGTGCAGCAAGGAGGATCATCAGCATGCTCAGTTTCCATGCTGCCATAGGGCTGTTCCTGCTGAATTGTGCTTAGTACAGGGAATACCTATGTACCATAGTTTTATGGGATCTCTCTGTACAGACTATGAGCAAACTTAGGGACTGTTCCTGCTGAATTGTGCTTAGTACAGGGAATACCTATGCTGCCATAGTTTTATGGGATCTCTCTGTACAGACTATGAGCAAACTTAGGGGACTGTTCCTGCTGAATTGTGCTTAGTACAGGGAATACCGATGCTGCCATAGTTTTATGGGATCTCTCTGTACAGACTATGAGCAAACTTAGGGGCTGTTCCTGCTGAATTGTGCTTAGTACAGGGAATACCTATGCTGCCATAGTTTTATGAGATCTCTCTGTACAGACTATGAGCAAACTTAAGGGAATGATCCCAATAGATCTGAATCCATTTATTTATAGTGGAAGAGACAATCCAATGATGATGGGTTTTACCTATTAAAGGACAAGTATCTGCACGTGTATCGTCTGTATGTTAGCGCACCACCACCCTCACATAGACGCCGTCCTTGGGTTTCAGCGTGGACATTGCACTGAGCTGGAGAGGGATCTGCAATGGACAGAGAACAGACCATAATGACTTTCCTACAGGGGTTGTGTTAGACTCTACAACAAGGTTTGTACCCCCTGGGGGTAAGTGGTATGCCCACATTGTGTTCAATATACAGGGGCAGTAATGGGGTATAGGGGGTGTCTTTCCTTCTCACCTGTGTAAGGTCACATGTCTGGAAGCGGAAATTCTTCAAGATTCGGTACAGGGTGATCTTGGCTTCCAGTAGGGCGAGTCTCATCCCAATGCAGCTCCGGGGCCCGGCTCCAAACGGGAGGAACAGAAACGGGTGGCGCTTCTGCTTTTCTTCTGCTGTAAATCTGACAAGTGATGGAAACCATGATCAAAGGATAATGCCAAATTTGTTGCTCAAGCAGTGGGTGGACTCTAACACTCTGATGGAAGCTTACAGGGGGAGGGGTAAGGAGTCTGTGACTCAAGCAGTGGGTGGGACTCTAACACTCTGATGGATGCTTACAGGGGGAGGGGTAAGGAGTCTGTGACTCAAGCAGTGGGTGGGACTCTAACACTCTGATGGAAGCTTACAGGGGGAGGGGTAAGGAGTCTGTGACTCAAGCAGTGGGTGGGACTCTAACACTCTGATGGAAGCTTACAGGGGGAGGGGTAAAGAGTCTGTGACTCAAACAGTGGGTGGATCTAAACACTCTGATGGAAGCTTACAGGGGGAGGGGTAAGGAGTCTGTGACTCAAGCAGTGGGTGGGACTCTAACACTCTGATGGAAGCTTACAGGGGGAGGGGTAAAGAGTCTGTGACTCAAACAGTGGGTGGATCTAAACACTCTGATGGAAGCTTACAGGGGGAGGGGTAAGGAGTCTGTGACTCAAGCAGTGGGTGGGACTCTAACACTCTGATGGAAGCTTACAGGGGGGGTAAAGAGTCTGTGACTCAAACAGTGGGTGGACTCTAACACTCTGATGGAAGCTCACAGGGAGAGGGGTAAGGAGTCTGTGACTCAAGCAGTGGGTGGGAATAAACACTCTGATGGAAGCTTACAGGGGCAGGAGCCTTAACTTTAAGGAGAAGGAAAGGCTTGGTGCACCCCCAAATGCACAGAGCCTTTCCTTCTCCTTTAAGGCATTGTGCTGAACCATCTAATTACAGTAACAGCAGCTCACCTGGGGCACGTTAGGCCAATCAGACGGCCAGACATATTATAATCATTACATTATTTCATTTACCTTTCAGGATTAAATTTCTCGGGCTCGTGCCAAAAACGCGGATCGTTCTGCAGGCACCCAATGGGAATTTCCACCACAGCCCCAGCTGGGATATTCAGCCCCATCACGGTGCAATCCCGGGCAGCTTCCCTGGCAAACCTGTGCAACAGAGACCAGAGGAAAAGCAGATACTTGGGATGGTTCACCTTTACTTTTAGTATATTATAGAATTTCCAATTTTTCATTTGGTCTTTATTATTGATGTTGTATAGTTTCTGAATCATTTGCCTTCATCTTCTGACTCTTTCCAGCTTTCATATGGGGGTCACCGACCCCATTTAAAAAAACCAACTGGTGGTCCTCCTTCCCCTTCCATGGCTCCCTGTTCTTTTGGGGGGAATGAAGCCACCCCAGGAGCATACAGTACCTTTCCCGTCTGCAGTTTCATATACTAAAACAGGTCTATAACACTAGTTTAAACATATTTAGAGACGCAGCCATTTCTCATTGGCTAGTGTATTTGCTATAATGTAGTCGTATATGCCCCACGGTACCTGTATGCGGGCGGGTACATACGCAGGGTCTCATTGATCACCATTTCCATATAGGGCAGCTCATGCACCGTATTGTAGTCGGCTTCTTTCTGCAAAGAGCAAAAATTCATATTGAGTGGGGACAATCCCAGCAATCACGGTGTTAACATGCCCCTAGAACGGCAAATGACTTCTCATGTCCCAGCGGCCAATTGTGCACCGATATCCACTGGTTTAAATAGCACAGATACAGCCCAAAACCCCGAGATCATCAATCAAGTGCTTGCAATTTATTTAACCCTTGCAGTGCTGCATCAAAAACTGCTATTTCCCTTAATTAAAAAGCCCTTGTTTTTCATTGTCTGGGGCAGTTGTGAGGTGTTGCATTTCTTTCAGCCAGCAGAGGGCACCCCACGATAAACCTTAAAATGATCCTGTCATCAGAAAACATGTTTTTTTCAAAACGCATCAGTGAATAGTGCTACTCCAGCAGAATTCTGCACTGAAATCCATTTCTCAAAAGAGCAAACAGATTTTTTTATATTCAATTTTGAAATCTGACATGGGGCTAGACATATTGTCAATTTCCCAGCTGCCCCTGGTCATGTGACTTGTGCCTGCACTTAAGGAGAGAAATGCTTTCTGGCAGGCTGCTGTTTTTCCTTCTCAATGTAACTGAATGTGTCTCAGTGGGACATGGGTTTTTACTATTGAGTGTTGTTCTTAGATCTACCAGGCAGTTGTTATCTTGTATTAGGGAGCTGCTGTCTGGTTACCTTCCCATTGTTCTTTTGTTTGGCTGCTGGGGGGGGGGGAAAGGGAGGGGGTGATATCACTCCAACTTGCAGTACAGCAGTAAAGAGTGATTGAAGTTTATCAGAGCACAAGTCACATGACTTGGGGCAGCTGGGAAATTGACAATATGTCTAGCCCCATGTTAGATTTCAAAATGAAATATAAAAAATCTGTTTGCTCTTTTGAGAAATGGATTTCAGTGCAGAATTCTGCTGGAGCAGCACTATTAACTGATTCATTTTGATTTTTTTTTTTTTTTTCCCATGACAGTATCCTTTTAAATATGTTTCCAAATTTGCCATAAAAACGCCATATTTGATATAGTGAACTCATTGCACGAGGCTAAAGTTTGAGCTTGTCAATAGCAGCAATGATCCAGGACTTCAAACTTGTCACAGGGGGTCACCATCTTGGAAAGTGTCTGTGACACTCACATGCTCAGTGGGCTCTGATTGGCTGTTGAGAAGCTAAGCTTAGGGCTCGTCACTAATTATCCAGCAGAAAATGAGCTTCCCTGGCTGTAATATAAGCTGATGAACAAAATTCATTCATATCCCTTAAGACTAGAGGTTGTGGCCGTCACTGTTGTCTTTGCGGCGCCCCTGGGTTCCCAGACGCACTCACATGCTCTTGGCTGAACTCATCCACCTCCCTGAGCAGCTTCTTCTGACATTCCGGGTGAGTGGCCAACAGGTAGGAAGCGAACGAGAGTAGACTGCAAGTGGTCTCGTATCCAGCGATGAGGAAGATGAAGGCTTGTCCCAGTATCTCCTCTTCATTTAGCTTTTTGGTGGATTTTCTGGGAGGATCCTGACCCCGGTCCTGCTTCTCCGAGGGGCTGTTCCGTGGTACCGAGAGATCCGCTTGGTTGACTATGTCAAAGTGATCCACTGTCACGTGGCCGGCCGAGTCCCGAGCGTCCAACATGAGCTGCAGGAAGTCGCGGCGTCTCTGGGGAGAAATAAATAGATAATGCAGACAAAATTATACCTCAACAGTCACCAGTCCCTGCTTTATACCTTGTTTTGTGCAAATTGCTGAAACTGGGCCCCAGGTGACCACTGTCAATGCTACTTGGCTACTGATGGCAATGGAAATAAAGTGGACAACATTAAACTGCTTGGCTGAAGTTCATTCAGTTGGGCTTACGTTGGGCCCCAGGGCAGAGGTGGCCCCAAGAGACCTGAAAGTGCAATTTTTGGGGCCACGAAGGGGGCACTGCTTGTAGGAGAGCAAGTTGAATCAGGGTCATTGGTTGTGCCTGGGGTGGGGCCTTACCACCTGTGACCTATGGGTTAATAATTGTTAGGGATGCAGCGAATCCTTTGCGAAAGATTCGCCGAATACCGAACTGAATCCTAATTTGCATATGCAAATTAGGGGTGGAAAGGGGAAAACCTTTTTTTACTTCCTATTTTGTGACAAAAATTCACGATTTCCCTCCCCGCCCGTAATTTGCATATGCAAAGTAGGATTCCGTTTGGCTGGGCAGAAGGATTCAGCCGAATCCGAATCATGCTGAAAAAGCCCAAATCCTGGCCGAATCCTGGATTCGGTGCATCCCTAACAATTTAGTTCTGGCCCTACCGGTCGGTGACGTAGAGGGTGGAGGGCGGGCCAGAGAGGGGCGGGGGTTGTGAAGTTTCAGGTGGATTTGTGCCATTTTGTGGGCGGGATTTGTGCCATTTTTTTGGGCGGGGTTGTGACAGTTTGGGGGCGGAGTCAAGCAGTTTCGATGTCGGGTTCACCAGGAAGGGACTGCAGTGCTTGGATTAGGAGAGTAGAGGAGCTGAGAGGGGCAGATATGAGGAGGGCCAGGGGTGGAACAATAGGGATCACAAATTTACCGGCTCATACATTGACAGCAAATTTGTAATACCGGCCCTGGACGTGGCTGCCATTTTACCGGTTACTTTTTACCGGCTACTAGTTGGCAACTCACTATATAAAGCAGAGGTAAAAGGTACAAGGTGAGGGAGGGGTTGTATGACACTGTGAGCCTAAGGAGGGGGTGGGGAGACAGATATAATTGTTCCATTCAATCTGTGCAATAAGGTATGTGTACAAACATACATTTATATTTATTGCTGCCAGGTCAGACTGGGTTTATGCACCTTTTCTACGTAAGCCAAATGAATGCGCTCATCTCAAAAAGGAGGGAATATTTTCCCTTTAATACAATATTTTTCACTCCCTGTCTCTTGTTCTTCCCCATCTCTCTTCGCCTCCCCCCCAGAGTTCTTGTATTTGCCGAGCCTTTGAAGTTTCCCCCATCCATCAAACCGGCACAATCAAAGATCCCATTGAGTGAGGCTGAGCTGCCCCTTCTGTAACCTTGGGAGGCGCAATTAATTAAATTACCCCATTTTATTCTCTGCCTGCCAAACAACTGGTAATCAGATCTGTGTTCTTATTTGGATAAAGACTTCTATTAAACATCAGCAGGTAAAGAAAATAGATGGAAACCTTAACCGTGAATTAAAACCTGATGAGGGCGCTCTATACAAAGTTAGCTTTACATGTAAAGGGTAAATAAACCACTTATAACCAGTGGGATTGTTTTTCTTTCTTTCCCCTTACACAACAAAACATGAACATGCCACTTATTGTGTGCCCAGAACATTCCTTCTCTATATATTTGTATTTATACATATGGGAGGAGGAGGTGCCATATTGATTCCCTTAGACAGTACAGTATGAGGGTATAGCTTATTGTGTGCCCAGAGCATTCCTTCTCTGTATATTTGTATTTATACATATGGGAGGAGGTGCCATATTGATTCCCTTAGACAGTACAGTATGAGGGTATAGCTTATTGTGTGCCCAGAACATTCCTTCTCTGTATATTTGTATTTATACATATGGGAGGAGGTGCCATATTGATTCCCTTAGACAGTACAGTATGAGGGTATAGCTTATTGTGTGCCCAGAACATTCCTTCTCTGTATATTTGTATTTATACATATGGGAGGAGGAGGTGCCATATTGATTCCCTTAGACAGTACAGTATGAGGGTATAGCTTATTGTGTGCCCAGAACATTCCTTCTCTGTTTATTTGTATTTATACATATGGGAGGAGGGAGGTGCCATATTGATTCCCATTATTATAATGGAGTAAGCCTGTTCCTATGTGACTGAGGTGACATGTAAATGCTTAGGTTTTATATCTGAAGCCTCATTAGAAACTTCCAGGGAAATGATTTGGGCTTCATTATAAACTTCTATTCAAAGTATCTGCAAACACGAGTGCCGGGGGCCACAGGGCACAGATACGGCATCAGCACAAAATGTCACGTCCATCTCGCTGCTCTCGATCAGTAATGAACTCAATTACTGGAGTTATTAAAGCAGCGGCGCAGGCAGATAGCGGAGCGGTGAGGAATGAGATGGCGGGTACCTCGTTAGGCGGCTGATTCTCTCGGAAAGCGATGATGTCCCTAATGACCTTGAGGAAGAAGCTGTTTATTCGGTCTCGCTGTTTATTGGGAAGCCGTCGGGCGATGGGGATCATGATAGACGGAAACGCCACTGGTGGGGGGAACAGGGGAGAGAGAAGAAGATAAGATTTTAATTAGCAGGAGAAAAGCAAAACATCAGTAATTGTATAACGTACATACAGAGAATACAGATACTTCCCATGTTATTCTGGGACTGCCATGTGTCTATACTGGAAGAAATATAACTAACTCCACTGATCCTCATTGTAAGCAGCAGTCCTGCCCTGCTTTATGGCAGCTGAGATTCTAGCTATCTGTATAACAGAACATTCTGTCCCAGTGGCTGCACAGATCCTATCTGATCCCCATTGTAAGCAGCAGTCCTGTCCTGCTTTATGGCAGCTGAGATTCTAGCTATCTGTATAACAGAACATTCTGTCCCAGTGGCTGCACAGATCCTATCTGATCCCCATTGTAAGCAGCAGTCCTGTCCTGCTTTATGGCAGCTGAGATTCTAGCTATCTGTATAACAGAACATTCTGTCCCAGTGGCTGCACAGATCCTATCTGATCGCCATTGTAAGCAGCAGTCCTGTCCTGCTTTATGGCAGCTGAGATTCTAGCTATCTGTATAACAGAACATTCTGTCCCAGTGGCTGCACAGATCCTATCTGATCCCCATTGTAAGCAGCAGTCCTGTCCTGCTTTATGGCAGCTGAGATTCTAGCTATCTGTATAACAGAACATTCTGTCCCAATGGCTGCACAGATCCTATCTGATCCCCATTGTAAGCAGCAGTCCTGTCCTGCTTTATGGCAGCTGAGATTCTAGCTATCTGTATAACAGAACATTCTGTCCCAGTGGCTGCACAGATCCTATCTGATCCCCATTGTAAGCAGCAGTCCTGTCCTGCTTTATGGCAGCTCAGATTCTAGCTATCTGTATAACAGAACATTCTGTCCCAGTGGCTGCACAGATCCTATTTGATACCTATTTATAAAACTACAGGGTTTAATGGATATAATTGAATATAGTTAATTGGAGAAAATGGAAAGGCACCAATTATAAATAGAAAACAATATATATAAATACTTTAAAAGGTGGCATATTGCGGTGATACTGAATCTGGCATCTAATGCTATTATATATCATACAGGGGCAGAAACAGTCATAGACTTTAAAGTTACACAATATCAGTTGGTGAGTTAAGGAGCCCATACAACAAAGGAATATGCATGAGAACTCCTAGTTTTCCCAGGATTACTTACAGCACAGTAGGACCAGGGGTTTGAAAGGGGTAAATTGTTCCAGGAACCTTTTGCAGTTCTGCACTAAGGGATGTTCGGGGTCTTTCTGAGAATCCACCTGAGTGCCAAACGCCACACTGGCAACCACATCCATGGTAAAGCAGGCATAGCATCTAGTGTATTGAAAATAAATAGGAGCTTTACTGACGCAACGTCTTGCAAAGTAACTGAATATCACACATGCTTTGAGGCTTGCAATCTGATAATCAGCAAGCAAACCTCTTCCTTAATTAAAAGGCCACATTGTACAGAGTAAATGGCTTTCAGGGCAGATCCAAATACAGAAAATGTAACTGCAGCCAACAGAGAAACCCATAAAAACTGCACCCGGAGTTGAAACTGCCACTGATCCAACATACGCCATGACTCAGCGAGTGACTCAGAGATCCGGTAGGGGTTTTACATGACGTTTACACACATTTCCTACTGATTTTAGTTGAAGATCATCTGCTTATCTGCAACAACCAGGGCATCCCAGTCATTCAGCCACAGTGCCAAATATAGAAAGTTTTTTCCTCCCAAATTTCGCAATAACTGACCCTCAAGCTAGGTTTGTAGTTGTATCTAGCGGAGCAAATAGTATTTTTCCCTAAATCTCAACCCATTTAGCTTGAAGGCTGAACCCCTACCCCCTGACACATCTCCAAGCGCTCCTAGGAGGGCTTATTAGACAGTTTGGGAACCAATGACCTAATACATATTATCCTGAGTTAAAGGAGTTGTTCACCTTTAAATTAAGTTATAGTATGATGTACAGGTATGGGATCCATTATCCAGAAATCCATTATCCAGAAATCCATTATCCAAGAAAGCTCTGAATTACAGAGCAGTCGTCTCCGGTAGACTCCATTTAAAGCAAATAATTAAAATGTTAAAAAAATTATTTCCCTATACCTGTAGTACCTTATACTTGATTCTGACTAATATATAATTAATCCTTATTGGAGACAAAACCAGTCTATTGGATGAATGTTTAAATACATTTTTAGCATACTTAAGGTATGAAGATCCAAATTAGGGCAGAGACACGTGGCGATTTGGGGAGACTCACCTCTTCTCCGGATAACTAATCTTCCCGAACTGCCTTCCTGCAGCTAGAGTCTAAATCGCCGGTGGGATTGCTCTTAGAATTGCCTCACGAGAAAACTTTGGGCGTCTTTGGAAAATGAAGCGCTCTGAGTGCCACCCCGTTGGCCAGAATCTAGATCGTCGGCATTGTGGGGAGATTAGTCGCCTGAAGAAGAGCCAATTTGTCGCCGGGCGACTAATCTCCCCGAACCTCCACGTGTGTCTCTGCCCTAAAGGAAAGATCCCTTATCCGGATCCTGAGCATTTTGGATAAAAGGTCACATACATGTAGAGAGTGATATTCTGAGACACTTTGCAATTGGTTTTCATTTTTTATTATCTATGTTTTTTTTTTATATATATCTTGCTTTTTATTCAGCAGCTCTCCAGTTTTCAATTTCAGCCATCTAGTTACTAGGGTCCAAATTCCCCTAGCAACCATGCACTGATTTAAATAAGAGACTGGAATATGAATAGGAGAGGCCTGAATAGATAGAGGAGTAATAAAAAGTAGCCATAACAATACATTTTGTAGCCTTAAGCTGGCCATAAACTCAAAGATCCGCTTTCCCAGATATGCCACTAATGGCATGGCTATATCGGGGGTAATTCGAACGTTCGGCTGTATGGTGCCAAGGGGCTCCGACGGGTTGGTCGGGTAAAAATCAAACCTTCCCGATCAATATCGTGGCCATATGTCAATCGGGAAGACCCGTCGGAAGCCCCCCATAAATTGGTCCAAACGACTGATATCGGCAGCTTTATCTACCCATGTATGGCCACCTTTACATTTGCTTTTAGGTGGGGTCAGTGACCCCCTTTTGAAACAGTCAGAAGAAGTCTAGAACTTACTAAAAGGTTATTTAAAGGTAAACCACCCCTTTAACTTGGCCATACAGTGATTCCACGGGGAAAAAAAAAGAAATGAATCAATATTATCATTAAATCCCTCACGGGTAACTATTTACCTCTGCACATTACATGCCTCTCCAGAGCTGGCGTACTCCTGCAGATTATCCACTAAAACATCACAGCATTGGTTTATTAGGGGGCACATCTGCAGGATGAGAGAATAAAGCGAAGCGTGAGAAAGGTTAGTGGGAATTAACAGGTGAATGAAAATACTGAGATATTCAGATATTCAGGTCCTTGTACCACTGATTCACTGGGTCAAAAGAAAAAATGGAAAATCACATGCACCGAGCGTCGTTACAGTTTGGTCTGAACTCTGAACACTCGCTCATCACTAGGAATAAACACGAGGAAGCAATAAATCTACACATGTAAACAAGAACTGCACTGCAGTAAACAGGAAACACCCAGGTGTAAACAGCACATGACTAAACAGGATGTTCATGGAAGAATCCCGAATATACAAGGAAGTAAAGATGAAATCTATGTGCCTGCAATTATCTAGTCTGAACTGGGAATGTACGAGTAAAATGCACTGTTATGCAGGAGTTATACAGACGTAAATATGTAGAACACCATTACACAGGAAGTGCATTAGGGTAAACAGGAAATACACTTTTTCGCAGGAAGTACATAGATCTAAATATGTAAAACTCCATTACACAGGAAGTGCATGAGAATAAACAGGAAATACACCATTACGCAGGAAGTACATAGATGTAAATATGTAGAACACCATTACACAGGAAGTGCATGAGAGTAAACAGGAAATACACCGTTGTGCAGGAAGTACACAGAAGTAAATATGTAAAACGCCATTACACAGGAAGTGCATGAGAATAAACAGGAAATACACCGTTACGCAGGAAGTACATAGATGTAAATATGTAGAACGATATTAAACAGGAAGTGCATGAGAATAAATAGGAAATACACTGTTAAGCAGGAAGTACACAGATGTAAATATGTAAAACGCCATTACACAGGAAGTGCATGAGAATAAACAGGAAATACACCGCTACGCAGGAAGTACACTGATGTTAATATGTTAAACGTCATTAAAGGAATTGTTCAGTGTAAAAATAAAAACTGGGTAAATAGATAGGCTGTGCAAAATAAAAAATGTTTCTAATATAGTTAGTTAGCCAAAAATGTAATGTATAAAGGCTGGAGTGACTGGATGTGTAATATAACAGCTACAACACTACTTCCTGCTTTTCAGCTCTCTTGGTTTACACTGACTGGTTACCCTGGCTACCAGGCAGTAACCAATCAGAGACTTGAGGGGGGGCCACATGGGTCATATCTGTTGCTTTTGAATCTGAGCTGAATGCTGAGGATCAATTACAAACTCACTGAACAGAAATGTACCATGTGGCCCCCCTTCAAGTCGCTGACTAACTCAGAGTTATAGAGCTGAAAAGCAGGAAGTTGGATTCTGGCTGTTTTATTAGACATCTGTTCACTCCAGCCTTTATATATTAGATTTTTGCCTAACTAAATATATTAGAAACATTTTTTATTTTGCACAGTCTATCTATTTATACAGTTTTTAGTTTCACACTGAACTATTCCTTTAAACAGGAAGTGCATAAGAGTAAACAGGAAATACACCGTTACATAGGAAGTACACAGACATAAATATGTAGAACACCATTACACAGGAAGTGCATGAGAGTTAACAGGAAATACACCGTTGTGCAGGAAGTACACAGAAGTAAATATGTAAAACGACATTACACAGGAAGTGCATGAGAATAAACAGGAAATAAACCATTAAACAGTAAGTGCACAGGAGTTAACAGGAAAAAACACCATTACACAAGACAAGCACAGGAATAAACAGAAACACACCATTATACAGGAAGTGCAAAGGAGTAAACAGGAAATGCCCCATTTTACAGGAAGTGTGCAGTAGTAAACAGGAAATACAGCATACATTAAAGAACCCACAAGAAACATAAAGCAGCGTTACCTCTTTCATTCGTATGGCACTGAAAGATGGAGTCAGCACACTGCGCACGCGTTTCCACTTGTCATCTCGGAGACACAGCAGACTGTCACTCATCGGCTTGGTCGCCAAATTGAATTTCTGCACGGAGAAAAAAAGAGATTACGGAAGCAGAAGAAGGTGTTGCTCTTACCTTTATCTTTCATGACATGACAAAATCATTTTTATTTTCCTCTACCATGTCCAGGGCTGAACTGGGTCGGAAGCTGAAAGCTTGGGGGATACCACTGTGTCTATCATCAAATGCCTGGGGCCACGGTGTAATGAAATGCTTGAGGGACACTCCTTGTCATGATATGAAATTTGGGGGGACCATAGAGTATCTGCTGTTCCAGCCGCCATGGAAAAAGGGTTGTGTTTTTGCTCACGAGTGGTATTTGTTGTGTCACCCCTTTCAGTTTTTAAAACATTGGTGGTAAAACAAAAAGTGGTATGCGCTAGCACATGGGGTAATTAAAGGGTAAACAATCATGAAAACAAAAATTTTATAGCAGCTTTATCATACTAAAATAAGAAACTTTTTTAAATATAATCAGTTAAAAAAAATCTGCATCATTTCTGAAATAATCAAGTTTATCTTCCCTCTCTTGGCATCTGTTTGTCTTCATTCTGTCTTCATGCGGCGTGGGTGTCAATATATATAGATCCAATATATCTTATAGGGGGGCTCCTTTCCTAGCAGATGAATTAGAGCTCACTCAAATAACTGATTCCAGTACAAACAAAATCTAACAAAATAACTGCCTTTTGCACAAATCCTGCATGTAGAGAGACAGGATTTCTTGTGATTTTAATAGAGTGAGCTCTAATACATCTAGGCAAAAGGAGCTCCCCTATAAGATATGTTGGATCCAACTGTCAGTGCATAACTGACACCCAACTGCTGCATGAAGAGAGAATGAAGAGAAACAGATGCTGAGAGAGGGATAGTGAAGATAAACTTGATTATTTCATAAATGGTACATAATTTTTAATTGATTGTATTTAGAAAGTTTCTTATTTCAGTATGATGAAGCTTATATTGAATTTCCATTTTTCATTTTCATTTTTCCTTTAATCCTCTACGATATCCCTGTCACTCAGAAAACTGCAGAGACCCCCAGCATCTCTATGAGCTGCTTCTTATTGTTGCCTCAATGGGAAACATGTCTTTTCTGGCTTATAAAATTCATTACGGAGAAATAAAGGAAACAGAAAGAACACTAGCAGTCTAGCTTCTGAGGAATTGGGATTCGCTGGAATTTAAGGTTTATATACTTATTTTTATCGACTCAGCCCCCCAAACGTATTTACAAGAACATATATGTGGACAAATAAGGCAGCCGGCACGGAATAACCATATGTCAGGACATCTGAGCTTCCTCTAAATTGTGTTTTTTCTCGCCTTTTAAGATGTAATTTGATTTGAAACCTAACAGAATGCAGCTCAGCCTTCACCTCCTGTTTTCTTTGTACTGTGGATTCGGGATTTTACTGTCCTTGTGTTCTCGCAGCGAGCAGACAAGGCCGCCTTATCTTCGGGAACAGTCTGCTGCTTTATTTGGTACAGAAAAACACGCAGGGAGAAAATAACTTTGCAGTGAGGCATCTAATAAGGAGCATGAAAGTAATAAAGATATTCTAGGGTAGAGTTCTTAGTTTTTTTTTTCTCCTGCAAGAACAAAAAGCAAGTGTGTGAAGTCGTTGGGCAGCGAATGCTTTGGCACGAACGTAAAAGTTGCACCCCCTGCAGAGTGGCATGAGAGCTCTATTGTATTTGAGTTCTTACTTCCCCTTTCAACCCCCCACTACTCACCATTCGGTTAGTGAAGTTGACAAAATCTTTCTGCAGAACCTGTTTAATGGCATCTGGTTCAGCTATGACAATCATCGGGCGCCTCCCCATGTAATATCTGCACGAAATGAGACGCAGGTAGCGTTTTACAAACTATCTGATTATGATAGCTGGGTTCTATAACCTGTACCCCCCAACTAAATGCAATGAACTTAACAGCATTTCCATCCAGGCACTTTATGTAGTATATGTGGCAGAAAACCAGCAAGGTACTACGGGTGACAGACAGCTCCCCTTAACAATAACAGAGACTGGGTACCCAATACCACTATACTGGAAATACTGGAAATAATATGGCGCCTCCCACCCACAGGGTCGGACTGGGCCAGTGGGACACTAGTAAAAAACCTGGAGGGCCCTGCAGACCCAAGTCTGCTCCCTGCTCTGCTCCATAACATAACGCACATGGGGGGGGGAACCAGTGTAAGTCGGCTCCAAGTTTCCCGACTGGGGACCCTAAGATGCCAGCCCTGCTGGACCCAGCAAATACCAATCCGACATTGCCCACCCATAGGTATAAATATACAGAGAAAGAAAGTTCTGGGCACACAAGACAATAAATCCTTACTAGATGGGGCAATCTGTTCCATCAAAGAGGGACTTACCCACAAATGGGACCATACGTTTTTAGAAGATGTCGGTCTCCTTCCCAAAATCCCTTTAAAAAAAAAAAAAATTAGTTATTTCTAAAGTTGGAATGAAAATGCATCAGTAAAGCAGTACAAAGCACCAATGGGCAGTCTAGGAGAGCAAACAGATATTCTATCCAAATCTTACCCTGACGTTACCATTTAGGCTGATTCTCCACCTGGCACTGCCAGCCCTGCAGCTTGGGAAACACTGTCGTACGAGATTCTCAGCTCTGACATCAACTTAAAAAGTGTTGGATAGCGACGGCCGACTTCTTACCTTTTGGAAGAGCATGACGTTACCAATGAAGGGTAGAGGCTTTGGATGCTTTATCCCAACTTTCTCCAGCTGTGAGAATGCAGACACGGAGTACCTACCGAGTGACAAGATTGGCATGAATCACTGCTTGTGGGTTGGTGCACCGTATGCAAAATGTGGCAATTTAC
Organism: Xenopus petersii; assembly: GCA_038501925.1. Classification (NCBI taxonomy): domain Eukaryota; kingdom Metazoa; phylum Chordata; class Amphibia; order Anura; family Pipidae; genus Xenopus; species Xenopus petersii. The sequence continues at coordinate 133,500,189 of CM076677.1, forward strand.
TGTCTACCTGCTGAGCTGGAAATCATACAGGGGGCACAATGTTGACTATTTCCCCATTGTCGAACAGTATGCATGGATGGTGCTATAAAATGTAAATGTTTTTTTCTGTGCATTGTTTTCTATGTCTTGAATGATAGAGCAATACATGGGTTCACTGACCCTGTGTTTCCTTCTCCTATGGCTCAACCCATAAGCGCACTGTACAGTGCAATAGGCACATATGGCAAAGGAGAGCCGGCCGGTGAGTCTGACTGTGGATATGTATAGGACCTACCCACCGGCAGGCACAGCGCTGATCTTATTTATAAGAAAACAAAAGGATAAAAAAGCAAAAGGATTAGCTCTATTTCCATCATACAGCTCCACCGGGCACACGCTGTGCATTACAGTTATTAGGTTTATAATAAAGGGAATAAATATAATAAAGAACACATTAACACAAGGGCAGCTGGAGGCACCTAAGGAGAATAACACTCAGAATTGCAAATGCCCTCCTGCTTTATATTTAAAGGATTTGATCCAACCGGGAAATATTTTACCGTCTGTTGCCTACTGATGTTATGGTTCTTCGAAAATATTGCTCCCAACTTTCCCCTTTATATAGGGACTTATGGGAAATGCACAGTGCAGGGCTGTGCTGAAATCTTTGCCCCCCACATTAGGTGTATCGCCCAACATTCCCCTTTTTTTAGGAGTTTATGGGAAATATACTGTACAGAGCACTGCTGTTTATCTCTCCCAATATTTTTCACTATTTTCTTTTGTAGGTTTAACTTCCCCTTAAAATATCTTTGATTGTTGCATATCAGTATCTCTAGCTCACATCAAATTTCTGCAGCTATTTCAACTGCGCCGCTGCATGTCATCGCAATGATCCAGAGGACTTATATATGCAACGATGTGTAAACAGTATCGGCCTTCTGTAAATAACTGGCACAAGAACACTTTCATTAAACTTATTTAGGGAGACTGAATATTTTATTTCCAACTACACTCAAAAGAACCAGCTGTTTTTGAAATAGAAAGGTTCTAATCCCCTAATGGCAAGTCTGACTGCTGATGCAAAGTCTGGGTCTGAATAACATGGAAACTGCATTTCCCCATAAATCAACATTCTTGCGCTCAAATCTTGGAATTGTTTCTATTCTGTTTATCCTGAAAAAGATTAACTAAATTTCCATGGAATCTACCCTGGGTACCCCTGGAACCACAGCAGGGTGACACCCCAATGTTTCTATATATCTGTAACCTTGTTATGAGCTAAGGGGGCCCAGTCTGAAGGTCAGTTAGGGGGAGATTTGGGGTGAGTGCTTATTTGTACCCTGCGTACCCCTGGAACTATAGCAGGGTGACACCCCAATGTTTCTATATATCTGTAACCTTGTTATGAGCTAAGGGGGCCCAGTCTGAAGGTCAGTTAGGGGGAGATTTGGGGTGAGTGTTTATTTGTAACCTGGGTACCCCTGGAACTATAGCAGGGTGACACCCCAATGTTTCTATATATCTGTAACCTTGTTATGAGCTAAGGGGGCCCAGTCTGAAGGTCAGTTAGGGGGAGATTTGGGGTGAGTGTTTATTTGTACCCTGCGTACCCCTGGAACTATAGCAGTGTGACACCCCAATGTTTCTATATATTTGTAACCTTGTTATGAGCTAAGGGAGCCCAGTCTGAAGATCAGTTAGGGGGAGATTTGGGGTGAGTGTTTATTTGTGCCCTGGGTACCCCTGGAACTATAGCAGGGTGACACCCCAATGTTTCTATACATCTGTAACCTTGTTATGAGCTAAGGGGCCCAGTCTGAAGGTCAGTTAGGGGGAGATTTGGGGTGAGTGCTTATTTGTACCCTGGGTACCCCTGGAACTATAGCAGGGTGACACCCCAATGTTTCTATATATCTGTAACCTTGTTATGAGCTAAGGGGGCCCAGTCTGAAGGTCAGTTAGGGGGAGATTTGGGGTGATTACTTATTTGTGCCCTGGGTACCCCTGGAACTATAGCAGGGTGACACCCCAATGTTTCTATATATCTGTAACCTTGTTATGAGCTAAGGGAGCCCAGTCTGAAGGTCAGTTAGGAGGAGAGTGTACTAGCCTGGGGGTGCTAATAGAATAGCCACTGGTACTCTAGCAGGCTAGTCCAACATTGGATCAGTACTCACCAGTAGACAAGGCCCAGGAAACCGGCAACAAGAGTGAAGGTCACCATGCAGCCATCCAGTCCCCATAACCTGAGCATCTCCATGGTTCCGCTCTCTCCCAGTCACACTTCAACCAAATTGAAGGTCCCAACGTCTGAGCGAGTGTCTGTGGGCAGAAAGGAAGGGAAGGAGGAGATGAGCAATGAGTGACCCATTGTGTCACCAGATGGGCCGCAGAATGGGGTGTAACCAGGGGACATAGATAAACAGCGGTTATAATCAAATGAGGCTTTTTGTTATCATTAGGCACAAAACTTCCCAACACTGCAGCACTTCCTCCAGCCCAACTTTATATATATATATATATACACTGTATATTTGCATCTGCAAAGGGGAAGTCAGTCTCTCCCCTCTCTTTAAAATAAAGAATTGTCAATGTACTTTAAAGGGGAACTGAAGCTCAACAAAGTATTAGGCTAGAAATGCTCAGGCTTATGTTTGGGCTTTTGTACCAAACCAACACATACCCTAAAGAGCTTTGAAGTTTATAAGGCTTTTCAAATTCACCATTTGGGTAACAGACTGCACTTAAAGGGGATGTAAACCCTCCAAAAAATAGTTTGCCCAGTGAAAAAGAATGTACCTCTTCGCAACTTCCCAATATCCATTCATTCCTCATTCTCACTGGGTTTATAGTTCTGTGTAACTGTCATTGTGTCTGTCCCTTTCTCTTCTCTGCACTGCTGCTTCTGACTCCTGATACAACTTCCCAATATCCATTCATTCCTCATTCTCACTGGGTTTATAGTTCTGTGTAACTGTCATTGTGTCTGTCCCTTTCTCTGCACTGCTGCCTCTGACTCCTGATACAACTTCCCAATATCCATTCATTCCTCATTCTCACTGGGTTTATAGTTCTGTGTAACTGTCATTGTGTCTGTCCCTTTCTCTTCTCTGCACTGCTGCTTCTGACTCCTGATACAACTTCCCAATATCCATTCATTCCTCATTCTCACTGGGTTTATAGTTCTGTGTAACTGTCATTGTGTCTGTCCCTTTCTCTTCTCTGCACTGCTGCTTCTGACTCCTGATACAACTTCCCAATATCCATTCATTCCTCATTCTCACTGGGTTTATAGTTCTGTGTAACTGTCATTGTGTCTGTCCCTTTCTCTGCACTGCTGCTTCTGACTCCTGATACAACTTCCCAATATCCATTCATTCCTCATTCTCACTGGGTTTATAGTTCTGTGTAACTGTCATTGTGTCTGTCCCTTTCTCTTCTCTGCACTGCTGCCTCTGACTCCTGATACAACTTCCCAATATCCATTCATTCCTCATTCTCACTGGGTTTATAGTTCTGTGTAACTGTCATTGTGTCTGTCCCTTTCTCTGCACTGCTGCTTCTGACTCCTGATACAACTTCCCAATATCCATTCATTCCTCATTCTCACTGGGTTTATAGTTCTGTGTAACTGTCATTGTGTCTGTCCCTTTCTCTTCTCTGCACTGCTGCTTCTGACTCCTGATACAACTTCCCAATATCCATTCATTCCTCATTCTCACTGGGTTTATAGTTCTGTGTAACTGTCATTGTGTCTGTCCCTTTCTCTGCACTGCAGCTTCTGACTCCTGATACAACTTCCCAATATCCATTCATTCCTCATTCTCACTGGGTTTATAGTTCTGTGTAACTGTCATTGTGTCTGTCCCTTTCTCTTCTCTGCACTGCTGCTTCTGACTCCTGATACAACTTCCCAATATCCATTCATTCCTCATTCTCACTGGGTTTATAGTTCTGTGTAACTGTCATTGTGTCTGTCCCTTTCTCTTCTCTGCACTGCTGCTTCTGACTCCTGATACAACTTCCCAATATCCATTCATTCCTCATTCTCACTGGGTTTATAGTTCTGTGTAACTGTCATTGTGTCTGTCCCTTTCTCTTCTCTGCACTGCAGCAATGTAGCTAAAGTCAGCTCATTAAGAGACCTGTAGGAGAACCACCTTGTGCTACATTGTCTTTAGAGTCGGAACCTTAGGAGTTAAGACTTAAGACTTCAAGAGACGGAGGCGCTGGGGGTGCAGCGGGGAGTTATTGTATACACTGCTGCCTGTCAGACTGCCATAATATTTGCTATTAAAAGCATCTCCTGCAAGAGAGTGAGTGGGCGGGCGGATCAGACAGTTCTGGGACTAAACAATATATTTTGCCTCTTGAGCGCAGTATCAGAGAATATATTTTGGGGGGGGGGGTTTACAGCAACTGTATATCAATCAGAAATTACACCCCATATAGTGAAGCAATAAAGTAAATGACTAAGCACTAAAGCCTATTATAAAAGGTCAATTTAAAGGGGAAGTTCACCTTTACATTAGTATAAAATAACTGGTCTTCTTCTACATTTCAGTTGGTCTTTGTTATTTGTTGTGCATGTTTTTTACGGTCTCTATTATTCTCCTTTGTCTGAAAATGCTGTCTGGTCATTGGTAGTCACTGACCCCCCGGCAACCAAACAACAGACTGACTGTAAGGCTTTCGAGTTATATTGTTATTCTTATTTTTTATAACTGCTTAGTGTTCGCCCCCTTCTATGCTGATGTGAAGACTTTTCCCAGGTTAATAAAGTAATTATCCCCCAAGCAACCAGTATTTTAAAGTGTCCCAAGTTAATTTTGACAAATAATACCATTATAGTAAATAATTCTGCCAATTGGCTGCATAGGCCTTTGCTGTATTTAAAGTCAAAGGCTGAGTTAAAAAACTGCCAGTTCTGACTACTACAACAATGTAGCAGAGGTCAGCTGATCAACCGAGCTGGAAGACAACCGCTTTCTGCTAAAGTAGAGGATAAGGAAATACTGCTTTTAATAGCAGTTACATTTATATATAGGTATGAATATTTAGCAAGTGCCTGCAGGCAGCGACGTGACTAGGTATGTGAGACAAACAGGACCTTTAATTTGGTATCCGTATCCCTAAACATTCAGCAGTCGGAATGTGATGAGTCGAGGAATAAAAAGACATGACAAGGGGTCAGCCCAAGGCACCAGGACCTGTTACAGCCTGAACCCCAGTGGGGCGTCAAGGAGGTTTGGGAAAGAACAAAGAAAGTTATTTCTAGAGAATCAAATACTTCCCATAAGCTTTTACAAAAAAAAGTGCAGTTGAACTTCCCCTTGACCTGCCGGAGCTCCGCCCAATAACTAAATAAATAAATAAATGTCATTCTGAGCAACTTCCCGATGTACATTGACTGATCTAAGCCCTACTGAACGCAACACGCGACTCCTGACACAATGTAGCAGAAGCCAGCCGCTTAAACAGAACCCAATCTCTGCTACATTGTTTCAAGGGTCAGAACTAGAGAAGAGAAATGGGCAGTTACTGTCAATTTATATGAAAACTTTATGGAAAGCGCTGCGGAGAATGACTGTGCTGTAGTTATGGGGTAACAATGGCCAGAAGGCAACACAGATTTTCTGAGAATAAAAACATCGAGCCAAAGGGCAGAGTTTCTGGGATCCCTCATGGTGTAAGTCGGCTCTCAGGGCCACAGGCAGTGTAGAATATAGTGAATGTGAATGTGTCCTTGAATAATTCAGCATTCGTAGGGAAAGGACTAGGGGTGCAGAAGGGGTACATGCCTAGGGCTCAACAGTTGGAGGGGGCACTAGGACCCTACGCATGTACCTCTATTGCCTCTGCTCCATGGTGGGATCAGTTTGTGATTTAGAGGGTTGCCCCTGGTTATGGCTAGGGATGCTGGGATATGTAGTTCAAGGACACCTGGTTAGCGATGGACAAATTAATGGGCGCCGGCGTCAACTAAATCGATGTTTCTTGAATTTTTCGCCAGTTTCGCGAATTTCGTGTGAAATTCGTGGTGAAGCGAAACGGGACTAATTCGCCCATCACTACACCTGGTAACTAACAGCTGTAGGTCTCTGCTCATTGGACACAACTGGAAAGGTAGTTACCCTTTAAATAAACTTTTACCAAGACGTAGGGAGTGAAATTCAGAGACAATAATGGGTATATGTGTTTTCACTTATTTAGCTCTTTGTTCAGCAGCTCTCTAGTTTGGCATTCAGCAGCTATGTGGTCGCTAGTGGTCAATTTGCCCTAGCAACCAGGCAGTTGTGTGAATGAGAGACTGCTCATATATATATATATATTAGGGATGCGCCAAATCCAGGATTCTGCCTTTTTCAGCAGCAGGATTAGGATTCGGCCGAATCCTTCTGCCCAGCTGAACCGAATCCAAATCCTAATTTGCATATGCAAATTAGGGGCAGAGAGTGAAATCGTGTGACTTTTTGTCAGAAAACAAGGAAGTAAAAAATGGTTTCCCCTTCCCACCCCTAATTTGCATATGGGGATTAGGATTCGATTCAGTATTCGGCCGAATCTTTAGCAAAGGACTCGGGGGGGGGGTTCGGCCGAATACAAAATTGTGGATTCAGTGCATCCCTAATATGATATTATATATACACATATATGGCAGTGCACTCCTGGGATTTCTTTAACAATTAATATTATTTATTTCAACATGGTACAAGAATCAACATTTAGGGTAGGACTCCATGAACGATTTTGTCGCAATCCGACGCGCTGCGACAAAACGCATGCGACAAAAATAAGGTAAGAGATAGAATTGTCACATGGTGTCGCAGCGTTGATCCGACGCGACACGACTGTCGGATGCAGATGCTGCGGGTTTGGGCATTATGTCGGATCGCGACAAAATTGTTCGTGGAGTCCTAACCCTAAAGCTCACATACAGAGCCTTTGTTAAAATATATATATTTTTTTATATAAAAAGAACAAAAAGTAACAATAAAATTGTAGCCTTGCTGACCATTAGGCTGCAGGGGGAGGTCTGTGACCCCTATTTTCAAGAGATAAGTAAAAAAAAAAATGAAGACCAATTGCCAAGTTTCTAGGAATTCTATAACTTACTATAAATTAACTTAAAGAGATACTGACATATGAAATTAAATCTTTTTTTTTCCCATCTATCATAACATTGTCTTGTAATTTTGCCATAAAAGTATTTACCTAAATGATTCCCCATGCTTAGATGCCAGATTTGTGCAGCAGTAATCTGTTAGCATTAGAATCTCTAACTGACAGTTTAGGAAGGGACAGTCAGGTTTAGGAACTTCAAGTAACAATTACTTACGAAAGCAGCTCTATCCGCGAAAGACAGTCAACGTGACCTATAGGCAACTTTTAATGTACATTAATAACTTTTTTAGTGTCAGTATCACTTTAAGGTGAACCACCCCTTTAAGTCTTTTTTGGGGAGGCATTAACCCTTTCACACGCAAGAGAATCCCAGATATGTTAATGACGCTACAGCGACACCACTCTAGTACCTGCTGATAACGTCAACACGAAAGGGCTAAACCCTCAGAACTAACACTCAAATACAAAGGGGGGGAATTATCCACCTACTGTAACTTTAAAACTACAACTCCCAGCATCCCCTGGGGGAATGGGGGAGGTTGGAATTGTCTAATGGGGGGGATTTTACCCTGAGATTTCCCTTAATCAGTGTCAGCCTCGCAGTGGGTACAAATAAATGTATAATAATAATAATAATAATGATAATATTAATGATAATAATAATAAAACTATAAATAATAATAAAGATGATGATGATAATAATTATAATGAAGATAATAATAATAATAATAATACAAATAATAATAATACAAATAATAATAATATAGGTTTGTGGGTAAGTTTTATAGAAATGATAGAAATAAAGCAAATAGTTATGTTTGAAGCAAACAAGCCCCAGAGCAGAGAGGGAATGACCCAGTGAGACACACCCAGCGCTGAATGTGGCAGTTGGGCGCACACTCCCCTGGCAGTCAGGTACCCACAGCAGTTATTTAGTAACAGGAGCAGTTTTTGCCCCGAGCTGCACCGACCTGCCCCTCCCCCACCGGTTTGGGACATTCCAGTGAAAGAAAAGACACCCCAAGTCACAGTTCCCCCAGAATTCCCCGTCCTGTCTTACCTGCAGCTCCTGCCCGACTTGCCCGGCCCCCTGAACCCACCGAAGCTGCACTACCAACATCAGCCGCTGGGGGAAACGCGAGCAGCACCTTGCGCGGGCGCCGCCGGGAAATGTAGTTTAATCTCCTGGTAAAAACGGGGGCGGAGAATGGGGGAAAAAGACTACAATTCCCAAGAGCCCTCGACTTTCTAGTTTATAGCGTGACTTGTGCCTGTGGATATGTAGCTTTTACAGCTTGTGTGTGGGATGGGATCAGAGGTGTAAAGTCATGTTCAGTGTGAGAGAGACAGAGGGGATTGGCTTGACTGGCTCCTGAGTATGCAGCTAAACCCCGGCATCCTCCTCGGCAGTGGCATCGGCCTGCGCTTGGTTTATTGTTAGTAATAGGGACAGGGTTGTACCAAATGTGTAGGTGGGGGTGTCAGCCAATTGCTCTTAATTTTTGTGCACTTTTGGGATGACTTAAACACTGCAGAATGTGCTGTAACAGTAATAATCTGTCATCAGCATCCTCTATCCAATTTGTGGTTCCTTTAGGCGCAGTGTGTGCATGGCGGCATAGAATTCAGCGCTGACTGCGGCGTGCATGCCAATGAATGGCTATATAGGGAATAATAATGTACCCCTGGGTTGTAAAATATAAGGCTATTATAAGTCACAGAGGAAATGCTAATATGGTCATACTTTACAACAGGGTACGTTATTTCTCTATATTACTCTATCAATGGAGGAAACTGACCCCACAATCAGGGGCCCGGATCTTGGGATCTGTTTACTGTATTGTTGTAAAGAAATCTCCCCTCCTCGGGCAATTTCCTATCCGGCAGGGACTAAGCTGGCAGATGGACGTCAGGACTTCGGTGTAAATTGCCGGCGGGATGCCACTTGGATCGATCAGTTTTGCGAAGTCGCCCGTAGTTTCCTAATTTGGGCGACTTCAGAAAAAGGAAACGCACCGACTTACATTTTAGCCGGCGAGAAGGCAGGGGAGGCAGTTCGGGGAGATTAGTTGCCACGAAGAAGAGGAGATTTGTCGCCCGGCGACTAATCTCCTCGAATCTGCCTGTGTGCCCTGACCCTTAACATTGGGATCAACCATCATTTTTACATAAAATACCGGCCAGATGGCAACCCTAGATCCAACCAGGGCTGGACTGGTGGGCCCACCAAGGCTGCTGCTTCAGGGCCCCCAAACCCCACCGAGCCCCCCGTCCCAGCAGCGAAGACACCTCAGGCCCCCTGCACCGCATTTAGTGGGTTTGGGCCAAAGGGGCCATCAAGGGCCGGGGCCCGCAGGGTTTTTTCCTGGTGTCCTGCTGGGCCAGTCCAACCCTGGGTCCAACTCTGATGCTGCCCCTTCCTCCCCGCATGTTCCTGTTCTGGGTTGTGGCCCCAATTAGGAAGGCAAGTCAAGGGGAAGTGCCCATGGTTCCAAGTGGGTCTGGGTTCCTTTAGGGGATGCTGGGAGTTGTAGTTCTACAGTCAGTGGATAAATTGTGACTTCCCTAGCCCCCTTGTATTTGAGTTTTAGTGCTGAGGGTTTAACCCTTTTGTGTTGACATTATCAGCACTTACCTGAGTGCAGTCGCTGCAGCTTCAGTGTTTCAGGATTAACATATCTGGGATTCTGTTGGGTGCCACTGGCATGTGAAAGGGTTAATGCCTCCCCAAAAAAAGACTTAAAGTGGTGGCTCACCTTAAGTTAACTTTTAGTATGTTATAGAATTCCTATAACTTTGCAATTGGTCTTCATTTTTTTACTTTCCTCTTCTTCCTTTTTCCAGCTTGACCTCCCCCCCTGCAGCCTATTGCTCGGTGAGGCTACAATTTTATTGTTACTTTTTGTTCTTTTCCTATATATATATATATATATATATATATATATATATATATATATATATAGTAAATAAAGTACCCCCTATTGTTAAATATAAATTACGAGGGGTTCCATGACCATACTCCGGCCGAGTGCTTTTATACAGGTCATGTTACTCCTGGTAACTTCTAATATCCTCATATTTTCCAACAAGGGGTACTTTATTTATTATAATACACACGTTTTAGTGAGTCATGTGACAAAAATGACATCACTAAGCTCCGTTTATAACTGATGACATCACTAAGAGCCATTTATAACAATATAATTTACAGAATATTCCAGGGTCAGCCTCTTTTGCCTACACCTAGTTCCTTCTCTGCAGGCACTGACTAGTTACACCACTGAATTAGTCCTGGACTGGGATTCAAAATAGGTCCTGGCATTTCAAGTACAGAGAGGTCCAAACAGCCCCCCAAGAAGCCCAATAAATAGTGACTGTCTATGGAATCTTAAAGCAACCCTTTTGGCATTTGCCAGAACCTACAGATTGCCAGTCCATAAATATCCTCTTAATTATATCCTTATAATACACAAAAGCCATGAATATCTTGTAAATTATAAACGGTGAGTTCTGATGTCATCAGTTATAAACGGTGAGTAGTGATGTCATTTCTGTCACATGACTCACTGAATCTTGTGTATTATAATAAAGTACCCCTTTTGCAAAATATGAGGATATTAGAAGTTACCTCGGAGTTCCATGACCTGTATAAGAGGGGGTACTTTATTCACTATATAAATGTAGCTTAGTGATGTCATCAGTTATAAATGGAGCTGAGTGATGTCATTTTTGTCATATGACTCACTAAACCTTGCGTATAATGTAAAGTACCGCTTGTTGGAAAATATGAGGAAATTAGAAGTCACCATGACTGGAACTGAACTCCTCAGTGAATTATAATATCCTTATATTTTGCAACAGGGGGTACTTTATTCACTATATAACGACACAAAAAACAAGAGACACAGAGAAACTGCTTTCAATAGCAAAGACATTTAAAGTAGCAAATCGGGGACATTGCAGAATAAAGGCATATTGGGAAGTTGCTGAATATTACATTTGATTTTTATAATGATGCAAAACTTTGAATTTTAATCAGGGTTGTTTCCAAGGAAAAGAGTCCTTTATCTGTTTATAGGAACCGCACAGATGGGGGTAACAAGGCGCGAGACAATGGCGAACACTGTGACTTTACAATGACTACTTTGACTTTATAACTCAGGCAAAGATAACGAGAGGAAAAGGTCCACTCTTTGTGTTCTGATCATAATAAGGATTATCCCGTTCACAACAATAAAGACATTTGAGGGTGGTGGGGGGGGGGGTTGACATTCAACCTGCATGTATGCCAATGTAACTCTCACTTTTGTGGTGGGTGTGTAAATCTGTAAATACACAAACTTTTCTTACTCATATCAGCCCTTCCCTGATGAGCTTACAATCTAAGGTCCTTAAAAAGGGTAATTGCAGATTCAGTGGCCATTTTGCATCTGTTCCTCTTTCTGCCACTAGGGGGCGAGCCTACTTAACCCTTCGCTATAGTATGAGTTTTTCTTACACCAGTATTTGTAGGTTTATACTTCCTTATACTGATATATATATATGTATTGCCTTTATAAAACTAGAATGACAATTACTGCTCAGTGGAGTAAGTCTCCAAGAGATATGGGTGGGAGAGGGACCCGGTGGCCCACGACCTAGATAGGTGGTGTTCAAAGAACCTCTTTCCACCTGACTACTCTGGGGCCAATTCACTGACAAGCAGTTCCATAAACTGATTCTGGTGATTGCCATTGTAATTAATGAGGATAAGGCTGGGCATTCTGACCCCAATTCCTATCCGTAGTTCACCCGTACATATTTACTAGGCTGGGAGCACTGACACCTATACACCTGCATTTTAAGGTGAGGATGCACCATCATAGCCAGAGAAGGGGTTTTGAGGATTGGTGCGGATAATTATGTTTATTTCTTACAGATCACAGTAACCCAGGGTTTATTACATATATGATTCCATGTATAATACCACAGAAAGCATGGAAGGATACATACAGTGCAAATTCCATGTATAATACCCCAGAATACACAGCAGATAAATACAGTGCCAATTCCATGTATAATACCTCAGAACACACAGTAGGATAAATACAGTGCCAATTCCATGTATAATACTCCAGAACACACAGCAGATAAATACAGGGCCAATTCCATGTACAATACCCCAGAACACACAGCAGATAAATACAGTGCCAATTCCATGTATAATACCCCAGAACACACAGCAGATAAATACAGTGCCAATTCCATGTATAATACCCCAGAACACACAGCAGGATAAATACAGTGCCAATTCCGTGTATAATACTCCAGAACACACGGCGGAATAAATACAGTGCCAATTCCATGTATAATACCCCAGAACACACAGCAGGATAAATACAGTGTCAATTCCATGTATAATACCCCAGAACACACAGCAGATAAATACAGGGCCAATTCCATGTATAATACCCCAGAACACACAGCAGGATAAATACAGTGCCAATTCCATGTATAATACCCCAGAACACACAGCAGGATAAATACAGGGCCAATTCCATGTATAATACCCCAGAACACACAGCAGGATAAATACAGGGCCAATTCCATGTATAATACCCCAGAACACACAGCAGGATAAATACAGGGCCAATTCCATGTATAATACCCCAGAACACACAGCAGATAAATACAGTGCCAATTCCATGTATAATACCCCAGAACACACAGCAGGATAAATACAGGGCCAATTCCATGTATAATACCCCAGAACACACAGCAGATAAATACAGTGCCAATTCCATGTATAATACCCCAGAACACACAGCAGGATAAATACAGTGCCAATTCCATGTATAATACCCCAGAACACACAGCAGGATAAATACAGTGCCAATTCCATGTATAATACCCCAGAACACACAGCAGATAAATACAGTGCCAATTCCATGTATAATACCCCAGAACACACAGTAGGATAAATACAGTGCCAATTCCGTGTATAATACTCCAGAACACACGGCGGAATAAATACAGTGCCAATTCCATATATAATACCCCAGAACACACAGCAGGATAAATACAGTGTCAATTCCATGTATAATACCCCAGAACACACAGCAGATAAATACAGGGCCAATTCCATGTATAATACCCCAGAACACACAGCAGGATAAATACAGGGCCAATTCCATGTATAATACCTCAGAACATACAGCAGGATAAATACAGGGCCAATTCCATGTATAATACCCCAGAACACACAGCAGATAAATACAGTGCCAATTCCATGTATAATACCCCAGAACACACAGCAGGATAAATACAGGGCCAATTCCATGTATAATACCCCAGAACATACAGCAGGATAAATACAGGGCCAATTCCATGTATAATACCCCAGAACACACAGCAGATAAATACAGTGCCAATTCCGTGTATAATACTCCAGAACACACGGCGGAATAAATACAGTGCCAATTCCATATATAATACCCCAGAACACACAGCAGGATAAATACAGGGCCAATTCCATGTATAATACCCCAGAACACACAGCAGATAAATACAGGGCCAATTCCATGTATAATACCCCAGAACACACAGCAGGATAAATACAGGGCCAATTCCATGTATAATACCCCAGAACATACAGCAGGATAAATACAGGGCCAATTCCATGTATAATACCCCAGAACACACAGCAGGATAAATACAGTGTCAATTCCATGTATAATACCCCAGAACACACATCAGATAAACACAGTGCCAGTTCCATGTATAATACCCCAGAACACACAGCAGGATAAATACAGGGCCAATTCCATGTATAATACCCCAGAACACACAGCAGATAAATACAGGGCCAATTCCATGTATAATACCCCAGAACACACAGCAGATAAATACAGTGCCAATTCCATGTATAATACTTCAGAACACACGGCGGAATAAATACAGTACCAATTCCATGTATAATACCCCAGAACACAAAGTAGGATAAATACAGTGCCAATTCCATGTATAATACCCCAGAACACACAGCAGATAAATACAGTGCCAATTCCATGTATAATACCCCAGAACACACAGCAGGATAAATACAGTGCCAATTCCATGTATAATACCCCAGAACACACAGCAGGATAAATACAGTGCCAATTCCATGTATAATACCCCAGAACACACAGCAGATAAATACAGTGCCAATTCCATGTATAATACCCCAGAACACACAGCAGGATAAATACAGTGCCAATTCCATGTATAATACCCCAGAACACACAGCAGGATAAATACAGGGCCAATTCCATGTATAATACCCCAGAACACACTGCAGGATAAATACAGGGCCAATTCCATGTATAATACCCCAGAACACACAGCAGGATAAATACAGGGCCAATTCCATGTATAATACCCCAGAACACACAGCAGATAAATACAGTGCCAATTCCATGTATAATACCCCAGAACACACAGCAGGATAAATACAGTGCCAATTCCATGTATAATACCCCAGAACACACAGCAGGATAAATACAGTGCCAATTCCATGTATAATACCCCAGAACACACAGCAGATAAATACAGTGCCAATTCCATGTATAATACCCCAGAACACACAGTAGGATAAATACAGTGCCAATTCCGTGTATAATACTCCAGAACACACGGCGGAATAAATACAGTGCCAATTCCATATATAATACCCCAGAACACACAGCAGGATAAATACAGTGTCAATTCCATGTATAATACCCCAGAACACACAGCAGATAAATACAGGGCCAATTCCATGTATAATACCCCAGAACACACAGCAGGATAAATACAGGGCCAATTCCATGTATAATACCCCAGAACACACAGCAGGATAAATACAGGGCCAATTCCATGTATAATACCCCAGAACACACAGCAGGATAAATACAGGGCCAATTCCATGTATAATACCCCAGAACACACAGCAGATAAATACAGGGCCAATTCCATGTATAATACCCCAGAACACACAGCAGATAAATACAGAGCCAATTCCATGTATAATACCCCAGAACACACAGCAGATAAATACAGAGCCAATTCCATGTATAATACCCCAGAACACACAGCAGATAAATACAGAGCCAATTCCATGTATAATACCCCAGAACACACAGCAGATAAATACAGTGCCAATTCCATGTATAATACCCCAGAACACACAGCAGGATAAATACAGAGCCAATTCCATGTATAATACCCCAGAACACACAGCAGATAAATACAGAGCCAATTCCATGTATAATACTTCAGAACACACGGCGGAATAAATACAGTACCAATTCCATGTATAATACCCCAGAACACAAAGTAGGATAAATACAGTGCCAATTCCATGTATAATACCCCAGAACACAAAGTAGGATAAATACAGTGCCAATTCCATGTATAATACCCCAGAACACAAAGTGTGGCAGCTGTTTATATGGAGGATTCTGGGAGGTGTAGTCTTAACCCTTTACCTGTCCATGACGTTGATTCAACATGATTAGCAAGCAAGGTAACGGCCTGCCAAATAGGGTACAACACTTTCCCTGAGATGACCTTAAATGGGACGTATACCTTCATACCTTCCAACTGTCCCATTTTTCACAGGACAGTCCTGATTTTGTCAGCTCAACCTGCAGTCCCGGATTGTTACTGAAATGTCCTGACTTTCTCTTTGATCTCCTACAATGAACAGCCAGAAAAAGATACAAGGTTTTTAAGAGAGCCCGTGGCAGGTGCACTTCGATACATTTGTAACAAATGTGGCAATCTTTTTTTGTCCTCTTTCTATTTCCAGAATGTTGGGAGGTATACAGTATGTACCTTCTATAGTAGTGTTGCTCAATCCAAATGCTCCTAGACTACAACTCCCAGCATGCTATTGCATACGAGCAATGGTTAAAGCATTATGGGAGCTGTAGTCCAGCACTGATAGGTATTATATTATTATATATTTTATTATATTATATTATTATACATGGCACAGAGGCCCAGTCAGATGACAGGGTCGGACTGACTTGATGGAACACCAGGAGAAATCCTGGGGGACTCAGCTGCCTCAACCACTGCCAATGCCCATGCCTATGAATTCAAAACCTTTAGACTGTAAGCTCTTTTGGGCAGGGCTCTCTTTAGCTCTTGTATGAATTATTGGCTGCTTTGTATATAAATCTTTACTTTCCATTTCTTGTACAGCCCTGCAGAAGATGTTGGTGCCTTATGAATATATATATATATATATATATGGTACAGAGAGTGGGAATGGACTCAAGGCTGAGTCACCTATTATATAAATATATACTGTATATTATATGAATCATTGAGTGACATTATCAGAGTCTCATTGGGGGGGGGGCTGCAAGACCCTGTAACCTGAGCTCAGTGGACTCTCTGTACACTCACTGACATCAGCCTGGGAGCTTTAAATGCCGCAGGCAGGAGCAAATGATTGCCGAGTGAGAGATCGGAGCACTACCTGAAACCCTTCGTTTGCCAGCCTGACCTACCCGTATTGCAGAATTATACCCAGGCTCATTCTGATTATTATTATGCTTTATTTAAATGTCACCTACATATCCCACAGCACTGCAATGAGATTATACATCATTACCAACAGTACCTGCTCCAGTGAGCTTACAGTCTAAGGTCCCTATCACATTCCTATCGGTCCCTGCCCCAGTGAGCTTACAATCTAAGGTCCTTAACACATTCCCGTCAGTCCCTGCCCCAGTGATCTTAGAATCTAAGGTCCCTATCACATTCCCATCAGTCCTTGCCCCAGTGAGCTTACAATCTAAGGTCCCTGTCACATTCCTATTAGTCCCCCCCTATCCCAGTGAGCTTACAATCTAAGGTCCCTATCACATTCTCATTAGTCCCTGCCCCAATGAGCTTACAATCTAAGGTCCCTATCACATTCTCATTAGTCCCTGCCCCAATGAGCTTGCAATCTAGGGTCCTTATCACATTCTGATTAGTCCCTATCCCAGTGGAGCTTACAATCTAAGGTCCCTATCACATTCTTATTAGTCCCTGTCTCAGTGGAGCTTACAATCTAAGGTCCCTATCACATTCTTATTAGTCCCTGTCTCAGTGGAGCTTACAATCTAAGGTCCCTATCAGATTGCCATCAGTCCCTGCCCACTATCCAGCAAGGCTTAGAGTACTGCACTTGCACAGTTGGGGACACCTCTCCAGCCGGCAGTTTTAGGATTACATTTCCTAATGGACTTTTTTGATTGGATACATACTGCTTTGCCGGCGACCAATCACATCCCTTTATGACCTACAGATCCAAAGAGCAGCATTTACACTGAGATGTGTTATACAGCACCTCTGTTGCACCCATAGAGCGACCATTGCTAAACTGTATTAAACCAATGTTACATTAAAAAGGGTGGTAGTTGTTATGTGTATAGATCCAACGGCACCCAATTTACTCCAGTGTTTTTTTTAATTTTCTCCCCCATGTAATGATGCTCCAGTTGCATTAAAAGGGGTTGTTCACCTTTAAATTAACTGTTAGTATGATGTAGAGAGGGATATTCTGAGACAATTTGCAATTGGTTTTCATTTTTTATTGTTTGTGGTTTTTGATGGAATATGACTGGAATATGAATAGGGAGGGTTTGAATAGATGAGTAATAAAAAGTAGCCACAACAATTTAAATTTAAAAAAAAAATTTTTTTATGGGGTCAACGACCCACCTCCCCATTTGAAAGCTGGAAAGAGTAAGAACAAGACAAGGTTGGGACACCAGGAAAAAAATGGGGGGCCCCCGTCGGCCCAGACCTGCACCCCCAATCGGACGATCAGCTGTTGTGGCGCATCTTTCGCATGTGCGCGTAAAGCAAGATTGGAGGTCGGTAGGGGGCCCCCCGTGGACTGCCAGGAGGACCCTTCATTTTGCAGTTCCGGTGGGCCCCCAATGCTCCAGTCCGGCCCTGGAAAAAGAAGCCAAAAAATTAATTAAAAAACTATAAAAAATCTAAACAATGAAGACCAATTGAAAAGTTGCTTAATTCTATAACACACTAAAAGTAAATTTAAAGGTGAGCTACCCCTTTAAAAATCTTGAGTAAAGAGCAATTTTTCTGCTCGCAAATTGTGCTGAGATCTATTTTAACCCTTGATAAAAATGCCCCTTGGGGGTCCGTTACTGTGAAAAAAAATGTTATTTTGGGTCTGAATGAGTCTGACCCTAGAGTGTGAATGGGATAGGGCTCTTAGATTGTAAGCTCCACTGGTGCAGGGACTTTAGTGGAAATACCTCCCCCTAGAAAGTGAGGCTTGTAGATAAAAACAGAAGGGAACAAACAGTGGATTTTCTCGGCCAGGAAGCTCGCAGTAATAATTCTGTCAGCCCTTTTTAATATTCGTCCATTAGCCGTAATGCCTCGATAACATCAGCCGCACAGTGACTTATGGGAAGCCAAGAGAAAAGCTGTGTAACTACCGGGACTGAATGTTCCTGGACCCAGAGCTGTTCTGCTTTGTCCCCTTCTTTATACAAAGGATTTCATTGAACTATAAATGTCCATGAAGGTGTTAACACTTATTCTGCACAGGGAGCTTAATGTGGTTTATTGTATATTGTATTATAGATTTAATGTTACTATAGGGAGAGAAAAGCCAAAGGACAGTCTTATTAGGTATGCATACAAGCTCAACCAATCACAACCCTGTTTATCTGCAGAGAAAAAAACAGCCTCTGATATCTTTAATGGGGTGTTTCACCTTTAAACTAACATTTAGGGGCCGATTCACTAACTTCGAGTGAAGGATTCGAAGTAAAAAAACTTCGAATTTCGAAGTGTTTTTTGGGCTACTTCGACCATACAGAGCCAATTCCATGTATAATACCCAGAACACACAGTAGGATAAATACAGGGCCAATTCCATGTATAATAGCTCTATCCTTTTTGCTGTAGGAAATTCACAAGTGTAGGAAGGTCAGTGATCCCAATGTTATTAATAGGGAATAAAGATAAAAATATAGGAAGGTCAGTGATCTCAATGTTATTAATAGGGAATAAAGATAAATATATAGGAAGGTCAGTGATCCCAATGTTATTAATAGGGAATAAAGAGAAATATATAGGAAGGTCAGTGATCTCAATGTTATTAATAGGGAATAAAGATAAATATATAGGAAGGTCAGTGATCCCAATGTTATTAATAGGGAATAAAGAGAAATATATAGGAAGGTCAGTGATCTCAATGTTATTAATAGGGAATAAAGATAAATATATAGGAAGGTCAGTGATCCCAATGTTATTAATAGGGAATAAAGATAAATATATAGGAAGGTCAGTGATCTCAATGTTATTAATAGGGAATAAAGATAAATATATAGGAAGGTCAGTGATCCCAATGTTATTAATAGGGAATAAAGAGAATATATAGGAAGGTCAGTGATCTCAATGTTATTAATAGGGAATAAAGATAAATATATAGGAAGGTCAGTGATATGATCCCAATGTTATTAATAGGGAATAAAGATAAATATATAGGAAGGTCAGTGATCCCAATGTTATTAATAGGGAATAAAGAGAAATATATAGGAAGGTCAGTGATCTCAATGTTATTAATAGGGAATAAAGATAAATATATAGGAAGGTCAGTGATCCCAATGTTATTAATAGGGAATAAAGATAAATATATAGGAAGGTCAGTGATATGATCCCAATCTTATTAATAGGGAATAAAGATAAATATATAGGAAGGTCAGTGATATGATCCCAATCTTATTAATAGGGAATAAAGATAAATATATAGGAAGGTCAGTGATATAATCCCAATCTTATTAATAGGGAATAAAGATAAATATATAGGAAGGTCAGTGATATGATCCCAATCTTATTAATAGGGAATAAAGATAAATATATAGGAAGGTCAGTGATATGATCCCAATCTTATTAATAGGGAATAAAGATAAATATATAGGAAGGTCAGTGATCCCAATGTTATTAATAGGGAATAAAGATAAATATATAGGAAGGTCAGTGATCCCAATGTTATTAATAGGGAATAAAGATAAATATATAGGAAGGTCAGTGATATAATCCCAATCTTATTAATAGGGAATAAAGATAAATATATAGGAAGGTCAGTGATATGATCCCAATCTTATTAATAGGGAATAAAGATAAATATATAGGAAGGTCAGTGATATGATCCCAATGTTATTAATAGGGAATAAAGATAAATATATAGGAAGGTCAGTGATCCCAATGTTATTAATAGGGAATAAAGAGAAATATATAGGAAGGTCAGTGATCTCAATGTTATTAATAGGGAATAAAGATAAATATATAGGAAGGTCAGTGATCCCAATGTTATTAATAGGGAATAAAGATAAATATATAGGAAGGTCAGTGATCTCAATGTTATTAATAGGGAATAAAGATAAATATATAGGAAGGTCAGTGATCCCAATGTTATTAATAGGGAATAAAGAGAAATATATAGGAAGGTCAGTGATCTCAATGTTATTAATAGGGAATAAAGATAAATATATAGGAAGGTCAGTGATATGATCCCAATGTTATTAATAGGGAATAAAGATAAATATATAGGAAGGTCAGTGATCCCAATGTTATTAATAGGGAATAAAGAGAAATATATAGGAAGGTCAGTGATCTCAATGTTATTAATAGGGAATAAAGATAAATATATAGGAAGGTCAGTGATCCCAATGTTATTAATAGGGAATAAAGATAAATATATAGGAAGGTCAGTGATATGATCCCAATCTTATTAATAGGGAATAAAGATAAATATATAGGAAGGTCAGTGATATGATCCCAATCTTATTAATAGGGAATAAAGATAAATATATAGGAAGGTCAGTGATATAATCCCAATCTTATTAATAGGGAATAAAGATAAATATATAGGAAGGTCAGTGATATGATCCCAATCTTATTAATAGGGAATAAAGATAAATATATAGGAAGGTCAGTGATATGATCCCAATCTTATTAATAGGGAATAAAGATAAATATATAGGAAGGTCAGTGATCCCAATGTTATTAATAGGGAATAAAGATAAATATATAGGAAGGTCAGTGATCCCAATGTTATTAATAGGGAATAAAGATAAATATATAGGAAGGTCAGTGATCCCAATGTTATTAATAGGGAATAAAGATAAATATATAGGAAGGTCAGTGATCCCAATGTTATTAATAGGGAATAAAGATAAATATATAGGAAGGTCAGTGATCCCAATGTTATTAATAGGGAATAAAGATAAATATATAGGAAGGCCAGTGATCCCAATGTTATTAATAGGGAATAAAGATAAATATATAGGAAGGTCAGTGATCCCAATGTTATTAATAGGGAATAAAGATAAATATATAGGAAGGTCAGTGATCCCAATGTTATTAATAGGGAATAAAGATAAATATATAGGAAGGTCAGTGATCCCAATGTTATTAATAGGGAATAAAGATAAATATATAGGAAGGCCAGTGATCCCAATGTTATTAATAGGGAATAAAGATAAATATATAGGAAGGTCAGTGATCCCAATGTTATTAATAGGGAATAAAGATAAATATATAGGAAGGTCAGTGATCCCAATGTTATTAATAGGGAATAAAGATAAATATATAGGAAGGTCAGTGATCCCAATGTTATTAATAGGGAATAAAGATAAATATATAGGAAGGTCAGTGATCCCAATGGTATTAATAGGGAATAAAGATAAATATATAGGAAGGTCAGTGATCCCAATGTTATTAATAGGGAATAAAGATAAATATATAGGAAGGTCAGTGATCCCAATGTTATTAATAGGGAATAAAGATAAATATATAGGAAGGCCAGTGATCCCAATGTTATTAATAGGGAATAAAGATAAATATATAGGAAGGTCAGTGATCCCAATGTTATTAATAGGGAATAAAGATAAATATATAGGAAGGTCAGTGATCCCAATGTTATTAATAGGGAATAAAGATAAATATACAGGAAGGTCAGTGATCCCAATGTTATTAATAGGGAATAAAGATAAATATATAGGAAGGTCAGTGATCCCAATGTTATTAATAGGGAATAAAGATAAATATATAGGAAGGTCAGTGATCCCAATGTTATTAATAGGGAATAAAGATAAATATATAGGAAGGTCAGTGATCCCAATGTTATTAATAGGGAATAAAGATAAATATATAGGAAGGTCAGTGATCCCAATGTTATTAATAGGGAATAAAGATAAATATATAGGAAGGTCAGTGATCCCAATGTTATTAATAGGGAATAAAGATAAATATATAGGAAGGTCAGTGATCCCAATGTTATTAATAGGGAATAAAGATAAATATATAGGAAGGTCAGTGATCCCAATGTTATTAATAGGGAATAAAGATAAATATATAGGAAGGCCAGTGATCCCAATGTTATTAATAGGGAATAAAGATAAATATATAGGAAGGTCAGTGATCCCAATGTTATTAATAGGGAATAAAGATAAATATATAGGAAGGTCAGTGATCCCAATGTTATTAATAGGGAATAAAGATAAATATATAGGAAGGTCAGTGATCCCAATGTTATTAATAGGGAATAAAGATAAATATATAGGAAGGCCAGTGATCCCAATGTTATTAATAGGGAATAAAGATAAATATATAGGAAGGTCAGTGATCCCAATGTTATTAATAGGGAATAAAGATAAATATATAGGAAGGTCAGTGATCCCAATGTTATTAATAGGGAATAAAGATAAATATATAGGAAGGTCAGTGATCCCAATGTTATTAATAGGGAATAAAGATAAATATATAGGAAGGTCAGTGATCCCAATGGTATTAATAGGGAATAAAGATAAATATATAGGAAGGTCAGTGATCCCAATGTTATTAATAGGGAATAAAGATAAATATATAGGAAGGTCAGTGATCCCAATGTTATTAATAGGGAATAAAGATAAATATATAGGAAGGCCAGTGATCCCAATGTTATTAATAGGGAATAAAGATAAATATATAGGAAGGTCAGTGATCCCAATGTTATTAATAGGGAATAAAGATAAATATATAGGAAGGTCAGTGATCCCAATGTTATTAATAGGGAATAAAGATAAATATACAGGAAGGTCAGTGATCCCAATGTTATTAATAGGGAATAAAGATAAATATATAGGAAGGTCAGTGATCCCAATGTTATTAATAGGGAATAAAGATAAATATATAGGAAGGTCAGTGATCCCAATGTTATTAATAGGGAATAAAGATAAATATATAGGAAGGTCAGTGATCCCAATGTTATTAATAGGGAATAAAGATAAATATATAGGAAGGCCGGTATTTTTTTTCAGAAAAGGTGGCAACCCTTCCCCAAGCCCAACTGCATGCGGCCAGCACAAGAATACCCTGTTGCCTATCGTCTGTGCTGCTGTAGGGAAAGGGTTAAACACAAGGCCAGCTCAGTTGCTGACATTTCAGCTCCTTTACAGCGGGTAAGTCTCCATCCCCCCATCCAATCTGCTAAAATGGAAGCGGCAGACGCAGGATTAAACTGGTGCTTGGGGAGATTTTATTTTCATTTCTACAAGTGCTGGGCTGGGGGGGGGGATCTTCTTTACTGTAAGAACAAGCTGTATGTATATATATATATATATTTACTTATATTTACTTATTTCCCTCTTTTTGTTTTCATTGATTGAACAGAATTCGGCAGTCCCTGGATCTGCAACAGTTGGGGGACAGACCAAACAGGAAGGGGGTCAAAGCAGCGGCCCCCGAACCTTAAATTTGTTGAGGGGATTTGAGGGGTTGTTCTGTGACCATATAAAGGCACAAGGCTGCAGGCTGAGTTATACAGGGAACTCTGAGTATCACTCATGTATTATAAGGGATAATGTACCCCCTACTGTAAATGATAAGGATATTTTAAGTCACTGAGGGTTGTTCTGTGACCATATAAAGACACAAGGCTGCAGGCTGAGTTATACAGGTAACTCTGAGTATCACTCATGTATTATAAGGGATAATGTACCCCCTACTGTAAATGATAAGGATATTTTAAGTCACTGAGGGTTGTTCTGTGACCATATAAAGGCACAAGGCTGCAGGCTGAGTTATACAGGGAACTCTGAGTATCACTCATGTATTATAAGGGATAATGTACCCCCTACTGTAAATGATAAGGATATTAGAAGTCACTGAGGGGTTGTTCTGTGACCATATAAAGGCACAAGGCTACAGGCTGAGTTATACAGGGAACTCTGAGTATCACTCATGTATTATAAGGGATAATGTACCCCCTACTGTAAATGATAAGGATATTAGAAGTCACTGAGGGGTTGTTCTGTGACCATATAAAGACACAAGGCTGCAGGCTGAGTTATACAGGGAACTCTGAGTATCACTCATGTATTATAAGGGATAATGTACCCCCTACTGTAAAAGATAAGGATATTAGAAGTCACTGAGGGGTTCTGTGACCATGAGATTACACACACACACACCTTGTTACACATAAATTGTATTTTGTTGCTTCTATGGAGCGGTTTGTTCTCAGAGGAGCCAATGAAACGTCCCTCTCCAGCTACTGCAAATCTTCCAGTGCAACAAAGTGGCACTAACCGTAAAGTGCAATTCGCGCTTATCAGGGAAGTCAGTGATTTCTTACTGTAAGTGACCTCATTTGCTACAGAAACCCTAACTCCAAGGGGTCCCATGGGGTCGCTGCCTGGGCTTCATTGACCTGTTTAGTCTTGTGACTCACGTGCAGTGCTGGTGCCAGGCCTCTCCTCCTTAAACTGAGAAACTGCAGGAGTGTCAAACCCCCTCCATCAAGAACCTCTTTATTATTATAGGGCCCGAAGCCAAAAGGTTGCCCATGACTTACAGGGCAGTTGTTGCAACTATTGGGATGCCATTAATAATCACGGGGCCCTTTACTAAAGGCTCTTCATTCAGCCTGCAGCTCCCAGCATTCCCAGTTAGTCAGGCCGGCAAGTCTGACATTCCTGGATTTCACCTTTCCTGATTATCCAGTCTGCTTTCCTGGTTGGCTTTCAAGAGGTACAGCCTTTGGTGACTGCTAAAAACTTCTCCTCTCTCCACTATGGAGAATTATACTTAAGGGGGACAACTATTATATATATGGATTCATATAGCACCAAGATTCGGCAGTACTGTACAGTGGATGGATACAAGTTACAAACAAACATACAGGTGATAGAACTCTCTGCTCCAAAGAGCTTACAATCTAATACAGACAAACACACTGCTTCTCCCCTCTCCCACTGCTACAATAATAACTGCAAGGTTGTGGCACTGCCTGGGCGCAGATTAACTCTGTATTAATGATTAAACCCAAATCCAGGAATCTGAAGTCACGAGGATTCTGCAGGTCTTTGGCAACACAAGGAAGTACTTTTTTGTTTTTTACTGCCAGTTTTGGGCCTCGAGTCATCGTCAGAGGGAGGACGGGGCAGGTGGGGAAAGAAATCCCACTGGAAGTGACATTGGCCAATGGTACAAATAATAAAGGCCTGATGGGCTTTATTGGAAGCCACTATGACTGGGGACTATGGCACTTTTATTAATTTAAACCAAAAACAACGAAATATGCCCCTGTGTTGGGTAGAGAGATTAGCCCAATGCTCATTGGACACAACTGCGCCCCACACTGGACACCGAAAGAACTGCAATATATATATATATATATATATATATATATATTAGGGATGCACCGAATCCAGGATTCAGTTCGGGATTTGGCCAGGATTCGGCCTTTTTCAGCAGGATTCGGATTCGGCCGAATCCTTCTGCCTGGCCGAACCGAATCTTAATTTGCATATGCAAATTAGGGATGGGGAGGGAAATCACGTGACTTTTTGTCAGAAAACAAGTAAGTAAAAAATGTTTTCCATAATTTGCATATGCAAATTAGGGTTCGGATTCGGCCGAATCTTTCACAAAGGATTCGGGGGTTCGGCCGAATCCAAAAAAGTGGATTTGGTGCATCCCTAATATATATATATATATATATATATATATATATATATATTCAAGTCCACATTCCTTACCTACACCTACATCCAGGCCTGGTCAAAGCCAACGGAGTACCATAGGCAACCTGGCCAGACACCTTGCTCCCCCCCACCCTGTGACATCATGGGCTGTGACATCATGCAGGGGGGCGTGGTGAACATGGACTAGGGGTATTTCTGAACTAACTAAAGGGTAAGTATGATGTAGAGACTTTTTCTAGACATTTTTTATTTGTGGTTTTTGAAATTTCAGCAATCCGGTTGATAGGGTCCAAATTCCCCTAGCAACCATGCATTGATTTGAATGTTAGGCTGGAATATGAATAGGAGAGGCCTGGATAGAAAGACGAGTAATAAAGAGTAGCAATAATAATATATTTGTAGCATTTGTTTTTAGCTGGGGGGGGGGAGGGTCAGTGACCCCTCCACGAAAGAGACAGAAAAAAGAGGCAAATAATTAAAAAAAGATACAAAATAAATAATGAAGACCAATTGAAAAGTTGCTTACAATTTGCCATTCTATAACAAAATAAAAGGTAACCTGCCCAGCAACTAAACATACCTTTATTTCTGGCCCTTCCTACATCTGCTTAGGGCCCTAATAATGTCTTCATGGGCCCTTTACACCCCAGGGTCCCCCACATAAATGTTCTGCTGACCAGGTTCTAGGCTGACCATGGAGCCCACTATCTTCAACTGGGACCTGCTGGTTCCTTAAAGGGGTTGTTCACCCTTAAATTAACTTTTATTATGATCTAGAGAGGGATATTCTGAGACAATTTACAATTGGTTTTCATTTTTTCATTATTTGTGGTTTTTGAGTTATTTAGCTTTTTATACAGCAGCTCTCCAGTTTGTAATTTCAGCCATCTGGTTGCCAAGATCCAAATTCCCCTAGCAACCATGCACTGATTTGAAGAAGAGACTGGAATATGAATAAGAGAGGGACGGGATAGAAAGATGAGTTGCAATAACAACAAATGTGTAGCTTTTAGGGATGCACCGATTCGGCCAAACCCTGAATCCTTTGCGAAAGATTCGGCTGAATACAGAATACTGAATCCGGATCCTAATATGCATATGCAAATTAGGGGTGGGAATGGAAAAATTTTTTACTCCCTTGTTTTGTGAAAAAAAGTCATTTGATTTTCCTCCTTTAGTGGGGATTTCAGTGGCGTGCGGTGTTGCCGGGGGGCTCTGAGGGGGGGGGGCCCTGCTCCCCCGGTAGTTCCGTCACTGAGCGGAGGGACTGCAGGTTATAATTAGCTATATATGTAATATATTATTATTAACATGTACATATATTTATATATATATATATATATATATATACATAAAATACACAAAAGCCATGAATATATTGCAAATGATATCCATATAAACGGTGAGTAGTGATGTCATCAGTTATAAATGGTGAGCAGGGATGTCATTTCTGTCACATGACTCACTGAAATGTGTGTATTATAATAAAAATAGTACCCCCGGTTGTAAAATATGAGGATATTAGAAATAACCTTGGAGTTCGATAACCTGTATATTTATATGGTCATGGAACTCCTCAGTGACTTATAATATCCTTATATGTTACAATCGGGGGTACTTTATTCACTATATACATTATACAAAGTAATCTGATAATATAATATTCCCTTTGTGGTTATACTACTTGCGTTTTTCAGTTCAGGTTTAACGCTGTCTAGCGATGGGCAAAGAAATTCGAGAAGCACAAATTAGCGTCGAATTTCTACGTCGGTGTCAAAAAATTTCATACAAGCGCTGGAAAAGTCGTTCACGTCCAAACCGGCGTCAAAATCTGCTTTTCGCTGGAAATTCCCAAATTTATGGGCGAAGCAAAAACGGCACAAATTCGCCCATAGCTGACACTGTCTCTTGCCTGAGCCCCAAGAGCTTGCACTTAGAAATCTACAGCCTAAGTGGGAGGGGGGGCTGCCTCGCTAAAGCTCATGGCTCCTTTTGTGTGAGCCCATAAAGGGTTAAAAGCCCCCCAAATTCCTGATTGAAATGTGTTGGTTAAACAGAAATCCAGCAGTGAAGGAGAAGAGAAGAAGAGGAGGAGGAGATGAAGAAGAGGAGGCAGAAGAAGAAGAGGAAGAAGAAGAGGAGGAGGAGGAGGAGAAGAAGATGAAGAAGAGGAAGAAGAAGAGGAGGAGGAGGAGAAGAAGAAGAAGAGGAAGA
This sequence comes from Xenopus petersii, assembly GCA_038501925.1. Taxonomy (NCBI): domain Eukaryota; kingdom Metazoa; phylum Chordata; class Amphibia; order Anura; family Pipidae; genus Xenopus; species Xenopus petersii. Next base: position 133,528,517 of record CM076677.1, read on the forward strand.
AGAAGAGGAGGAGTAGGAGGAGAAGAAGAGGAAGAAGAAGAGGAGGAGGAGAAGAAGAAGAGGAAGAAGAGAAGGAGGGGAAGAAGAAGAGGAGGAGAAGGAGAAAAAGAAGAAGAGGAAGAGGAGGAGAAGAAGAAGAGGAAGAAGAAGAAGAGGAGGAGGAGGAGAAAAGGAAGAAGAGGAAGAAGAAGAGGAGAAGAAGAGAAGGAGGAAGAGGCTGGGGGGGACAGTTTGAGAAAGTCCGGCCTCATCTCTCCCAGTCCAACCCCCCTTCAAATCCATGATCTCGGCGCTCGGCTGAGGCAGGAGAAAGAGACACAGAGACAAGAGTCGCACCCCCTCCCTGCGACCCCTCCTCCTTCTCTGCCTTTTCTCTTTCCTAAATCCTAAATGCAACTTTTCCTACAGCTCTCTGGGAGGGTGCAGGGAGTCGGCACAGGGTGCAGGGAGTCGGCACAGGGCTCGTGGCTGTTCGGGGGGAGCAGCAGAGTGAGGGTCAGACAGGGGGCTGGGAGGCGACCCTAGTAGGCTTCTAATAACAGCAGGGGGGGCTGAGTGTGACTCCAGGATCCAAAGCAATCTCTGTATTTACCCCCCCTGCAGTTTTCTCTGTGCCCCCCCCCCCCTCCACTGCTGTTGCTGCTTCTTTGCGGAAAACCTGGAGCAGCCGGGTCGGCGAGATCTGCAGAGGGATGGGGAGCTGATTGATCAATGCGGGAGGCTCCGGGGTCGCACGTCTGTCCCTTTATTGTCGGTGTCTCAGCGCAGGGTCGGCTGGGGGGGCCCCAAAGAGCAGAGACACAGGCCCCCGTTATGGCAGCGGTGGAAAGACTGAGAATTCTGCGGTAAGAACCAGTTTTATTTATTCTAATCATTCCCCTCCCTCAATAATAATCCCCCTAATAATCCTCTAATAAACCCCTAATAACCCCCTGCCCTGCACTGGGGTCATATTGTCCCTTTAATATAATCCACCCCCCAAAACTCTTCATTATGTTTATTATAAGAAACTGTATCCACCTTCCTTACATCTCTATTTATTTATATTTATATCTTTATTTATTTATTTATTTATTTATGTATAAAATGTATTTATTATTTATATATATATATATATATATATATATATATATATATTTATATCTCTATATCTTTATTTACATCTCTATTTCTTCATTTATATCTATATTTATATTTATAGTATACAGGGGACATCTGCAAATTATTTATTATTATTATTTATTTATTTAATTATATATAAAATGTATTATTTATTTATAAATCTGTATTTATATCTCTATATATTTATGTACATATATATAATATACTGGGGGTGCAAATAGGGGTGTGATAGGGGTGAGGGTCTCAGCGGGGGTTAAACTGAACTTGACTTTTTTTTTTTTCCCTCCTTGTTTCTGTAGGAAGGATGGGGTGGGTGGGGGGGCTGCCATTGTTTTATTATTTTAACTTGGCCTTGAAAAAAAAAAAAGCAGTGTGTCTGTATGTGTGTATATGTGTAAATATAGTAGGTTCCCTGTGTATATAATATAAATCTATGTTTATTTGTGTATTTATATCCCCCACTGGCACTGCAAGGGTGTAGGAGGAATGCCGATTAACCCTTTGGCTCCCAGGCAGGCAGGGACACAATACACTGTGTGATACAGTATTTTTATGTATTCACAAAGAAACTGCACATGAGATATATATATAAATATACGGAGAGAGAGAGTGTGTTACTCAAGTTCTTGTATAACAGGGAAAGGTTATTTATTAACTGCTTTTTATGGAAGTGCCATAAAGCGAGCCCTTCGCTGGGTCCCCTTGTCTCAATGTTTAAAGGAAAAAAAATCCTCTTTAACATCTTCACCGCTGCATGAATTTGTGCTACCCCCCCGTGCGTTTTTTTTTTTGAGGCCTCAGTTTGCGTTCTGCGTCAGTCCGACTGCAGCAAGAAGCAGAGACAAATGATTATATTATTATATATGTATATATATCAAGAAAAACATCACCGGAGATCCCACAGTCCACTACTCTGTCTGTCTGGGTGATTTAGAGGGAGACTTTAACTTAACCAAATTCCTTATTGGGCGCCCCCTGCTGGCAGTGAGGGGGAGCCCCCTGAATAAGGGGAGCCCTGGTTTATTTTTCTAAAGAGCACCCAAATCTGTTATGTTTCTGCACAGAACTAGAATATAAAATAGGAGAAGGAAAGCTACGGAGGCATTTCATTGCCAATTGATTAGCTGCAATAGTGCAAGCTAGAATGTTATATTTATTCTGTAGAATACTTTACCATACCTGTGTAAAAAGCTCTAGATGCTCTCTGTTTGTTTAGGATAGTAGCTGCCATATTAGCTTGTTGTGACATCACTTCCTGCCGGAGTCTCTCCCTGCTCACTCATAGCTCTGGGCTCAGATTACAGCAGGAAGGGAGAGAGGAGCAAACTGAGCATGCTCAAGCCCTAGCCCTGGAGGTTTAAGCTGAAAACAGGAAGTCTGATACAGAAGCCCATGAGTACACAATAGAAGGAAAGAAATGTGATGTTTCTTTTGACAGAGGACTCAGAGCAACATTACTTTGGGGGTTTACTGGTGTATTTATATAGACCTTTCTGATAAAGCTTACTTACTTTTAGCCTTTCCTTCTCCTTTAAAGGAAAAGACAGGAGTTGATTGGAGGGTCAGCTCTTGGCTCCTCAAACTTTGGCCATCTTATTTGCCCTGTGTAAGGCCGCATTATTTTAAAAAACTGAGATGGGTTGATATACAACTAGGGATGCACCGAATCCACTATTTTGGATTCGGTCGAACTCCCGAATCCTTTGTTAAAGATTCGGCCGAATACCGAACCGAATCCGAACCTAATTTGCATATGCAAATTAGGGGTGGGAAGGGGAAACATTTTTTACTTCCTCGTTTTCTGACAAAGAGTCACGTGATTTCCCTCCCGCCCCTAATTTGCATGTGCAAATTAGGGTTCGGATTCGGTTCGGCCAGGCAGAAGGATTCGGCCGAATCCTGCTGAAAAAGGCAGAATCCTGGATTCGGTGCATCCCTATATACAACTCCCTGCACCATGGGGGACACACTGGGGTTTCAGGAACAGACGGGGAGCAGTTTTGAAAGCCCTGGGATAACGTGCTGCTTTTCTTTACCTGGGATTTGGTCAAACCAGAGTTTTTGGGAAAATCCAAGTACCCGGCCAAACCGTATCTGGGCCTTTAAAATCATGTGACTTTTAGTCAAGTATTGGTGCTAATTTTGCCCCCTTTCCTTGCCCTAATTTGTGAATTCAGTTTGGGATTTTGGCTGAATCCCTAACGATAGATTCGACATTTGCCCAAATACCAAAAAAGTGGAATTGTGGCCATTATTAGAAAATTGCCAGATTCACGTGGATCCTGCTGCCATTTAGTCATTTCCATTGAATTTTCTCAGTTTCAGTGGAAAATTTACAGAAATACGGAAATATATTCTACCCGGATAATATTATGGGTCCAGTGTGTGAAAAAAACATTTATTTGTTTTGTTTCACATTTTCGAATGATCACTATTTCAACTGTTTACATAAGTTGAATCCTACTTTGAAATAAATATCTTTTTTTCTTTTGACTCGGGGACAGGTTCAACCATCTTGAATCATTTGAGTTTGTTTATGAGAAATTTGGACCAAATTTTCAGTGAAATTTGTTCTCTGGCAAAAGCAATCATTTCAAGTATGAAAATAATTGCCAAATAAAGGCATAGGACCTGTTATCCAGAATGCTCGGGACCTGGGGTTTTTCAGGTATCAGATCTTTCTGTAATCTGGATCTTCATACCTTAAGTCTACTAGAAAATCATATAAACATTAAATAAACCCAATAGGCTGGTTTTGCCTCCAATAAGGATTAATTATATCTTAGTTGGGATCAAGTACAAGCGACTGTTTTATTATTACACAGAAAAAGGAAATCGTTTTAAATACATTTGGATTATTTGGATAAAATGGAGTGTATGGGAGTTGGCCTTTTCTGTAGTTCTTGACAACGGGTTTCCAGATAAGGGATCCCATACTGTACTCAAAAATTTTGTTGCAATTTATAAATGTTTTTTTTTGTTCAAGGAATTATGTTTTCTGACAATTCTCTGCACATTTAGATTTCCAAAACGATTTTGACTCTTTTTCTTTCATAGACGTTTTTTTTTTAACCACAATTTCAATGAAATCTTTTTTTTTATTGCCAAACAAGAGGGAAAAAAAGATTTCAAGATTTTTAAGGGCAGAGACACACTTGGAGATTCAGGGAGATTTTGTCACCCGGCGACAAATCGACTCTTCTTCGGGCGACTTTTCTCCCCGAACTGCCTCCCCGCCGGCTAAAATCTAAATTGCCGAGTGCCGATTGTCGTTTTGTTTTTCGAAGTCGCCTGAGTTGCCTAACAATAAAATTTCGGGCGACTTCGGAAAATGAAGCGCATCCCGCCTGCGATTTAGATTCTAGTCGGTGGGGAGGCAGTTTGGGGAGATTAGTCGCCCGAAGAGGAGGCGATTTGTCTCTGAGCGACTAATCTCCCCGAATCTCCATGTGTGTCTCTGCCCCTAAGGGTTAGTTCACACGAGGAGATTCGGGGAGATTTTGTCGCCTGGCGACTAATCGACTCGTCTTCAGAACGACAATCTCCCCGAACTGCCGCAGCATGTTTTCCCATAGGCTATAATGAAGAATCACCTCACGGAGGCAACTTCGGGCGACTATGGAAAACGCATAGGCGTGTGCTTTAGCACAGACGACTTTTCATTATAGCCTATGGGAAAACACGCTGAGGCAGTTCGGGGAGATTGTCGCTCAGAAGACGAGGCAATTAGTCGCCAGGTGACAAAATCTCCCCGAATCTCCTCGCGTGGACTAGCCCTAAAGCTCACAGTTTCTAAATGCTTTTAAAGAAATCGTTATTACTCAAGACAATTGTTTTTTTTGTTCAGCTATTCTATTAATAAAGTTATTTGCTCTATTTTCTGGAAGCCCGTTATCAAATTTTTTATCAAATAATCTAAAATTTTAAAAATTTTTAAACAAATCATTCCTTTATTCTCTGTAATAATAAAACAAAACCCCAACTAAGATATAATTAATCCTTATTGGAAGCAAAACCAGCCTATTGGCTTTATTTCATGTTTATATGATTTTCTAGTAGACTTAAGGTATGAAGATCCAAATTACGGAAAGATTTGTTATCCGGAAAAACCCAGGTCCTGAGCATTCTGGATAACAGGTCCCATACCTGTACTGATATTTCCGAAGCAATTTTAAGTTTTTTTAAGTTAGCAGAAAATTTTCAGATCCTCAAATAAATGTCACAATTTCTACATGAATTAAAAGTATTTAAAAATAAAATAAAAGCAAGAATGTATCTTTTATTTTTTAAATATCAGAGGGGAAACAAATGCAAACTTTTTTTTTGTTATTGAAGTTTTCCTAAATGGTTTGAAATTGGTACTTTTCCTCCCAAATGAGAATCTAGTTCTGACTTTGAACAGTTTTTCCCGTGTAAAATGCATCAAAATGTTTTCTTGGAAATCAAAGGGAAAGTTAAACAGTAATTTCAGTCAGTACTGAAATGTGATCCAGATGCTGCTGCCGCCATTGCTTTTATTCCACTCCAACAAATGTGTTTTCCTAGATGCTTTTGAGTTATTTAGCTTTTCATTCAGCTGCTTTTCTGTTTGCAGTTTCAGCAGTCTGGTTGCTAGGGTCCAGGTTACCATAGCAACCATGCATTGACATGAACAAGAGACTGGAATAGGAATAGGAGAGGCCTGAATAGAAAGATGAGTATTAAAAAGTAGCAATAACAATACATTTGTAGCCTTGCAGAGCATTTGATTTTTTTAGAGGGGGTCGGCGACCCTCATTTGAAAGCTTTTGGGTTGCATTAATAACATGCTGGAAGGAGCCGGGCCAACAAAAGCTTTCTAAAACACATCGCACCTCTTCTTATTAACCACTCGCTTCCTGCTGCTCTCTAGCCAGAGCCATGCACTACATGCTATCTAGAGCCATACTGGGTATAGACATGCTCTACAAGGGTATCTAGAACCATACTGGGTATAGCCATGCTCTACAAGGGTATCTAGAACCATACTGGGTATAGCCATGCTCTACATGGGTATCTAGAACCATACTGGGTATAGCCATGCTCTACAAGGGTATCTAGAACCATACTGGGTATAGCCATACTATACAAGGGTATCTAGAACCATACTAGATATAGCCATGCTGTACAAGGGTATCTAGAAGCATACTGGGTATAGCCATGCTCTACAAGGGTATCTAGAACCATACTGGGTATAGCCATACTCTACAAGGGTATCTAGAACCATACTAGATATAGCCATGCTCTACAAGGGTATCTAGAAGCATACTGGGTATAGCCATACTCTACAAGGGTATCTAGAACCATACTGGGTATAGCCATACTCTACAAGGGTATCTAGAACCATACTGGGTATAATCATGTTACAGTCATGGCTCCCAAGTTAAATAGGAGCCTTATTTTGTATTTGGTCTATATACTAAGGAACAATGGCCTAAGTAAAGCTGAATCTGCTAATCTGCTTGGGAACAGCTTTATAGAAGTTCTCATTGCTGACTTTGCACATTGCATTTCATATCCCTGCTACTGATTTGGTTGCTAAGGCTTAATGACCCTGGCAACTACAAAGCAGATTGGACTTTTTTTTGTATTGTATATCTTTTTTTAAGTTTTTCTTAAACAAAATACACATGGATATCTGTGCCCGCCCCCATTTTCCTTCCAGCATGTCATTAGTGCAACCTGATAGCAACAAACCGTTAAATAATTAACAAGCCTCAAAAAAAACCTTCCCTGTCCCCCCCATGGAAGAAAAACCCCAATACCATGAAAAAAAAAGTATGCCGCCTACATATGAAATGAAGTGGGGTGTCTCGTTTAATGGCGGCGCTGCGCTGGTTAATGCTGAGCGAGGGCCTAATATAGAGTTAATTTTACCTTGTCCTTTGTGACATTCGCCGTGCCAAAGCCTGTGTGATCTCAGATTAGGATTTAATCCTCGTTAGGATGTTTTTTAGGATAACGACCCCCCATCAGCGTCGGTGTGCGGATAGGGGCTGTTTATTCCCAGCTTCTTCTGTGACCTTGGGGAAAGGTCAAAAGCAAGAGGCGAGAGCAGTAGATTATCAGCTCTTTGGAACACGACTCTGTTACGGAGGAGGGAGAACAGGGTGGATTATGGTTAGAAACTTTCAGCAAGTAACATTTAATGGTCCCCTGTCTGAAAGCAAATGTCTGGTTGCTATGGGTTACTAGACCTGGTGCAAAACTGGAATTTTGAAGCAATTTTTTTACATAACCCAAGGAGGTGATAAACTGAATCCAGGTCTAGTAACCCATAGCAACCAATCCGCTGGTAGTGAATTATGGCCTGCTGTTTGGAAGTTGACATCTGTCAGTGGAGGTTTTGTGGGGGAAAAGCCCCAATGTGCCATAGCCATTATACTTCAAATATAGGGGGTGTGTTTGGGGGTTGCACTGCTGGTTCACCCTCTTGTTGGGACATTGTCTTGTGATTAAAGGGCAAGTAAACCTCAGTAATGTAATGGCAGGGTTTGCAGACTCCACTGAGCAGTGTTTGCCATCTGTCCCCAACCTCCAGTCAATGTCCCAGCGCCAGGCGGGAGGGGGAGCAGAATGTGCCCCAGTTTTGGAGATTTGTTTGTTGCTGGATAATATTCTGGAGCTGAGGAGAGAGGGGAGACGGGCAGAGCAGGATATGGATCAGCAGTTACAGCGGGGCAGGCTCTGCCTGATAACAAAAGATTTCGTAAACACAGCGCACCTCTTATTAACCACTTGCTTCCTGCTGCTCTCTTCATGAGCCACTACACACTATTGAGAGCCATACTGGGTATATATATATATATATATGCTCTACAAGGGTATCTAGAACCATACTGGGTATAGACATGCTCAACAAGGGTATCTAGAACCATACTGGGTATAGCCATGCTCAACAAGGGTATCTAGAACCATACTGGGTATAGCCATGCTCAACAAGGGTCTCTAGAACCATACTGGGTATAGACATGCTCAACAAGGGTATCTAGAACCATACTGGGTATAGACATGCTCAACTAGGGTATCTAGAACCATACTGGGTATAGCCATGCTCAATAAGGGTATCTAGAACCATAGTGGGTATAGTCATGCTCAACAAGGGTATCTAGAACCATACTTGTCATAGACAAGCTCTACAAGGGTATCTAGAACCATATTGGGTATAGCCATGCAGTACATGCTATCTAGAACCATACTGGGTATAGTCATGCACTACATGCTATCTAGAACCATATTGGGTATAGCCATGCAGTACATGCTATCTAGAACCGTACTGGGTATAGACATGCACTACAAGGGTATCTGTGCTGTACCAAAGGTATACTGTGTATGTGTAGAGTCCAAGGCATGTAGTGTAGGGGTACCTAGAACTGTGCTATAACCTATGGTATGCAGTAGCAATGAGTCTAGAACCAGTCTGGCCATGCTTCTTTCACAGGTCTCCTGCAGAGCCCTGCAGCTGTTCATTTAGCAAGGAGACGGGGTGCAAAACATTGGCACCCATTTTTTAAAATAAAACTTTGCATCCTGCCTAATAAGCCCTGTTGTGTTTCCACCAAATGCATGCAGTGGGGGTGGAATCTAGAACCCTAGTGTGTAACCAAACTCCTCTAGAACCAAATGGAGCTGTAGCCAAAGTCATGCAGTGGGGCGAAAGGAAAGGGATGAGAGAAGAACCAAACTAACGCCAATGGCAATGCTGGAGAATTAAACTAGAGCTGAATGGGACAGACACATAGTGCCAGGATATGATTTTTTTCCCTTGAATTAACCCTATCCTGTCTCATTTCTATTGCTGCATTTATTCTCTAATACAGAATTGCGCATTACAACTCCCGGGCTCTTCTTAATGTTCCCTGTGTCCGACCAGAGTGTCAGCTCCCTGACTATCCAGCAAAATGACTTGGCTGCACATTAAGTGACCAAATATGACCAATTTAGCCTTAAAATAATCCCCCCCAGTACATCGTGTTCTTTGCTTTACCAAGTAACAGAGTTTGGATATTTCTGACATAACCACAAAGCTCTTATTGTTCCCTTTGAACTGGGGATTCGAGGAAGAATTTTTGCTCTGTCGTTCGGTTTATTTAGAGGGCGATTCCCTGAAACCTCAACACTTTATCTAATGTTTTTGACCGCTGACCCCAGTGATTCACAGACTGTCAGCTAAACTCTCTATTAATAAATGGAGCAGAAAGTATGGCATCTCCCTCTCACGCAGGCGCCCCCTACTCACACCTTGTCCCTCCTCCCAAACCCCCTTCTGTCTCAGCACTCGGGATATTAATCTGTATCAGACAGGGAGGAAAATGATATCAACTGTCACTTACACCAGGGACAACTTCAGTTATTGTGGGACACGGGGTGCAGAACATTGTGTAGCTGCCTAACTATTAGTTATAAATAGACCTGTCAGACCTGTGTCCCTTCCCAGAGACTATTATCCCAGTTTTACTATAGGCACCATCTCTCCCTACTATACCTGTTACCCCACAGTCACACTCCCTTCCCAGAGACTATTATCCACTGTTACTATAGACACCATCTCTCCCTACTATACCTGCTATCCCACAGTCACACTCCCTTCCCAGAGACTATTATCCACTGTTACTATAGGCACCATCTCTCCCTACTATACCTGCTATCCCACAGTCACACTCCCTTCCCAGAGACTATTATCCACTGTTACTATAGACACCATCTCTCCCTACTATACCTGCTATCCCACAGTCACATTCCCTTCCCAGAGACTATTATCCCACTGTTACTATAGGCACCATCTCTCCCTACTATACCTGCTATCCCACAGTCACACTCCCTTCCCAGAGACTATTATCCACTGTTACTATAGACACCATCTCTCCCTACTATACCTGCTATCCCACAGTCACACTCCCTTCCCAGAGACTATTATCCACTGTTACTATAGGCACCATCTCTCCCTACTATACCTGCTATCCCACAGTCACACTCCCTTCCCAGAGACTATTATCCACTGTTACTATAGACACCATCTCTCCCTACTATACCTGCTATCCCACAGTCACATTCCCTTCCCAGAGACTATTATCCACTGTTACTATAGACACCATCTCTCCCTACTATACCTGCTATCCCACAGTCACACTCCCTTCCCAGAGACTATTATCCACTGTTACTATAGGCACCATCTCTCCCTACTATACCTGCTATCCTACAGTCACACTCCCTTCCCAGAGACTATTATCCACTGTTACTATAGGCACCATCTCTCCCTACTATACCTGCTATCCCACAGTCCCACTCCCTTCCCAGAGACTAATATCCACTGTTACTATAGGTACCATCTCTCCCTACTATACCTGCTATCCCACAGTCACACTCCCTTCCCAGAGACTATTATCCACTGTTACTATAGGCACCATCTCTCCCTACTATACCTGCTATCCCACAGTCACACTCCCTTCCCAGAGACTATTATCCACTGTTACTATAGACCCCATCTCTCCCTACTATACCTGCTATCCCACAGTCACACTCCCTTCCCAGAGACTATTATCCACTGTTACTATAGGCACCATCTCTCCCTACTATACCTGCTATCCCACAGTCACACTCCCTTCCCAGAGACTATTATCCACTGTTACTATAGGCACCATCTCTCCCTACTATACCTGCTATCCCACAGTCACACTCCCTTCCCAGAGACTATTATCCACTGTTACTATAGACACCATCTCTCCCTACTATACCTGCTATTCCACAGTCACACTCCCTTCCCAGAGACTATTATCCACTGTTACTATAGGCACCATCTCTCCCTACTATACCTGCTATCCCACAGTCACACTCCCTTCCCAGAGACTATTATCCACTGTTACTATAGGCACCATCTCTCCCTACTATACCTGCTATCCCACAGTCACACTCCCTTCCCAGAGACTATTATCCACTGTTACTATAGACACCATCTCTCCCTACTATACCTGCTATCCCACAGTCACACTCCCTTCCCAGAGACTATTATCCACTGTTACTATAGGCACCATCTCTCCCTACTATACCTGCTATCCCACCGTCCCTTCCCAGAGACTATTATCCACTGTTACTATAGGTACCATCTCTCCCTACTATACCTGCTATCCCACAGTCACACTCCCTTCCCAGAGACTATTCCTGATTTTACAGTAAGAGATCTGTGTAATTCCCAATTAGATTTCTCTGGCTGTAACCTCCGCCTACGAGCACGGAGTATAAAGATCATCATGTTTATTTCTGTTAGATAAGTCATCACCCAGCTGACACCACCAGAACTATAGTGTAATTCTCTCCTATTAATGAGTCACAAGTGCTGACTAAATATGACATCATGATGACATCACCGCCGTGGAAATGCCTCACTGCTCACTAACTGATCCTTGTAAACAAGATGCTACAGTCATGTTTATGCATTTATAATTGCAAAGGGTTGTCAATGAAGACCCTTATTAGTAAAAAGGGAAACTTTCCCCAAAAAACATTAAAACCATTTCTGTGTTATTTATACCCTGCTGGTTATTTATCTTGGATACAAAAACCTGTTTTATTCTCTGCTTGTGAGACGTGGCCCCATATTCCTATGAGCCGGTGCTTCTCTGACTTTGATGTGGAGCCCAGCTGACTTTCTCTCCTGTCTGACCGAGGGGCCACTTCCAGATGAAAATCATTTATGTTGACTAACTAGAGCGCGGAGATCCCCAGGGAATGGCAGTGATTTTGCTGAGTGCGGGGAGAGAGAGATGTTAAAGGGCCAGCAACGGATAAAACCTGGAGCCCACTGGCCAAGGACTCACAGATTTCAATAGCAGGAACAGAACTATAAAACCAGTGAGAATGAGGAATGAATGGATATTGGGAAGTTGTATCAGGAGTCAGAAGCAGCAGTGCAGAGAAAGGGACAGACACAGAGACAGTTACACAGAACTATAAACCCAGTGAGAATGAGGAATGAATGGATATTGGGAAGTTGTATCAGGAGTCAGAGGCAGCAGTGCAGAGAAAGGGACAGACACAATGACAGTTACACAGAACTATAAACCCAGTGAGAATGAGGAATGAATGGATATTGGGAAGTTGTATCAGGAGTCAGAAGCAGCAGTGCAGAGAAGAGAAAGGGACAGACACAATGACAGTTACACAGAACTATAAACCCAGTGAGAATGAGGAATGAATGGATATTGGGAAGTTGTATCAGGAGTCAGAAGCAGCAGTGCAGAGAAAGGGACAGACACAATGACAGTTACACAGAACTATAAACCCAGTGAGAATGAGGAATGAATGGATATTGGGAAGTTGTATCAGGAGTCAGAAGCAGCAGTGCAGAGAAAGGGACAGACACAATGACAGTTACACAGAACTATAAACCCAGTGAGAATGAGGAATGAATGGATATTGGGAAGTTGTATCAGGAGTCAGAGGCAGCAGTGCAGAGAAGAGAAAGGGACAGACACAATGACAGTTACACAGAACTATAAACCCAGTGAGAATGAGGAATGAATGGATATTGGGAAGTTGTATCAGGAGTCAGAAGCAGCAGTGCAGAGAAAGGGACAGACACAATGACAGTTACACAGAACTATAAACCCAGTGAGAATGAGGAATGAATGGATATTGGGAAGTTGTATCAGGAGTCAGAAGCAGCAGTGCAGAGAAGAGAAAGGGACAGACACAATGACAGTTACACAGAACTATAAACCCAGCGAGAATGAGGAATGAATGGATATTGGGAAGTTGTATCAGGAGTCAGAGGCAGCAGTGCAGAGAAAGGGACAGACACAATGACAGTTACACAGAACTATAAACCCAGTGAGAATGAGGAATGAATGGATATTGGGAAGTTGTATCAGGAGTCAGAAGCAGCAGTGCAGAGAAAGGGACAGACACAATGACAGTTACACAGAACTATAAACCCAGTGAGAATGAGGAATGAATGGATATTGGGAAGTTGTATCAGGAGTCAGAGGCAGCAGTGCAGAGAAGAGAAAGGGACAGACACAATGACAGTTACACAGAACTATAAACCCAGTGAGAATGAGGAATGAATGGATATTGGGAAGTTGTATCAGGAGTCAGAAGCAGCAGTGCAGAGAAAGGGACAGACACAATGACAGTTACACAGAACTATAAACCCAGTGAGAATGAGGAATGAATGGATATTGGGAAGTTGTATCAGGAGTCAGAAGCAGCAGTGCAGAGAAGAGAAAGGGACAGACACAATGACAGTTACACAGAACTATAAACCCAGTGAGAATGAGGAATGAATGGATATTGGGAAGTTGTATCAGGAGTCAGAAGCAGCAGTGCAGAGAAGAGAAAGGGACAGACACAATGACAGTTACACAGAACTATAAACCCAGTGAGAATGAGGAATGAATGGATATTGGGAAGTTGTATCAGGAGTCAGAAGCAGCAGTGCAGAGAAGAGAAAGGGACAGACACAATGACAGTTACACAGAACTATAAACCCAGTGAGAATGAGGAATGAATGGATATTGGGAAGTTGCTTAGAGTTTTATTTCATTGCAAAACACAGGTTGTGGGTTGAGTTTCCCTTTAAATGCACTTGGCTCATGCACTCAGGGCTGTTATCAGTATCATGGGGTCCCCACACTATTACGTTAGCCGGGCCCCAAGTATTGTCAGCAGTTACGTTGACCCCCTTGGTGGTGGGCCCTACCAACATGTAAAATGGGGGCCTAGTTTAAACAATGTCCCTCCTATCAGTAGCATCCATATCCCAATTATGGGAAAACCTCACCTACTCCCCCACAAGCCTCTTAATGTTCCATCTTGGGTGCAGCAGCCCCTGTACCCCTTTGATATTCCTCTATTACTCCCCTGAAATGCTAAGACCTGCACCCCTCAGCGTATGTGGCTTCTCCCAGGCTGGGGGACCCTTTATTAACCAGCGTGTCTGTATGGAGAAGCCTAGTAAATATAGAATAATAGATTAGACATGTCAAAATGATTAGTATTGTTACGCCTGCAGCTCTTTGGTGAACTTCATTTCCCAGAATCCTTAGCAGTTTGGCCATTTATATTAATATATAGTATGAGTGTTCCAGGTCACTTGAATTACTAATTATGTACCCAGAGCATTCCATTTCTATATTTACATGTATTTACACATGGGAGGAGGAGGTGCCATATTGATTCCCTTAGACAGTACAGTATGAGGGTATAGCTTATTGTGTGCCCAGAATATTCCTTCTCTGTATATTTGTATTTATACATATGGGAGGAGGAGGTGCCATATTGATTCCCTTAGACAGTACAGTATGAGGGTATAGCTTATTGTGTGCCCAGAACATTCCTTCTCTGTATATTTGTATTTATACATATGGGAGGAGGAGGTGCCATATTGATTCCCTTAGACAGTACAGTATGAGGGTATAGCTTATTGTGTGCCCAGAACATTCCTTCTCTGTATATTTGTATTTATACATATGGGAGGAGGGAGGTGCCGTATTGATTCCCTTAGACAGTACAGTATGAGGGTAAAGCTTATTGTGTGCCCAGAACATTCCTTCTCTGTATATTTGTATTTATACATATGGGAGGAGATGCCATATTGATTCCCTTAGACAGTACAGTATGAGGGTATAACTTATTGTGTGCCCAGAACATTCCTTCTCTGTATATTTGTATTTATACATATGGGAGGAGGAGGTGCCATATTGATTCCCTTAGACAGTACAGTATGAGGGTATAGCTTATTGTGTGCCCAGAACATTCCTTCTCTGTATATTTGTATTTATACATATGGGAGGAGGAGGTGCCATATTGATTCCCTTAGACGGTACAGTATGAGGGTATAGCTTATTGTGTGCCCAGAACATTCCTTCTCTGTATATTTGTATTTATACATATGGGAGGAGGAGGTGCCATATTGATTCCCTTAGACAGTACAGTATGAGGGTATAGCTTATTGTGTGCCCAGAACATTCCTTCTCTGTATATTTGTATTTATACATATGGGAGGAGGAGGTGCCATATTGATTCCCTTAGACGGTACAGTATGAGGGTATAGCTTATTGTGTGCCCAGAACATTCCTTCTCTGTATATTTGTATTTATACATATGGGAGGAGGAGGTGCCATATTGATTCCCTTAGACAGTACAGTATGAGGGTATAGCTTATTGTGTGCCCAGAACATTCCTTCTCTGTATATTTGTATTTATACATATGGGAGGAGGAGGTGCCATATTGATTCCCTTAGACAGTACAGTATGAGCTTATTGTCTAGGCACCCGCCCCCTTTCTGCCCTAGTCTACACCTGCCCATTGTTGTTGCTGGCCCTTTAAAGCTTGTATTGCGCTCGCATTGCTGTAGCTCCATTGATTAGTTATTGATCGGCTGAGATTTATTTCTGCAGCGGATCCCGAGAATCTCTTTCTTATTAAAGCCAAACTGGTTGACCCATTACTCATGATCTCTTGTTCTATTCATATAGGGGGCTGCCCATTGTGACCTCCGCCACGGCTCCCGCAGGGTTAACAGTTGCTGCAGCTCAGGAGGAAACAATGGGACCCAGAGAAACCTTTGTCATGTGGCAGTTGCTGGTAGAGAGGCGGCATTGTGACTGGTGAATGGGGCCGGGGACGAGATGTCGCTCATTCTCCTCCCGTGCAGAGAGTGACAGTTCAGCTGCTACAGAGGAATGCGCTGAATCCAGAGTCCAGTTAGGAATTCAGATCCCTTTAAAGTCACATGACACTAAATAGCTCAATAACTGAAAGCAACATTTTGAAATTTCAGATTATACTATTTTTTTTAAGAGAATTTTCCCAAAATTTAAATTTGCAAATTCCGTTTGGTATCTGGCCTGATTTTTTTTTTTTACTCTAAAGATTTGTTACTGAGGGGAAAGGAAATTTTCCAATGAATTTATGTCTCTTTGGATCCGCGGGAAATGCGTCGATAGATCTCCTCAAATGACTTTATGTTTGCAGATAATTAGGCAGAGACAAGATGTCTGGGAGGTTTGTTTATCCGCCGGCCAGAAAGTATAGTCTTTGTGACTGAGCAGTCGCTGTTTGCTCATAATCAGTTGCCTTTCAGTTCAATTACTCAAATCTTTGGCCTTCATAGTCTGAGCCCAGCCGGTACCTCTACTCCCCCCCCCCACACACTCACAGTATGTTGGGATTGTTTCATAATATCTGTACAGACTATGAGCAAACTTAGGGACTGTTCCTGCTGAATTGTGCTTAGTACAGGGGATACCTATGCTGCCATAGTTTTATGGGATCTCTCTGTACAGACTATGAGCAAACTTAGTGGGCTGTTCCTGCTGAATTGTGCTTAGTACAGGGAATACCTATGCTGTCATAGTTTTATGGGATCTCTCTGTACAGACTATGAGCAAACTTAGGGGACTGTTCCTGCTGAATTGTGCTTAGTACAGGGAATACCTATGCTGCCATAGTTTTATGGGATCTCTCTGTACAGACTATGAGCAAACTTAGGGACTGTTCCTGCTGAATTGTGCTTAGTACAGGGGATACCTATGCTGCCATAGTTTTATGGGATCTCTCTGTACAGACTATGAGCAAACTTAGTGGGCTGTTCCTGCTGAATTGTGCTTAGTACAGGGAATACCTATGCTGTCATAGTTTTATGGGATCTCTCTGTACAGACTATGAGCAAACTTAGGGACTGTTCCTGCTGAATTGTGCTTAGTACAGGGGAATACCTATGCTGCCATAGTTTTATGGGATCTCTCTGTACAGACTATGAGCAAACTTAGGGACTGTTCCTGCTGAATTGTGCTTAGTACAGGGAATACCTATGCTGCCATAGTATTATGGGATCTCTCTGTACAGACTATGAGCAAACTTAGGGGACTGTTCCTGCTGAATTGTGCTTAGTACAGGGAATACCTATGTACCATAGTTTTATGGGATCTCTCTGTACAGACTATGAGCAAACTTAGGGGACTGTTCCTGCTGAATTGTGCTTAGTACAGGGAATACCTATGCTGCCATAGTTTTATGGGATCTCTCTGTACAGACTATGAGCAAACTTAGGGATTGTTCCTGCTGAATTGTGCTTAGTACAGGGAATACCTATGCTGCCATAGTTTTATGGGATCTCTCTGTACAGACTATGAGCAAACTTAGGGGGCTGTTCCTGCTGAATTGTGCTTAGTACAGGGGAATACCAATGCTGCCATAGTTTTATGGGATCTCTCTGTACAGACTATGAGCAAACTTAGGGACTGTTCCTGCTGAATTGTGCTTAGTACAGGGAATACCTCTGGCTGTGCCTGTATGGGGTTGCTCTGCCCCAGTGTGATCCCAGCAGAACTGTATTGGGGGGGGGATACACAATGACACAGCTCCCTCTTGCAACAAGACTCCATAGCAGTGGCAGATGAAGTTATATGATCCGATATATGAACCTGTAACAGGTTAGTCCCATCCTCATAAAAACAGCATTAAACGCCCAATTTCTATCTAATGTTTATCTGCCAGTTGGCGCCGTTGGCATCAGAGGTTGAATATAGTGTCTCTGCCTAGACAAAAGCATGCTGGGTAATAAAAGGAACAGTAATACGGTGATGCCCTGCACTAGTAGATCTGTTGTGTTTGCTTCAGAAACACTGCTATAGTTTATATAAACAAGCTGTTGTGTAACCATGGTGGAAATTGATAAAAGCCTATATGGCACAGGATAAATAGTGGATAACAGATACCACCTTTATGTTCTACAGAGCTTATCTGCTGTAACCTGAGTCTTTTCTCCTTTGAATGGCTGCCCCCATGGCTACACAGCAGCGTGTTTATATAAACTATAGTAGTACTGATCTGTTATCTACTGTGTATCCTGTGCTTGAATGGCTGCCCCCATGGCTACACAGCAGCTTGTTTATATAAACTATAGTAGTACTTATCTGTTATCTACTGTGTATCCTGTGCTTGAATGGCTGCCCCCATGGCTACACAGCAGCTTGTTTATATAAACTATAGTAGTATTTATCTGTTATCTACTGTGTATCCTGTGCTTGAATGGCTACCCCCATGGCTACACAGCAGCTTGTTTATATAAACTATAGTAGTACTTATCTGTTATCGACTGTGTATCCTGTGCTTGAATGGCTGCCCCCATGGCTACACAACAGCTTGTTTATATAAACTATAGTAGTACTTATCTGTTATCTACTGTGTATCCTGTGCTTAAATGGCTGCCCCCATGGCTACACAGCAGCTTGTTTATATAAACTATAGTAGTACTTATCTGTTATCTACTGTGTATCCTGTGCTTGAATGGCTGCCCCCATGGCTACACAGCAGCTTGTTTATATCAACTATAGTAGTACTTATCTGTTATCTACTGTGTATCCTGTGCTTAAATGGCTGCCCCCATGGCTACACAGCAGCTTGTTTATATAAACTATAGTAGTACTTATCTATCTACTGTGTATCCTGTGCTTAAATGGCTGCCCCCATGGCTACACAGCAGCTTAAGGAGTGGATTGGATAGCGTATGCTCAGCTTTAGTTATAGACAACCTAATTAGTGCTGTTGCTGTCTGTATCCATGTGGCATCACCCATAGAAAACAATGAAAACTATTTTTTTTTTCCTTCCTACATGTCTTTTTTTTTTTTTTTTTCTTCCTACAAGCCGGCGATGTGTTTTGTTTTTCGGGCTTCTCTGTGGAACATCCTGCTGGGGGCTATAAATATCCATCCCGAGGCACAAAAAGTTATTGCAATTCACTGCCTGCTGTTGTTGCTAAGCAACTGACCATAACAGAACTGATGGAATGTTGGTGGAATATTGCACCAAAACAAACAGTTTGTATAACAAATTATATATATATATATAACGACCTCTGTGATTGACAGCCAGAATCAAGTCCAGTGTTTAGGGAACAGAACCTTATCCGGCAGTCGCCTAGAAACAAAAGGGCTGGTTCCCTTGCACATTTTTAAATATATTTGAACTGCCGTTTTTTTTGTTTTTTTTTTCGAGTTCTCTGGGAAATTGATATCACTTGATAAATAAACAGGAATCATTTTTGTGTTGGAGGAAACGCCGCCACCATCTGTTTTGCAAATATATAGAAATAGTATTTATGGGAGCCGGGTATTTGCAGACAACAGACTGCGCCCCTGGTAAATCTTCCCCAATCTTCTTAAACAAACAGTGATTCTAAAATAAACCCTGCTGGTATGGGAAAAGGGGGGGACGGTTTTTAGTTAACCGTCTCAGTGCCGTGGGATATCAGATATTGGGGCTGCCGTGTTACAGGACCACTAGGACCCCATAGGGAATACCAAATTCCAATACACCCATCCGCCAATTAGCTGATCTTAAAGCTACAATTATATATCTTTAGGGCATTGCAAACATCTCTGGGCCCCCAAGGACCCACATTAAAGCAGTTATATATAAAAATATAAAATAAAATACAAAAAAAACCCCAAAAAAAGGCATTACACCTCTCTTCAACTGATCTTCCGGTCTTTAGGGCATCTCGAATATAAGAGACATTGATGGACCTCATTAGGTTGCCATAAATGAGAAGTTATGTTTAAAGGGAAAGAAAAGAAAACCTCGTCTCATCTTAAAGAAACAGTAACACCAAAAAAATGAAATCTATGGGCCCAACAAGGTCCCCACATAGGAACCATTTAACTTTTCCTATCTAGGGACCTAGTTGGGCTTCTACGTGTCCTTTAGAAAGGTGCTTGTAGCTTTAAAATTGGTTGATTGGGGGTAGAATGGGCTTATTGTTCCTCTAAATCTAAAGGATAAGTAAAACCTTTAAATTAAGTGAATGTAAAATTGATGAGAGCACTTTTGTCATTTACATTCATTATTTATTTTCTTTTTATTCCAAGATATTAAGGGATACATGTGCTGTTAAAGGAGAAGGAAAGCTACCAAGTCAGTTTATTGCCAATAGAATAGCCACAACAGTACAAGCTAGAACACGATTTTTATTCTTTAGAATGCTTTTCCATACCTGAGTAAACAGCTCTAGACACTGTCTCTGTTTGTTTAGGATAGCAGCTGCCATATTTGCTTGCTGTGACATCACTTCCTGCCTGAGTCTCTCCCTGCTCACTCATAGCTCTGGGCTCAGATTACAGCAGGGATGGGAGGAGGGGAGCAAACTGAGCATGCTCAAGCCCTAGCCCTGGAGGTTGAAGCTGAAAACAGGAAGTCTGATACAGAAGCCCATGAGTACACAATAGAAGGAAAGAAATGTGGTGTTTCTTTTGACAGAGGACTCAGAGCAGCATTACTTTGAGGCTTTACTGGTGTATTTATATAGACCTTTCTGATAAAGCTTACTTAATTTTAACCTTTCCTTCTCCTTTAATATGAATGCATTTTGTTCCAACAGCGCCACCTGCTGGTCAGTTTCTGATCAGTCTGACCACCAAGTAGTCAAGGAAGTTGTCAGGAGAAAGAAAGAGGCTGATGTTCTTCTGCTTAGGAAAGATTTGAGAAAGATTTCTATTTGTTTTCCTAAGCAGAAGAACATCAGAACAGCCTCTTTCTAAATAAAAAGAAAATAAATAATGAATGTAAATGACAAAAGTGCTTAGAATAACACTCTCATCAATTTTACATTCAATTATTTTAAATGTTTACTTACCCTTTAAGAAGACTCGCATTACACCCCTCCCCAAATAATCTTTAAAACTAAAAATGTCCCTCTTTAGGGTGTTTCAAACTAGGGATGCACGAATGCAGGATTCGGTTCGGGATTAGGCCAGGATTTGGCCTCTTTCAGCAGGATTCGGCCGAATCCTTCTGCCCGGCCGAACCGAATCTGAATCCTAATTTGCATATGCAAATAGGGGTGGGGAGGGAAATTGCGTTACTTTTTGCAGAAAACAAGGAAGTAAAACATTTTCCCCCTTTCCACCCCTAATTTGCACGTTAGGGTTCGGATTCGGTTCGGTATTCGGCCGAATCTTTCGCAAAGGATTCGGGGATTCGGCTGAATCCAAAAAAGTGGATCCGGTGCATCCCTATTTCAAACATAAGAGGCAGTCGCCAGGTCCCCAAATGTAAGATGTTCTATAAATAAGGAAAATAAGAAAACTCCATGGAACCCACTTCCCTTGTTGGATCTTAAAGGTACAAACACCTGACTTTAAGGCAGTTTATAAATAGGAGACATCTATGGACACCAATATGTCCCCAAAAATAAGATTCACTTTTTTTCCAGATTATTTGGCCAACCTTTGCTGCCACCTATTAGGTTCAACCTATTGTTCTTCTGATGGCAAGATGAGTCCTATCTCCTCCTGCCTCTGAAACTGGCAGGAGGCACTAACATTGAGCCGTGCATCTCTGTGGCAATTTTGTTAATATCCATCATGGAGGCCCCCATATGTAATAAACAGATGCACTTAAAACACAAAGATGCGAAATGTAGAAATAATTGGTGTTTTTTGTACCAGTCTAAAATGTCTGATTGTGGGTTTCTGTATTTTTCCGCAGGTATGGCCTCTCATTTGCAGATCTTTTCCTCTCACGACCTCCCATTGAGGGCCTTTTGTAGCGTGAAGAAGCCGAAGCTTGAACTGAGCCCAGGCTGGGATATGACCGGTTACGGTTGCCACAGCAAGGTCTATAACTCGGGCAAGAACAGCTCTACTTCTGACCAGCCGGTGCTCAGCCAAGCCTCCCTCCTCCAAACATCCTACGAGCAGACGGTCATCTTTCCCACCAGTGTGGGCCACATTGTGGTGACCTCCTCCAGTAGCGGTTCATCAGCAGGAACGGGTCAGGCCCTAGGTGGCCCTCAAACCAACCTGATGCGTCGCAGTACGGTCAGCCTTCTGGACACCTACCAGAAGTGTGGGTTGAAGCGGAAGTGTGAAGAGCTAGAGAATAACAGTAGTGTACAGATTGTAGATGAGCATCCCCCCATCACCCAAAACAATGCTACTGCCACCACCACCTCCACGACCACCTCCAAGAACAGTGGCTCCAGTGAAGGGGATTACCAGCTTGTGCAGCATGAAGTCCTCTGCTCCATGACCAACACTTATGAAGTGTTGGAGTTCCTTGGCAGAGGCACGTTTGGTCAAGTGGTAAAATGCTGGAAGAGGGGAACCAACGAGATTGTGGCCATCAAGATCCTGAAGAACCACCCGTCGTACGCCAGGCAAGGCCAGATTGAAGTGAGCATCTTGGCCCGGCTCAGCACGGAGAGCGCCGATGACTACAATTTTGTGAGAGCCCACGAGTGTTTTCAGCACAAGAACCACACCTGCCTGGTCTTCGAGATGCTCGAGCAGAACCTCTATGACTACTTGAAGCAGAACAAATTCAGCCCGTTGCCCCTCAAATATATTCGGCCGGTGCTCCAGCAGGTGGGAACTGCTTTGATGAAACTGAAGAGTCTGGGGCTTATTCATGCCGACTTGAAGCCAGAGAACATCATGCTGGTGGATCCTTCCAGGCAGCCGTACAGAGTCAAGGTCATAGATTTTGGTTCTGCAAGCCATGTGTCAAAAGCTGTGTGCTCCACCTACCTACAGTCCAGATATTACAGGTAAGTTGCCTGGAGAAATGTGGTGAGGCTACAAGACATACTTAGTCCCAAGGCATAGCTTACCCACAGAGCCACCCACATAACTCCTCCTAGTGGTTTATCAAAAGGAACCTACATGTTCTAGGTCAGATCCGCCACTTTACAGGGGGAGGCTGTTTGTCACTCAAGTAGTGGGTGGGGCTAGAAGAATTCGATGGCAGATTACAGGGGGTGGGGCAGAGTCTGTGACTTGCAGTGGGTGGAGCTATTCAAATTGGCAGATAATGGGGGAGGGGTTATAACAATCAGATGCCAGATTACAGGGGGTGGGACAAAGAGCGAGTGACAAGTAGTGGGTGGGGCTATAACAATCAGATGTCAGATTACAGGGGGTGGGGTAGAGAGCCTGTGACATGCAGTGGGTGGAGCTATAACAATCTGATGGCAGATTATAGGGGGTGGGGCAAAGAGCCTGTGACTCAAGCAGTGGGTGTGCCTAAAACAATATGATGGTAGCTTACAGGGGGAGGCTTATCTCAGGCAGTGGGGCAGACTAGAAAGCTGTGATTAGAGGATAGAGGACCCAAGGGGTGTTTAATTGCTTATAAATGCTGCTCTAAAGCATGGGTGGAACTAAGATTCACTGATTCCTTGATATACATTATGTATAGTGCCCCCCTCTGCCCAAGAAGCTCTTACACTATCTCCTGATAACGGGCGTTGCTTAGACGTTTCGCCATACGTTCTATTGTCTCATTGCTGACATCGGATACTTCAGAATTTTTCCTGCATTTCAGTCACCGGTTTTACTACTTCCCCGTTATTAGATGTTAAATCCTGACATTGGTATAGGGCTAGAAAGGAGCATTTTGCATTATCTTAATCATTTTATGGATATTATTTTGAATCCCCAGGGTAGTAGTCAGGGCAGTTAGGGGACCCGGCCCAGTACTATTGACTCATTGTTCATTTGCAGCCCTGAGGTTGTTGGTTTTCCTTGTCCTTTAATCTTATTTACCAGTGAGTGATGGGTACCGATGCAGTGCTTGGAAAAGACGCTTATTTGCTTAATAGGCTGCAGGGCTGGGGCTTGGGTGCTTAATGCTGGTGCAGAATCCATCACATGTGCCATGAGCCTAAATTCTTGTAGTTTTGTTTTTTTAACAAGCCATAGCCTGCAACCGGGGACAGAGGGGAGGGGGTTTGATTAAAACCGAAGGAAAACTAAACAAAAATAAAGGTAAATTACATAAGTGCTTTAAGTGACCCATGCAGAAGTAAATAATTCTGCACATTCCCCTGGAGCCATAAAGCAGGACAGGACTGCTGCTTCCAATGGGGATCAGATAGATCTGTGCAGCCACTGGGACAGAATGTTCTGTTATACAGATAGCTAGAATCTCAGCTGCCATAAAGCAGGACAGGACTGCTGCTTACAATGGGGATCAGATAGGATCTGTGCAGCCACTGGGACAGAATGTTCTGTTATACAGATAGCTAGAATCTCAGCTGCCATAAAGCAGGACAGGACTGCTGCTTACAATGGGGATCAGATAGGATCTGTGCAGCCACTGGGACAGAATGTTCTGTTATACAGATAGCTAGAATCTCAGCTGCCATAAAGCAGGACAGGACTGCTGCTTACAATGGGGATCAGATAGGATCTGTGCAGCCACTGGGACAGAATGTTCTGTTATACAGATAGCTAGAATCTCAGCTGCCATAAAGCAGGACAGGACTGCTGCTTACAATGGGGATCAGATAGGATCTGTGCAGCCACTGGGACAGAATGTTCTGTTATACAGATAGCTAGAATCTCAGCTGCCATAAAGCAGGACAGGACTGCTGCTTACAATGGGGTTCAGATAGGATCTGTGCAGCGACTGGGACAGAATGTTCTGTTATACAGATAGCTAGAATCTCAGCTGCCATAAAGCAGGACAGGACTGCTGCTTACAATGGGGATCAGATAGGATCTGTGCAGCGACTGGGACAGAATGTTCTGTTATACAGATAGCTAAAATCTCAGCTGCCATAAAGCAGGACTGGACTGCTGCTTCCAATGTGCAGCCATGCAGAAGGCATCTCTGCAATGTACGCTACCCTAAAAAATTACATTATTAAAAAATGTAATTATGTTTGTAATAAATAGGAGTGGGAAATAAGGTTTAAAACACAAATCACCCTAACAACGTGTATGTCGGGGGGGGGGGGGGTTGGTTATGTCTCTGCTTGCTCCCTTTTTTTTTTTTATAAATGAGCAACACAATGGCTTAGTCGGTGCAGAAGTAATTGAAGCATCTGCTCTCATGGGAAATCAGATCCGAGTGCTCACCCCTGCTCTTAGCGTGTGCGGCTATTAATTTCTAGATGGAACGGGTTAAAGGGGATCTAAACCAAAAAATAACATTTTGCCCAATGAAAGAAAATGCCCTTGTTCCTTTGTAGGTGTAGGTGCTATTGAATCTATTGTATCTGTCTGGCTTTTTTTATTCTCTGCACTGCTGGTTCTCGCTCTTTAAACATTTTAGCAAAAGTCGGAAGGCCCCATGTTTTGCAGGATAATCAGCAGTGCATGTGCAATGGATAGTGGGGGGAATAGCGCTTGAGTTTTTACTTGGTCATAGAATTAAGGGCGACTCTTCTGACAAGCCAGTGACTTATTGGCCTTCGTATGGGGGGCCGGCCCAACCTATATCTGATCAATATCTGTATCCCTGGCCCATGGGCCAAACAGTTGGATCAACAAGAGGTGGCCAAATTGGGCAAAGATCTATTTGTGCATGGCCAGCTTTAAAGGGTTGGTTCACCTTTCAATTAAGTTTTAGTATGTTGTCTAATTCTAAGCAACTTTTCAGTTTGCCTTCATTATTTATTTTTTATAGTTTTTTTTTTTTAGTTATTTACCTTCTTCTGACTCTTTTCAGCTTTGAAAAGGGAGCGACTGGTCATATTTCAGTCTCTCATTCAAATCAATGCATGGTTGCTAGGGTCATTTGGGCCCTAGCAACCAGATTTTGGAAACGGCAAACTGGAGAGCTGCTGAATAAAAAGTTCAAGAACCAGAAATCATAAAAAAAAAGGGAAACCCAATTGCAAATTGTCAGCATACAATGCTCTACGTCATACGAACAGTTAATTTAAAGGTGTACAACCCCTTTAAAGGGAAAGGGAATTACCAAATGGCAGATGTGCTATCAATGAAGTTTGGCAAGTGTGTTGGTTGGGGGATGGGGGGGTATATCATTAGTAAAGTAAATATATTGAATGCAGAGTAGATAGGGTGAGGTTTGGGGGTCATAGATCATTGACTTTTTGCATTAACCCATTGTTATCCTGGGCTTGTTTCTGATTGGTCTGCCTGGGTTTCTGCATGGATGCACATCTACATAGGGTTACTGCATAGGGATCTGTAAATCCATTTGCTGCTGAATATAAAAAGCCTAATGTCCTGGCAGCGCTGGAAGGGTTAACTCGCCCGCTTTAGTAATTGCCCCATCGGAGCCCTGGCGAATGGCAGAGGGGCTGCTGAACTGCTTAAGTAAATTCAGGAATTCGGCTTTTCCCATTTAATCCCCCTCCTCCTCCTCCCTCCGCTGGTTTTGTGGTTAGAAAAGGAGGTCAGGAAAAGTTCTCCCATGGAAAATAAGGCAGAAAAAATTTAATTTCCTAAAGATCCCCAATGCCGCTAATGGGCCTGCGCCTAAAGGGACACAATATGTATTGTCAGTTGTTACAACGAATATCTGTAAATGGTTTTTCTTGTGCAACTTAACAAAGTGGCTCGGCCATGGGAGACCTAAGCTTTATTTAAGGGGCAACTGCTCCAGTTGTTTTGTATATTAATCTGCACATATATACAGAATAGATCTGAAAAATCAGACCCTGATTATTAACAGTACGTTTTTGCCTTTAAAGTCACCGACCCCACTAAGGCTATTTATGCTGGAAACCAGGACGACCCATTTATTTGGGTTACAAAAAAAGGGGGGGGTGACGGGTGAAGCTTACGATGTAACAGGAATATTATATCTAAATGTGTTTACTGTGACTTAGACAGTACAGTATGAGGGTATAGCTTATTGTGTGCCCAGAACATTCCTTCTCTGTATATTTGTATTTATACATATGGGAGGAGGAGGTGCCATATTGATTCCCTTAGACAGTACAGTATGAGGGTATAGCTTATTGTGTGCCCAGAACATTCCTTCTCTGTATATTTGTATTTATACATATGGGAGGAGGGAGGTGCCATATTGATTCCCTTAGACAGTACAGTATGAGGGTATAGCTTATTGTGTGCCCAGAACATTCCTTCTCTGTATATTTGTATTTATACATATGGGAGGAGGAGGTGCCATATTGATTCCCTTAGACAGTACAGTATGAGGGTATAGCTTATTGTGTGCCCAGAACATTCCTTCTCTGTATATTTGTATTTATACATATGGGAGGAGGGAGGTGCCATATTGATTCCCTTAGACAGTACAGTATGAGGGTATAGCTTATTGTGTGCCCAGAACATTCCTTCTCTGTATATTTGTATTTATACATATGGGAGGAGGAGGTGCCATATTGATTCCCTTAGACAGTACAGTATGAGGGTATAGCTTATTGTGTGCCCAGAACATTCCTTCTCTGTATATTTGTATTTATACATATGGGAGGAGGAGGTGCCATATTGATTCCCTTAGACAGTACAGTATGAGGGTATAGCTTATTGTGTGCCCAGAACATTCCTTCTCTGTATATTTGTATTTATACATATGGGAGGAGGAGGTGCCATATTGATTCCCTTAGACAGTACAGTATGAGGGTATAGCTTATTGTGTGCCCAGAACATTCCTTCTCTGTATATTTGTATTTATACATATGGGAGGAGGAGGTGCCATATTGATTCCCTTAGACAGTACAGTATGAGGGTATAGCTTATTGTGTGCCCAGAACATTCCTTCTCTGTATATTTGTATTTATACATATGGGAGGAGGGAGGTGCCATATTGATTCCCTTAGACAGTACAGTATGAGGGTATAGCTTATTGTGTGCCCAGAACATTCCTTCTCTGTATATTTGTATTTATACATATGGGAGGAGGAGGTGCCATATTGATTCCCTTAGACAGTACAGTATGAGGGTATAGCTTATTGTGTGCCCAGAACATTCCTTCTCTGTATATTTGTATTTATACATATGGGAGGAGGAGGTGCCATATTGATTCCCTTAGACAGTACAGTATGAGGGTATAGCTTATTGTGTGCCCAGAACATTCCTTCTCTGTATATTTGTATTTATACATATGGGAGGAGGAGGTGCCATATTGATTCCCTTAGACAGTACAGTATGAGGGTATAGCTTATTGTGTGCCCAGAACATTCCTTCTCTGTATATTTGTATTTATACATATGGGAGGAGGAGGTGCCATATTGATTCCCTTAGACAGTACAGTATGAGGGTATAGCTTATTGTGTGCCCAGAACATTCCTTCTCTGTATATTTGTATTTATACATATGGGAGGTGCCATATGGTTTCCTTAGACAGTAGACTACACATCCTGGTGTAGATACTAAAGGAATATTCCGTCAGGCAGAAAACATTCATTTTTGCCTCATTTGTGATTTACTTTATAGGAAATTGCTCCGTTCATTGGGAAATCACCTTTGCGGCTCAGGGTTGGGCGGCAGCGTCTCTCTCTCTAAACAGATAGAATGTGTGATTCAAGCTCAGTGGGGCCGTTCCTGCTGAAATGTGCCAAACTCAGTGACAAATACAAGGGCAGTGAGTGGCAAACTTTTCCTGATCAATCTGAAGGAAGGATAATGGGTTTTCTCAGTAGAAGCGGCTTGACCTTGAGCCGGTCATTCCTTCCCACACTGGGATCCTGATTAAAGATTAGATTGTAAGCTTCATGGCTCAGAAGGCATTTATTAGCTTGGCTGTAAATCATTAGCATTTTTCATGCTGCATTGCTTTAAAAAAAAATCCTCTGGTTTTATATTTGGGCAATAAAAGGGTTTGGGCAATAAAAGGTTCATTCAGAGGCATTTGTTTTGCGCTGGAAACACCTGCATTGCAGCTTTAAATCTCCGGGGAATCGGCGGGTATCCGCTGCGCCAGGAGATTTATGCGCAATTATGGTGCATATTTTTTTTCTTTAAAGGGGAATGCGTTTTTTCTACAGTCCTCTGGATTCTGTGTGCAAGAATTGTATGCAGCAGGGGGTAGAAGGGGACTCGGAGGTTTCAGCTGCAGCAAGCAGCAGTCCGATCTCTTCTTGGGCAGCTGGCTTCTGCTACAATTGTTTCGAGAGGGAGAACCAGCAGTGCAGGTATTGCTTTCAACAGCAATGACATTTACATGATAATGTATCTTGGAAGGTTGCATAGAAAGTGATATTTCTCATGGGAGTACAATTTTGGTGAGCCCCCGAAATGTGTAGTATTGACGCTGAGCCCCCCCCCAGTGTAAATTCACATTACGACCCCTAAAAAAAAAAATCCTGTCCCATCCTTAGCATACAAATTTGGGTGCAGCCTTTCAGCACTTACTTAATCCATTGCAGTGCCAACACCTGACAGCAGGGGGCGCACATGAGATGCAGAATTGCAGGTTGTGGGTCTCGTAGAAGGGGGAGCTTGTGTGCAAGTCAGCAGGATTTGGGGGGATCATGGGTGGGGTTTTAGTATAGTGGGTAGTGTCCAAGGGGGATAAGAGGTGTGAAGGCATTATTTTTTGGGGGGGTCCTATTTAAAGGATAGGTACAGCTTTAAAATAAGTGAATGTAAAATTGATGAGAGTGATATTCTAAGCACTTTTGTCATTTACATTTATTATTTATTTTCTTTTTATTCCAAGATATTAAGGGATACATGTGCTCTTAATATGAATGAATTTTGTTCCAACAGCGCCACCTGCGGGTCAGTTTCTGACCAGTCTGACCACCAAGTAGTCAAGGAAGTTGTCAGGAGAAAGAAAGAGGCTGCTCTGATGTTCTTCTGCTTAGGAAAACAATTAGAAACCTTTCTCAAATCTTTCCTAAGCAGAAGAACATCAGAGCAGCCTCTTTCTTTCTCCTGACAACTTCCTTGACTACTTGGTGGTCAGACTGGTCAGAAACTGACCAGCAGGTGGCGCTGTTGGAACAAAATTCATTCATATTAATAGCACACATATCCCTTAATATCTCGGGATAAAAAATAAATAAATAAATAAATGTAAATGACAAAAAAAACAAAGAATAGTGTTGTCATCGTTTCTACATTCAATGATTTTAAAGGTTTACTTATCCTTTAAGTTGTTGATAGGCCTTCCAATCCAGTAGGGCCAAGTGACCAGTAGGGTTGGGGGCTCTGTTAATTTAGTACTATGAGGCCCCATGATTGATGATGGTGTCCCT
Organism: Xenopus petersii; assembly: GCA_038501925.1. Lineage (NCBI taxonomy): Eukaryota > Metazoa > Chordata > Amphibia > Anura > Pipidae > Xenopus > Xenopus petersii. The sequence goes on from CM076677.1 coordinate 133,558,581, forward strand.
GGTGTGAGGCCTCCTAACTGCCAGTTTTAGTACAATGGTGCACAGCATTGGTTCCCAAGGCAATACTTGGCAGTGTACTAATGTAGGCCTGGGTACCCCCACATTTCCTGGGTCTGCTGTATACTAGTAACGTCCCCACTTTCCCTGAGACGGTTGCTACGAAACCCCCAAAAACCCATTACCAACGAGACATAGGAAGATGGTGGGGAAGGACGAGTGCACGGATCTCTGCAGTACGGAATAGTGCGTGCATGTAGTCAGGACCAGCAGTGCAGGGCATATCAATAGAAAACACATTTAGCAATACCTTAAAGAGGCAAGTTGCTTAGAATTGCATTTGCTTTCTTAATGCAAAGATTTCGATTTGGCTTTACTTCCCCTTGAAACACATTTCAAGATGATTTTTTCTCTCTTCTCCCTCATGCTGTGCCGGGGCTCGGATGGGGTGGGTTCTCTCCCTGTCGCTTCTCCTTCACATACGCTGAATAATGGGCCTGGCACAGCAGGAGCCCCAGCTCTGGGCAATGCACGTATTCGCACTGGCGTAGGCTTTCTACTTATAAATAGCAGCAGTGTGAGCAAAACCTGAGCCCCCGGCAGACAGTATGTGCCGTTATTATCAGGCAGCAGCAATAGGTTGGGTTGTACTGGGTGGGAGCTGCTGCTGGGGGCACTTTGCTTGGCACTGGGGGAATCAGGAGGAGGGTAAATCTTTATTTCCATTAGGGATGCATCAAATCCAGGATTCGGTGCGGGATCCGGCCTTTTTCAGCAGGATTCACATTCGGCTGAATCCTTCTGCCCAGCCGAACCAAATCCAAATTTGCATATGCAAATTATGGGCAGGGAGGGAAATCACGTGACTTTTTGGAATAAAACAAGGAAGTAAAAAAATGTTTTTCCCTTTCCCAACCCTTATTTGCAAATGTAAATTAGGATTCGGTTCGGTATTCAGCCGAATCTTTCGCAAAGCATCCGGGCTTCGGCCGAATCCAAAATAGCGGATTCGGTGCATCCCTCATTTCCATGTAGATCTGACTTACTTGCCCCATGTGGGGTCACACAACATTAGAAAATCTGACACTAAGGCTGATGGAACACTGGCATTATGTTGGGTCAGGAATCTGTATTTATGTGGGGCGTAAAGTTGGGGGTCTGTAGGGTGTAGAGTCGGGTATCTGTAGTTCTGTTGGGTTTAGGATCAGGGACCTGTTTTTATCCTAAGGGAAGAGACACACTCTGCTATTTGGGGAGATTAGTCGCCCAGCGACAAACCGCTTCTTCGGGCGACTAATCTCCCCAAACTGCCTTCCCACTGGCTAGAATGTAAATCGTCAGCGAAATTGCACTCGAATGCACTGGCGACTTCGGAAAACGAAGCGATTTACATTCTAACCATCGGGAAGGCAGTTCGGGGAGATTAGTCGCCCGAAGAAGAAGCGGTTTGTCGCTGGGCGACTAATCTCCCGAAATAGGAGCGTGTGTCTCTGCCCTGAAACGGTGGTTCACCTTTAAGTTAACTTTCAGTATATAATAGAATGACTAATTATAATCAACTTTTCAACTGGCCATCATTATTTATTTTGTTATAGTTTTTGAATTATTTGCCACATTCTGACTCTTTCGAAGGGGGGGGGGGGTCACTGGCCCCATCTATAAAACAAAAGCTGTGTAAGGCTAGAAATATATTGTTATTGCTACTTTTTAATTACTCGTCTGTTCAGGCCTCTCCTATTCACATTCCAGTCTTTTATTCAATTCAACGCAGGGTAACCAGGGTAATTTGGACCCTAGCAACCAGATGGCCGGCATTACAAACTGGAGAGCAGCTGAATAAAAAGCTAAATAACACCAATAAAACACAAATAATTAAAAATGAAAACCAATTGCAAATTGTCTATGAATATACATCCTACTACAAGTTATTTTAAAGGTGAACAACCCATTTAAGTGTAGGTTTGGGGGATCTATGGATTGCCAGTCTGGGCCAAGTTATGGACCTGTAGTTATTCTGGGAGTATAATTACTCTGAATACATTGAGTTTAGGGTTAGGGATATGTGCTTTATGTTTGGTGTAGGGTTAGGGGTTGGTACCATTAGGGATAGGGGTCTGTACATATATTTGGTAGGGATGCACCGAATCCACTATTTTGAATTCAACTGAACCCCCGAATCCTTCGCGAAAGATTCGGCCAAGTAACGAACCGAATCCTAATTTCCATATGCAAATTAGGGGTGGGAAGGGGAAAGTATTTTTAACTTCCTTGTTTTGTGACAAAAAGTGACGTAATTTCCCTCCTTGCCCCTAATTTGCATATGCAAATCAGGATTCGGTTCAGCTGGGCAGCTGGGATTGATTATGAATCCGAATCCTGCTGAAAAAGGCAGAATTCCGAACCGATTCCTGGATTCGGTGCATCCCTAATATTTGGTGTAGGGTTAGAAATCTGTGTATGTTGTGTATAAGGGTTCTGGTCTTATATTAAATGTGTGAATATTCTATTAGTATTATACATAGCTTAAAATATGTCCATTTATTGCACAGAAGGTCAGGTATGTAGGATTGGGGAGGTCTGTGCTCCAGCTTATGGTGGTGTCAGGGAACGTTTTGCTGTGGTGGGAGGGGGTCAGGGTGCAGGATCACCTAATTGTAGGTTTTTGGAGAGGAGCTGATTTCAGGGTGGGGAAGATCAATATGCTCTTGTACCTGCAGAATTTTTAGGTGATCGTGCTTGTCATAGGGTTGGGTAGGTGACGGTGCTTATGGTGGGTGCACACAGTGGGTGCTCATGCTGAATACAGGATGGAACAGAGGGGGTAGAGGACATGGGTATTTTCTAGTGATGGGTGCAGGCTTGACTTGGGTGCAATGAGGCTGCTTGTGGCGTATGTTTGGGGAATGGCTGGAGCGCTGCTATTGATAACTCGGAGAGATCCAGATGGAAGAGAGAAGAGATTTGCATACTAATAAGATTGTGGTTGGTCAGGACTGAAGCCTCATTTAGTAACAGTGCAAATAGGGGGCGGAGGTGTCCAAGAGTCTCCCGTTCTTCTGCTCAGTCCCCTGGGTGCTGTTGAGCTGAGCTGGCTTAACCCTTTCCTGTCCAGCTGTATAGTACTTAGCTCTCAGCAGATCGAGTTGCACTTATTCCAAGTAAATAAACACTTACCTACATTGATTTCTTTTTTATTTGCCTTTTATTTCCTTGTGGTTCTCATACAGGCCCCTCGCCCCTTATCTCCGTTAAATAATGTAAAATAGTTCTCACAGCCGCCTTTTTTTTTTTTTTTTTATTCCCCTCCTACAGGGCTCCTGAGATTATCTTAGGGTTACCTTTCTGCGAAGCCATCGACATGTGGTCTTTGGGGTGCGTGATAGCCGAGTTATTCTTGGGGTGGCCTTTGTACCCCGGAGCATCGGAATATGACCAGGTATGTGAGCAGAAATCCAGTGCTTTTATATATTATTTTTTTGTAAGAAAAGGGGCAAAAACATGCGATTTGGAAAGGAGTGGGAGCAAATATCTGACCAATTAAATAAATAAATAAATCAATCACGCTAATGCTAAATGCAAAAAATCAAGAGGTTGCCCCATGTATAGTAATTGGGGGCCAAAATACAGTCCTGGGGGACGTGCACAGAGCAGTAGGGTGCAAAATGTTCATGCTTCTCACCCTGTAACAAAGTGAATGCGGCCGGCTTTAGTACAGGTGGGTAAGTGGGTGCAGCTTGAGGCTTATATACAGAACTACTTTCTCCAGGACTTTTGTTGCTTTTCCAGCTATGACATTTGGCTGTCTCTCCCCCCAGATCCGCTACATCTCCCAAACACAGGGTTTGCCTGCGGAATACTTATTGAGCTCCGGTACCAAGACCACTCGTTTCTTCAACAGGGATGGCGACTCCCCGTACCCACTGTGGAGTCTCAAGGTGCGTAGCAGTAACCCAACGCTCAAGCTCCCAGCATTCTCATCCCAGCTGTCCGTATTCCTTTAATTCCTACCCAGATCCGCAGCTTCCGGAGTGGTACAACCTCCTCTTTTATAGGTTTATTTGACTTTTTTTTCCCTACGGGTCGTTAATAATTTCTAACACGCAGAGGGAATACATATCCCAGTGCGGGGGCAATTGAATGGTACATCTCTTGCTGTAGTTCAACATATCCCTCTCCCTATTGGGATTGTGTGCAAAACAACAATGTTTCAAGTAACTGCAACTGTTGCATCAAGATTGACAAGCGATTGAATCTTATAACGTTCTCTTTTCTCCCTCACACAGACCCCCGAAGGCCATGAGAACGAGACTGGCATTAAATCGAAAGAAGCCAGAAAGTACATCTTCAACTGCTTAGATGATATGGCACAGGTACCAGCAACATATTCCAATGGCAAAACTGCTGTTCCTGCACGTAGGGATTTTTGTGTGATTCCCTGAAATGAGCTTTATTAAGGAGTTGGTAGTAAAGTTATGCATTTCGCATAGGGCTCCATATACCCATCTCTGTGCAGCTCGTGTTTTGTCTCCTTTCAGTGCCTTTTCCCATCATTACTTCTAAACTTGATTTTAAAATATCGCATTTCATGATGAAATAAGACAATCGTCTCTTTAATGGTTTTTAATCTCCTCCATTTGATTTTAGTGCGTATAATTAAAGTTACATTTTCACTTCGCTGCATTCCAACCCCGGTATGTCGCATTCCTTTTTATGACTGCGTATGGGGTTGCTGCTCTGTTTCTAAATGCAGCGGCTTGGTTCAGGGTTCGAATCCCTCTGAATATCATACAAAAAGGCATTTGTATGATTAACTTCCCCTTTAGCTTTTATTGGTTAACTTCCCCCTTGGAAAGGAGGATAAAGCTAACCTTGTGTTTTGATTGGGTCGCTGATTTCCTTGCAATCTTCCAGGTGAACATGGCGTCGGATCTGGAGGGGAGTGACATGCTGGTTGAGAAAGCGGACAGGCGGGAGTTTATTGACCTCCTGAAGAAGATGCTGACGATCGACGCAGATAAGAGGATAACCCCGATCGAGACCCTGAACCATCCCTTTGTCACCATGACGCACCTCTTGGATTTCCCACATAGTTCACAGTATGAAATGTTCCTCATGGCCTGGATTGGGGGACAGGGGAGGGGATTGGGAATGGGGATAGAGGGCAAAGCCTTAGAGTTGCAAGAAGAAATTATAGCAATTATGTCATAAAAGGCGGGTACTAGCAAACCATAACAAGCAATCAGAGGTGTAATTTCGAGCAGGTTAATTAATACCTTGTGGGTTAATTACTAGGGATGCACCAAATCCACTATTTTGGATTTGGCCGAACCCCAAATCCTTTGCATAAGATTCGGCCGAATACCGAACTGAATCTGTATCCGAATACCAAACTGAATCTGTATCCTAATTTACATATTTCCCTCCCGCCCCTAATTTGCATATGCAAATTCGGATTTGGTTCGGCCGGGCCGAAGGATTCAGCTGAATGCAAATCCTTCTGAAAAAAAGCCAAATCCTGGCCAAATCCCGAACCGAATCCTGGATTCAGTGCATCCCTATTAATTACTACCTTGTGATTAGTTGCAATTAGTAGCTGGGCTAATAGCGTTGAATTTACATTATTTTCTATTTCTCTTTTCTAATTCCCAGCATCCTCTGGATGTTTTTATTATGGTTTGCATGTTTGGTGGCGCTGCAGAGATAACATCTTGCAAAAATCCTTGCAAAATGGCACTGCTGCAAAAGCTCTGTCCGCATTCAATGCTCCCCCTCTTGGTCAGGCATGATACAATGGGCCAGTTGATTTTGGCGAATCTGCAGTGGGGCTGCATATTTGCTGAGAGATAGAGCAGCATATGAGGGGTGAACAACTTTTTTTTTTTTTTTACAGTTTATTATAAATGAAGATTTGCAACGCCTCCTGCTTGAGTATTAGGGATGCACCGAATCCACTATTTTGGATTCGGCCGAACCCCCGAATCCTTCGTGAAAGATTCGGCCGAATACCGAACCGAATCCAAACCCTAATTTGCATATGCAAATTAGGGGTTGAAAGGGGAAAATATTTTTTACTTCCTTGTTTTGTGACAAAAAGTCACGCGATTTCCCTCCCCGTCCCTAATTTGCATATGCAAATTCGGATTCGGTTTGGCCGGGCAGAAGGATTCGGCCGAATCCGAATCCTGCTGAAAAAGGCCAAATCCTGGCCGAATCCCGAACCGAATCCTGGATTCGGTGCATCCCTATTGAGTATATTAAGTTTGCACGGACTCCTGCAGAACGCCTTTAGACCTGCCAGCTCCAAATAAACCCCAGCACCCAAGAGCCAATTGTTAGATTTCTTAAACGGGCCACAGACGTGCAGATTTTAGCCTTGTCCGACAAACGATCGGACGTCGCAATCTTCTGACCTGCCACTAACTATTCTTATTAAATAGAGAAATAAAAGAACAAATTAGACAATGCTCGACAGATAGAAGACAGTCACCCATTGATATGGTCAGAAAAGTGACATGCAGAGAAATTATCGTTAGCCGACAAAATCTTCTTACATGTCCGATCGACTAAACGACCGATCGCCATGGTACTAAAAACGTTGGGACGATCGCCACGTGGTACGAAAATCGTACGAACTTTAGATTTGTACGACTTTATCTTTGCGTCTATGGTTAACTTTAGGGTCAGAATCAGACCTGAAGGAGTCTATGGCAGGAGAATGGCAACAAGAGAGAGCGAGTTGCTGTTTTTTGAATGCTTTTTTTTTAAGTTCATGTTAAACAGGTGGTTCACCTTTAAGTTAACTTATCGTATGTTATAGAATGGGCAGTTCTAAAAAACTTTTCAGTTGGTCTTTGTTATTTAACTTTTAAAGTTATTTGCCTACTTCTTCGACTCTTTCCAGCTTCCGAATGGGGGGTCACTGACCCCATCTTAAAAACAAATGCTCTGTAAGGCTACACATGTATTGTTATTGCTATTTTTTATTACTCCTCTTTCTATTCAGGCCTCTCCTATTCATTTTTCAGTCTCTTGGTTGCTAGGGGAATTTGGACCCTACCAACCAGACGGCTGGTTGAGCTGCTGAATAAAAAGCCAAATAACAAAAATGAAAAACCATTTTTACATCATACTAACCCTCTCTACATCAACAGTTAATTTAAAGGTGAACGCCTCTTTAAGTCAGGGGTACAATGTATAGCACCTGAATAAAAACAAGTCTGTAGGTGGCGAGAGCTCGGCAGACTGGAGGGTCTGTCTCTTGGGCGGAAGGTTTACCGCATCGTTCTTTAAATTTGTGACTATTCATTTCTTCCTCATGTGATCTCATTGGCATCCATTAATGGTGTGTTTCTCTCTCTCTCTTTCCTCCCCCATCGTTTGCTTTTCATTCCTCTCCATCTCTCTTGTCGGACTTGTGTTCTTCTCCAACTGTCTGGGCCGCGTTCCTGCCCTCCTTCTCCTCTTGCTCTGCCTCTTTCCTCCCTCCTGCAGCGTCAAGTCGTGTTTCCAGAACATGGAGATCTGTAAGCGGCGGGTGAATCTGTACGACACTGTGAACCACAGCAAAACCCCCTTCATCACTCACGTTGCCCCGAGTACGTCCACCAACCTCACTATGACCTTCAGCAACCAGCTCAACACTGTGCACAGTCAGGTAGGTAATGGCCTGAAATGGGCAGACTTTGAACATATTTCCTGAGGAGGTTTTCGTGAGCAGAGGAGACGTCTTCCCCCTCAGGCAATGGCGGCTCCTCTTCAGCGTATATTTACCGCCGGGAAATGAACATGTCCTCACACACAAACAAACAAAGAACAGACATACCTGCTAGGTGACCTCAGCCAATGAACAGGCAGGGCAGTGTCTTTCCCACTTCCTGTTAAGGGTTAGAGCCTGCGTTACTTCCTGTCAGGTGATCAGGAAGTGTCTCTCAGAACAGCACAAGATGGTGGCTTCATTATTCCATTAGACACACAGTGTTAAAACTATAACAACTGGGAAATAATAAATACAAACAAATTGCAGCCTAACTCCGCTGTTACGGCTCAGGCAGAAGGAATAAACCGGGCTTAATTGTTAAGGATGTAACGAATCCAGGATTCTGCCTTTTTCAGCAGGATTCGTATTCGGCCGAATCCTTCTGCCAAGATGAACCGAATCCTAATTTGCATATGCAAATTAGGAGCAGGGAGGGAAATTGTGGGATTTTTTGTCACAAAACAAGGAAGGAAAAATGTGTTCCCCTTCCCACTCCTAATTTGCATATGCAAATTAGGATTTGGTTCGGTATTCGGCCAAATCTTTCGACAAGGATTGGGGGGTTCGGCTGAATCCAAAACAGTGGATTCGGTGCATCCCTAGTAATTGTACTAGGTTGATTTGGATCTGACAAAATGGTTGCACGCAGGGTGCAGGGAAGGGAAGCAGGTGATTTCTAGGACCCTCGAAGTTCACTGTTGGGTAGTTGCATCACTGGTGAAGTGCAGTCTTTTATTTTCAAAACGCATCAGTTAATAGTGCTGCTTCAACAGAATTACATTTTTCAAAAGAGCAAACTGATTTGTTTTTATATTTCATTTTGAAATATGACATGGGGCTAAACATATTGTCAGTTTCCCAGCTACCCCAAGTCATGATAAAATTCAATCACTGCTGTACTGTAAGTTGGAGTCATGTCACCCCCTCCTTTTCCCCCAGCCTAACAACAGAACAATGGGAAGGTAACCAGATAGCAGCTCCCTAACACAAGATAACAGCTGCCTGGTAGATCTAAGAACAGCACTCAATAGTAAAATCCAGGTCCCACTGAGACACATTTAGTTACATTGAGTAGGAGAAACAACAGCCTGCCAGAAAGCAATTCCATCCTAAAGTGCTGGCTCTTTCTGAAAGCACATGACCAGGCAAAATGAGCTGAGATGCACCTACACACCAATATTACAACTAAATACACTTGTTGGTTCAGGAATGACATTTTATATTGTACAGTGAATTATTTGCAATTTTAAACAGTGTCATTTAGAAATAAAAATGACACCATAAAAATCATGTTAATGTCCCCGTAATGCGGCGCAGGCAATTGTGCATTCTGTTTGAACTGGATAAAAAAATGGTTTTACAGTACACTTGGCTGACTGCGGTCGAGCAGGTCGTTCTGTAGCTGTTTGGGGAAGACACTCTGCCATGTTTCTCCCATCATGCTTTGCAATCCAGGCTGTTCTCTTTCTATCTGCAAATCTTTCTTTCCTGCTAACCTTCACTGCTTCAATATTTTCTAGCCTACGGCTGCATCCATGGCGGCGGTGGCCCAGAGGAGCATGCCTCTTCAGACCGGAACTGCCCAAATATGTGCCCGAGCGGACCCCTTCCAACAGGCTCTCATCGTGTGCCCGCCGGCATTCCAGGGTAAGCTCTTTCACTGATTTTTCATTATAAGTGTTTTTATGGGACATCAGCTGTCTCAGGGGGGTATGTGTGATATAACATTCCATCTCCCGCTGTCAGGCCTCCAGACCACTCCTTCCAAGCTTGGCGGGTACGCGGTGCGAATGGAAAACACTGTGCCGCTGGTCACTCAAACGGCTGGTGCTCAAGCTCTGCAGATCCAGCCTGGGCTCCTGACACAGGTACAAGCTGGGGTGGAAAGAAGTGGGGGACTTGGGGCAGCTCCCACCTGTAGGCAACTGTATAAATATATATATATATATGTATGGAGGTATGGGACCTGTTATCCAGAATGCTCAGGACCTGGGGTTTCCAGATTATGGTAATTTGGATCTTCATACCTTAAGTCTACTAGAAAACCATATAAACATTAAATAAAGCTAATAGGCTGGTTTTGCTTCCAATAAGGATTAATTAGATATTAGTTAGGATCAAGTACAAGCTACTGTTTTATTATTACACAGAAAAAGGAGATCATTTTTTAAAATTTGGATTATTTGGCTAATATGGAGCCTATGGGAGAAGGACTTTCAGTAATTTGGATCTTCATACCTTCAGTCTACTAGAATATCATATAAACAATAAATAAACCCAATAGGCTGGTTTTACTTCCAATAAGGATTAATTATATCTTTAGTTGGGATCAAGTACAAGCTACTGTTTTATTATTACTAGGGATGCACCGAATCCACTATTTTGGATTCGGCCAAACTCCCGAATCCTTCGCGAAAGATTCGGCCGAGTACTGAACCAAATCCAAATTTGCATATGCAAATTAGGGGTGGGGAAAAGTTTTTTACTTCCTTGTTTTGTGACAAAAAAAAATCACACTATTTCCCTCCCCGTCCCTAATTTGCATATGCATATTAGATTCGGTTCGGCCGGGAAGAAGCATTTGCCCGAATCCTGCTGAAAAAGGCCGAATCCCGAACCAAATCCTGGGTTCGGTGCAACCCTAATTATTACACAGAAAAAGGAAATCATTTTGAAAAATTTGGATTTTTTTGTGTGGATAAAATGGAATCTATAGAAGACGGCCTTTCCGTAATTCCGAGCTTTCTGGATAACGGATCCCATACCTGTCTTGATAGCGCATTATGGTTAGGTCCTACCAATGTGTATATGTGTGATTTGGATCTGACAGTTTATTGTTTCCTCCAACAGCAGGCTTGGCCCAGTGGCACGCAGCAGATCCTTCTTCCACCGGCCTGGCAACAACTCGCAGGTGTGGCCACTCATACGTCAGTTCAGCATGCCACAGTCATCCCAGACAGCATGGCAAGCGCCCAGCAGTTGGCTGACTGGAGGTAAGTCCTGGGCAACATTATTAGTGTTGGTGAATGATATTGGGCACCACTTATTTACTGCATGCGACATGTTATCCCTATAGAACCTGATACGTAATTGTTTCTTTTAGGAATACCCACTACAATCCCATCATGCAGCAGCCGACTCTCCTCGCCGGTCACATGACCCTGCCCTCTGCGCAGCCGCTGAATGTGGGCGTGGCTCACGTCATGAGGCAACAGCCGACCAGTTCATCCTCCTCGTCACGCAAGAAGCATCACTCCTCAGCCAGGTTCGTCCCCTATTACTATCCGGGTTTGTATTTTAGAAATAAATCCTGGCGTTGCTGCTTTAAAGGAGAACTAAACCCTAAAAATTAATATGGTTAAAAAATGTATATTTTATATAGTGAACTTATTGCACGAGGCTAAAGTTTGAGCTTGTCAATAGCAGCAATGATCCAGGACTTCAAACTTGTCACAGGGGGTCACCATCTTGGAAAGTGTCTGTGACACTCACATGCTCAGTGGGCTCTGATTGGCTGTTGAGAAGCTAAGCTTAGGGCTCGTCACTAATTATCCAGCAGAAAATGTGGTTGGTCTGTAATATAAGCTGATGCTACAGGTTTGTTGATTATTCAATTCTGATGCTAATTGCACTGGTTTCTGTGCTGCCATGTAGTAATTATGTGTATTAATTACTAATCAGCCTTATATTGTGACATTTCTATTCTATGTGTACTGTATATTGTGAGTGGGTCCCTAAGCTCAGTAAGTGACAGCAGCACAGAGCATGTGAATCAGTGAATCAGCAGAAAAGAAGATGGGGAGCTACTGGGGCGTCTTTGGAGACACAGATCTTTACTGCTAAAGGGCTGTGGTTGCCTTGGGCTGATACAGAAGCACAAAACATCATGTACAACATTTCTACCTATTTCTTTAGTTAGGCTTTAGTTCTCCTTGAAATCCAGTTCATATTTTCCCTTTATTCTCCTGCAGGAATGTTTCTGCCTATGAGGTGACCTCCTCTCAGTCGGTGAACTCCCCCCAGAGATCAAAACGGGCGAAAGAAAACACCCCACCTCGCTGCTCTGTGCCCCAGAACACTGCTCCCTGTGTCCCCTCTATCACCTGTGGATGGGGGGAAAGTGCCGTGGGAGGGCCCCACAAGCAGACAATCATCATTCCTGACACACCCAGTCCGGCTGTGAGCGTTATCACCATCAGCAGTGATACAGATGAGGAGGAAGAGCAGAAGCACGTGGCACCCAGGTGAGCAAAATGTACCCATTTATACCTGTAAAATAGTATTTAAAGGAACAGTAACACCAATAAATGAAAGTGTTTTAAAGGAATGACAATATAATTTAGTGTTGTCCTGCACTGGTATAACTGGTGTGTTTGCTTCAGAAACTCTACTATAGTTTATATAAACAAGCTGTTGTGTAGCTATGGGGGCAGCCATTCAAGCACAGGGTACACAGTAGATAACAGATAAGTACTACTATAGTTTATATAAACAAGCTGCTGTGTAGCCATGGGGGCAGCCATTCAAGCACAGGATACACAGTAGATAACAGATAAGTACTACTATAGTTTATATAAACAAGCTGCTGTGTAGCCATGGGGGCAGCCATTCAAGCACAGGATACACAGTAGATAACAGATAAGTACTACTATAGTTTATATAAACAAGCTGCTGTGTAGCCATGGGGGCAGCCATTCAAGCACAGGATACACAGTAGATAACAGATAAGTACTACTATAGTCTATATAAACAAACTGCTGTGTAGCCATGGGGGCAGCCATTCAAGCACAGGATACACCGTAGATAACAGATAAGTACTACTATAGTTTATATAAACAAGCTGCTGTGAAGCCATGGGGGCAGCCATTCAAGTACTGGATACACCGTAGATAACAGATAAGTACTATTATAATTTATATAAACAACCTGCTGTGTAGCCATGGGGGCAGCCATTCAAGCACAGGATACACCGTAGATAACAGATAAGTACTATTATAATTTATATAAACAACCTGCTGTGTAGCCATGGGGGCAGCCATTCAAGCACAGGATACACCGTAGATAACAGATAAGTACTATTATAATTTATATAAACAACCTGCTGTGAAGCCATGGGGGCAGCCATTCAAGTACTGGATACACAGTAGATAACAGATAAGTACTACTATAGTTTATATAAACAAGCTGCTGTGTAGCCATGGGGGCAGCCATTCAAGCACAGGATACACAGTAGATAACAGATAAGTACTACTATAGTTTATATAAACAAGCTTCTGTGTAGCCATGGGGGCAGCCATTCAAGCACAGGATACACAGTAGATAACAGATAAGTACTACTATAGTTTATATAAACAAGCTTCTGTGTAGCCATGGGGGCAACCATTCAAGCACAGGATACACAGTAGATAACAGAAGAATCCCCATTAAATTCTCTCCTTCCACCCTGTCTCTCAGCTCTCCCTCTTCCTCCGACCCCCGCTGATATATACCATTGAATCCTGATTACCTTCCTATGGTATAACATCCGATGCCCTTCCATCACTCTAAAAAACACTTTGGTTGCCATAACAACATAATGTAATCATTGAAAAATAGCAGCTATTTGCCTTCTGTCTTGCTCAGCCTTGTGCTGTCATGGAAATCGGCCTCTTCTGAGCAAGCAGCACCCCCCTCTCCCTGGCTTTTTTAATTTACAATAATTATTTATTTTCTTTTTATTCCAAGATATTAAGGGATACATGAATTTTGTTCCAACAGCGCCACCTGCTGGTCAGTTTCTTCTGCTTAGGAAAGATTTGAGAAAGGTTTCTAATTGTTTTCTTTCTTTCTCCTGACAACTTCCTTGACTACTTGCTGGTCAGACTGATCAGAAACTGACCAGCAGGTAGCGCTGTTGGAACAAAATTCATTCATATTAACAGCACATGTATCCCTTAATATCTTGGAATAAAAAGAAAATAAATAATGAATGTAAATGACAAAAGTGCTTAGAATAGCACTCTCGCCAATTTTACATTCACTTCTTTACTTATCCTTTAAAGGAATACAAACTTCACAGTGCAAAGGTAAATCTCGTCAAATTCCCATTCTCCCTTTCTGTTCACTGGTTCTGACTCTTGAAACAATGTAGCGGAAGCCAGTTCTTCTCCAGGTCTGTGAATCCATTGGCTTCTACTACATTTGTTTGAAAAGTCATCAACCACCAGACAGATGTATTTTTTTGGGGTTTAGGAGCCCTTTATAGAAGTTACTATAGAGGAAGCAGACCCAGTAGTTGCAGGGAGGCCCGGACTGCCCCAGCCGCTCTCTTACCTGCGTCAGGGAAGGGGGTGCAAGTCAGCACGGGGTCGGAAGTGGGTGGGAGGGCTGGGATGATGGGGGTCGGAGTGTGCCGGGCCCCTCCTGCAAGAATGAGCGTCTGCTGCTAATCCTCCCTGTCTGCGGGGGTAATAGCGGGCCCCTCATCATAATATTATGTCTGGCAACAAACAGAATCACATGCTGCCACCCCCGTCACACTACCTCCGTGGTACATTCTGTTCTCCTGCTCCGATATGGGCCGACATAAGGGGAAAGGCCTGATCAAATGAACAGAGATAAATAAAAGAGAAGCATGCAGTGAAAACAAATGGGGTCATAGGAATCGACCTAATCATGGTGCTTCTTTGAACATGTTTGGAAAATTTAAAGGGCCGGTAACATACAAGACATATTGCCGCATTAAAACTACAGTGATCCCCCTGGTACGGCTTTTGTTAAATTCAGTTTTGTAACCCCTGTCCCTCCAGCCTTCCCAAACAGCGCAGGAACGTAATCAGCTGCATCACGGTCCACGACTCGCCCATCTCTGATTCCTCAAGCAACACCAGTCCGTATGCGGCCACCAGACAGCGCCGGGGGACTAACAACCCTACCAGTGAGAGCAAATGTCAGGCAGTTAAACCCTGCCCGGCCAACCCACGCACTATCATTGTGCCACCTCTTAAGTCCCAGCCAAGTGAAGGCCGACAGGAATGTGAAAGGAAACAGCCAGGTTGGTATATTTTCAGCCATTTACACTTTTTGGGGTGTGTTATGTGACTATAGATACTGATGGCTCTGGTAGCAACTCCCACCCATATGTATAAATACAAATATACAGAGAGGGAATGTTCTGGGCACACAATAAGCTATACCCTCATACTGTACTGTCTAAGGGAATCAATATGGCACCTCCCTCCTCTCATATGTATAAATACAAATATACAGAGAAGGAATGTTCTGGGCACACAATAAGCTATACCCTCATACTGTACTGTCTAAGGGAATCAATGTGGCACCTCCTCCTCCCATATGTATAAATACAAATATACAGAGAAGGAATGTTCTGGGCACACAATAAGCTATACCCTCATACTGTACTGTCTAAGAGAATCAATATGGCACCTCCCTCCTCCCATATGTATAAATACAAATATACAGAGAAGGAATGTTCTGGGCACACAATAAGCTATACCCTCATACTGTACTGTCTAAGGGAATCAATATGGCACCTCCCTCCTCCCATATGTATACATACAAATATACAGAGAAGGAATGTTCTGGGCACACAATAAGCTATACCCTCATACTGTACTGTCTAAGGGAATCAATGTGGCACCTCCTCCTCCCATATGTATAAATACAAATATACAGAGAAGGAATGTTCTGGGCACACAATAAGCTATACCCTCATACTGTACTGTCTAAGGGAATCAATATGGCACCTCCCTCCTCTCATATGTATAAATACAAATATACAGAGAAGGAATGTTCTGGGCACACAATAAGCTATACCCTCATACTGTACTGTCTAAGGGAATCAATATGGCACCTCCCTCCTCCCATATGTATACATACAAATATACAGAGAAGGAATGTTCTGGGCACACAATAAGCTATACCCTCATACTGTACTGTCTAAGGGAATCAATATGGCACCTCCTCCTCCCATATGTATAAATACAAATATACAGAGAAGGAATGTTCTGGGCACACAATAAGCTATACCCTCATACTGTACTGTCTAAGGGAATCAATATGGCACCTCCCTCCTCCCATATGTATAAATACAAATATACAGAGAAGGAATGTTCTGGGCACACAATAAGCTATACCCTCATACTGTACTGTCTAAGGGAATCAATATGGCACCTCCTCCGTCCCATATGTATAAATACAAATATACAGAGAAGGAATGTTCTGGGCACACAATAAACTATACCCTCATACTGTACTGTCTAAGGGAATCAATATGGCACCTCCTCCCATATGTATACATACAAATATACAGAGAAGGAATGTTCTGGGCACACAATAAGCTATACCCTCATACTGTACTGTCTAAGGGAATCAATATGGCACCTCCTCCTCCCATATGTATAAATACAAATATACAGAGAAGGAATGTTCTGGGCACACAATAAGCTATACCCTCATACTGTACTGTCTAAGGGAATCAATATGGCACCTCCTCCTCCCATATGTATAAATACAAATATTCAGAGAAGGCATGTTCTGGGCACACAATAAGCTATACCCTCATACTGTACTGTCTAAGGGAATCAATATGGCACCTCCCTCCTCCCATATGTATAAATACAAATATACAGAGAAGGAATGTTCTGGGCACACAATAAGCTATACCCTCATACTGTACTGTCTAAGGGAATCAATATGGCACCTCCTCCCTCCCATATGTATAAATACAAATATACAGAGAAGGAATGTTCTGGGCACACAATAAACTATACCCTCATACTGTACTGTCTAAGGGAATCAATATGGCACCTCCTCCCATATGTATACATACAAATATACAGAGAAGGAATGTTCTGGGCACACAATAAGCTATACCCTCATACTGTACTGTCTAAGGGAATCAATATGGCACCTCCTCCTCCCATATGTATAAATACAAATATACAGAGAAGGAATGTTCTGGGCACACAATAAGCTATACCCACATACTGTACTGTCTAAGGGAATCAATATGGCACCTCCCTCTTTCCATATGTATAAATATCAAATACAGAGAGAATGAATGTTCTGGGCACAATTGTAAGGGGAAGCAAACATCAGATGTTATGTTTAAAGGAGAAGGAAAGGTTAAAACTAAGTAAGCCTTATCAGAAAGGTCCATCTAAATATACCAGTAAACCCTCAAAGTTATGCTGCTCTGAGTCCCCTGTCAAAAGAAACACTGTATTGATGTCCTTCTATTGTGTACACATGGGCTTCTGTATCAGACTTCCTGCCTTCAGCTTAAACCTCATTGCCCTGGGCGTGAGCATGCTCAGTTTGCTCCTCTTCCCTCCCCCTCCCTTCTCTACTGTAATCTGAGCCCAGAGCAGGGAGAGACTCAGGCAGGAAGTGATGTCAACAAACAGAGAGTTTCTAGAGCTTTTAACTCAGGTATGGTAAAAATTTCTACAGAATAAATATAGCATTCTAGCTTGCACTATTGCAGCTAATCTATTGGCAAAAAAATGCCTCCGTAGCTTTCCTTCTCCTTTAAAGGGAGTAAATTTGTGTTATTTGTGTTTTATCTTTACGCAGACACCACCAGCCACCAAATATACAAAGCAAAGTCATTGTCCTCCTCAGTGGCATCTGCCTCTCATTCGTCTGCCAGTTCCGCGGGCACAGTCGCCTATCGGCAATCTCGAGCGCCAGGACACTCCTTCCAGCAGCAGCCGCTCAATCTCAGTCAGGTGAGGAGAAGGAATGTCGGGGCACCTTGGAGTGAAAGCCAATGGGATTCAAGCTGTCTCAATTCTCCAATTCAATTCTCCAAACAATACTTTATTATTTGGCTTATAAATTCTAAATGTGTTTAATGTTTGCTTTGAAGATCTCCAGTCTGCTATCCTGCAGCGCCCAAAGCCAGGCTGCTGGGAGTTGGAGCTGGTGGTTTAATACAGCTCAATTTTTTTTTGTACATCTGCCAGGAGATGCAAGGAGTGTTTAATATTAACACTTGTCCTGTGTAGCTCAAAAGTTAAAGGATAAGTAAACATTTAAAAGAAGTTTATGTAAAACTGATGAGAGTGCTTTTCTAAACCCTTTTGTCATTTACATTCATTATTTATCTTCTTTTTATTCCAAGATATTAAGGGAAACATGTGCTGTTAATATGAATGAATTTTGTTCCAACAGCGCCACCTGCTGGTCAGTTTCTGACCAGTCTGACCACCAAGTAGTCAAGGAAGTTGTCAGGAGAAAGAAAGAGGCTGCTCTGATGTTCTTCTGCTTAGGAAAACAATTAGAAACCTTTCTCAAATCTTTCCTAGCAGAAGAACATCAGCCTCTTTCTTTCTCCTGACAACTTCCTTGACTACTTGGTGGTCAGACTGATCAGAAACTGACCAGCAGGTGGCGCTGTTGGAACAAAATTCATTCATATTAACAGCACGTGTATCCCTTAATATCTTGGAATAAAAAGAAAATAAATAATGAATGTAAATGACAAAAGTGCTTAGAATAGCACTCTCATCAATTTTACATTCACTTATTTTAAAGGTTTACTTATCCTTTAAGGCTGTACAGTTGGCCAGTGCTTTATAACAGCGCCCTCTCCTTTCTTGCAGGTGTCTCAGCATATCAGCACAGAGCGAACTGGCAGTCACCGGAGGCAGCAAGCCTATATTGCGCCGACCCTCGCCCAGGCACCCTATTCCTTCCCGCACAACAGCCCCAGCCACGGAGCTTTACACCCACATCTGGCTGCCACCGCTCACCTACCGAGCCAACCTCACCTCTACACATACACTGCCCCTGCGGCTCTGGGTTCCAGTGGCACCATCGCTCACTTAGTGGCATCACAAGGCTCTGCGAGACATGCTGCGTATCCTGCCAACATTGTGCCAGTCAGCATGGCAGCACGGCTACTTCCTTCTCCCAGCCTCCACCCAAGCCACTACCAGGCTCAGTTTGCTCACCAGACTTACATCCCGGCCTCCCCAACCTCTACCGTCTACACTGGATACCCTCTGACCCCACCTAAGGTCAATCAGTACCCCTATATCTAGACCCTGGCAAGGGGGGAGGGATAAGGGGAGGTCACCGAGGGCTACCGACGTGAAGCAGAGTCGATGTAGCAGCCGGGTGCTGGAATATGTTTCTCCACATCCCTTCTATTCAGGCGTTGCATCAGGACCCTCAGAGTTAAATAACAGGGACCCTGTATGAACTATAGATGACAATTCTGCCCATAGGACTGGAAGCTCCTCCCCCGAGGAGCCAGTGACTGTGTTCCCTTGGGGATGAGACCCCCAAACAGAGACAGGAAACCTCCTCTCACTTGTGTCCACTGGATTTAACAACTTGCTGCTCGGTTTCCGGGTGTGTGTGTGTCATAGTGAATGTTGCTGGAGCTGCCCCTAAAGGCTCACTAGAAGTTCATGTATTTATTAATCTCCGCCCCCGAGTTACTGAGAACGGGCTTTTTATTTGGTTTGTTTCTGACATAGCGAGAACCTTAGGATCTGATCCAGAGTTTTATAGGTTTTAGGTTTCAACCGTAATTCTAGGGTTTTTTTTGGTTTTATTTAACATTTTTACAGAGGGAGGGCGTGGCCTTGGGTCTGTCCAAGAGGGCCCAACTACTTTTATGTTGTGTTTGATAAGCATACCTCTAATAATTTTATCCCCTCTCCCTCGTTAGGTTTCACGCTCATTTCCCCTCGTTCAGCACTAATTGTCCTTATTTTACTTTTTGTTTTTTTTAGTGTTGTCAATTTCGTTCTTTTTTTTTTCTCGTTATTATTGTAACGTTAACGATTTTATCAGGATAACGGAATGATGTGGGTAGGGCGCCTCTTCTCAAGTGTGGGCGTGGACTTTTTTATTTTTAAAGAGGGATTATGGGATGTCGTGAAAGGGTTTTGAGTAGGAACAGAAGTGACCGGTGGAGCCGACGGCAGAACCGAGGGAGCGGACGAGAGCGAGTCCTCACGTTGGATCCAGGAATAGAACAATATGGCGGAAGGACAGAGACTGTTGCAAGGACTTTATATGGACTAAGCTGCTAACCTCTCACTATTTCAAGTCACTTTAAAGCCTTTGCTAAAAGAATTGTCCCTCCCCCCACACCGTCTGTGCTACAGTGTAGTGCAGTCACATGTACCCTGTTTTATAAGCTTCACCAATAGATCTCTATTTTCTCCGTTATCGTTGCGTTGCACTCGGTAGGCTAGAATTTGTTTCCCGCCCAATCCAAACACATTATGGGCATCATGTGATCTAAAGATATTGGCATGCAACTGTGACGCTCCCCAAACGTGTGTTATCCTTGAGCCTCACCCCCCACTTCCGCTCATAGTGCCTTAAAAACCATTTGATGGTGTTTGGCAGCTTGTGTCCCCGGAATTGTCCTTGTCCCCGGCACTATCCCCGTATCAGTTGCCATCGTATCAGTTTCCTGGTGCTCAAGTTCGTTTGGACTATAACCAATGTTTTCTTCTAGCTTGGTCGTCTTGGTATCTCGCACACATCTAAACACTAATGAAAAACTCGTTAAAGGGGAACTAGACCACAGATTTTATCCCCCACCTAATGTTTAGTTTTTTTTAATGAAAAAAAAAAGAAAAGAAATGTATGCGTTTCATTTAAAAGTTTCTGTTGGGAAACACAGATTTGACTTCTCTTCACGCAACTATAGACTTTGACCTCTAACAGATTCAAAGGGGGAACATTAAATTAAATGTAAACAGTAATGGTAGAGCCACGGAAGTTTTTCATTTAGGCAGGGGTGTAATTAGAGAGGAAGCAGGGGGGGTCCAAGACATATAGGGAGTCCCATCAGATGCTGTTTAATCACAATTTCAATATGTATTGGTTAAACAGGACAACCTCTGGAGATGTTGGGGCCCTAAATGAATGGTTTTATGATGGAGGTATTTGGGCGGGAACATCATAAGGCTATGATTGGATAGAGGTTGATTTTAAAGGGAAAGTAAACGGAGCCATAAAGCTAAACGCTAGCAAGCTAACCTCAAGGTTAAACATCAATATGACACCTCCTCCTCCCATATGTATAAATACAAATATACAGAGAAGGAATGTTCTGGGCACACAATAAACTATACCCTCATACTGTACTGTCTAAGGGAGTTACTATAGGCACCATCTCTCCCTACTATACCTGCTATCCCACAGTCACACTCCCTTCCCAGAGACTATTATCCACTGTTACTATAGACACCATCTCTCCCTACTATACCTGCTATCCCACAGTCACACTCCCTTCCCAGAGACTATTATCCACTGTTACTATAGGCACCATCTCTCCCTACTATACCTGCTATCCCACAGTCACACTCCCTTCCCAGAGACTATTATCCACTGTTACTATAGGCACCATCTCTCCCTACTATACCTGCTATCCCACAGTCACACTCCCTTCCCAGAGACTATTATCCACTGTTACTATAGGCACCATCTCTCCCTACTATACCTGCTATCCCACAGTCACACTCCCTTCCCAGAGACTATTATCCACTGTTACTATAGGTACCATCTCTCCCTACTATACCTGCTATCCCACAGTTACATTCCCTTCCCAGAGACTATTATCCCACTGTTACTATAGGCACCATCTCTCCCTACTATACCTGTTATCCCACAGTCACACTCCCTTCCCAGAGACTATTATCCACTGTTACTATAGGTACCATCTCTCTCTACTATACCTGCTATCCCACAGTCACTCCCTTCCCAGAGACTATTATCCCACTGTTACTATAGGCACCATCTCTCTACTATACCTGCTATCCCACAGTCACACTCCCTTCCCAGAGACTATTATCCACTGTTACTATAGACACCATCTCTCCCTACTATACCTGCTATCCCACAGTCACACTCCCTTCCCAGAGACTATTATCCCACTGTTACTATAGACACCATCTCTCCCTACTATACCTGCTATCCCACAGTCACACTCCCTTCCCAGAGACTATTATCCACTGTTACTATAGGCACCATCTCTCCCTACTATACCTGCTATCCCACAGTCACACTCCCTTCCCAGAGACTATTATCCACTGTTACTATAGACACATCTCTCCCTACTATACCTGCTATCCCACAGTCACACTCCCTTCCCAGAGACTATTATCCACTGTTACTATAGGCACCATCTCTCTACTATACCTGCTATCCCACAGTCACTCCCTTCCCAGAGACTATTATCCCACTGTTACTATAGGCACCATCTCTCTACTATACCTGCTATCCCACAGTCACACTCCCTTCCCAGAGACTATTATCCACTGTTACTATAGACACATCTCTCCCTACTATACCTGCTATCCCACAGTCACACTCCCTTCCCAGAGACTATTATCCATTGTTACTATAGACACCATCTCTCCCTACTATACCTGCTATCCCACAGTCACACTCCCTTCCCAGAGACTATTATCCCACTGTTACTATAGACACCATCTCTCCCTACTATACCTGCTATCCCACAGTCACACTCCCTTCCCAGAGACTATTATCCACTGTTACTATAGACACATCTCTCCCTACTATACCTGCTATCCCACAGTCACACTCCCTTCCCAGAGACTATTATCCACTGTTACTATAGGCACCATCTCTCTACTATACCTGCTATCCCACAGTCACTCCCTTCCCAGAGACTATTATCCCACTGTTACTATAGGCACCATCTCTCTACTATACCTGCTATCCCACAGTCACACTCCCTTCCCAGAGACTATTATCCACTGTTACTATAGACACCATCTCTCCCTACTATACCTGCTATCCCACAGTCACACTCCCTTCCCAGAGACTATTATCCACTGTTACTATAGACACCATCTCTCCCTACTATACCTGCTATCCCACAGTCACACTCCCTTCCCAGAGACTATTATCCACTGTTACTATAGACACCATCTCTCCCTACTATACCTGCTATCCCACAGTCACACTCCCTTCCCAGAGACTATTATCCACTGTTACTATAGACACCATCTCTCCCTACTATACCTGCTATCCCACAGTCACACTCCCTTCCCAGAGACTATTATCCACTGTTACTATAGGCACATCTCTCCCTACTATACCTGCTATCCCACAGTCACACTCCCTTCCCAGAGACTATTATCCACTGTTACTATAGACACCATCTCTCCCTACTATACCTGCTATCCCACAGTCACACTCCCTTCCCAGAGACTATTATCCACTGTTACTATAGACACCATCTCTCCCTACTATACCTGCTATCCCACAGTCACACTCCCTTCCCAGAGACTCTTATCCACTGTTACTATAGGCACCATCTCTCCCTACTATATGTACTATGCTACAGTTATGTCCAGTTTGCTCATAGCCTGTACAGACAGATATAGTACCTATATATTTCAATGTTGGTGCAAGCAAAGTTTGTGTTCTCTCTGGTGGCTCCATCTATTTATAAGTGTCTGGATCATTCGTGGGCCTTTGGTAACTATACAGGAGGAACAACAGAAATCACCTGGTGCACTGCCCTAATGTTCCCACCAGAGGTCGCCATTTGTAAAAAGATTCATAGGTTCCCAGTCGGAGAGGTTGGGGAATACTGTAAGGACTATGTGAGGAATATAACATGATCTAAGACAGAAAAGAATTATGGGAAAAATCATAATTGCACCATCATATACTGATGTGGCGCATCCCACCCCTCTCCCACCAATGTGCATACAACCTTTTCCTTATTTTTACTAATGATAGTAAAGGGCAACTATCATCTCAGAATATAATTTTGTAATTACTGAGCAGTGTCCTTTTTTATATATAAATCACAGTCAGAGGGTGGAGTGAGTCTGGGTCGGCAGGGCCCTCCAGGTTTTTTTCCAGTTTGTCCTGAAGGCCCAGTCCAGCCCTGATTGGACTTATTGTAATATATGGAATAATTGCTGTTGCTTTGTGGGGCAGATGAATTAGCCGACTATAAGGCACATCAGAGCTCTATAGGCACCAGAAGTCAAGGAAATAGGTCAGTGCCTGGAACACACAGTTGTGCTGCCATAGTGCTTGACATTGCGCTGCTCCTGGGCGCTGCAGTTTATTGTAGGGCTCTAGTTTTATACTCTACTGTCTATGGGGAACAGTATGGCAGCCCCTGCCAAGTCTTCTGGTTCAACTCGCTGCATGTTGTGTTGTCTCAGCAAATCAGATTGGACAATAGCAATGCAATTAAATATAGAATAAGGAACTGGGAGTGGTTTGGAGTCACTGGCCCTGGATTATTTGGAAAAATCCACTCCTTTTGCTGCTACACTGCACTTCCCAATCCCTGGATGTTCTAAACAATATATCAGAGCATGTTGGGAATTGCAAATCACACTGCTCATAACTCCCAGCACTGACCATAAATATGACACAGAGGCTGCGGATTTAGAAAGAGATTGAAGGGATTATACTTTATTGGGGATTAGAAATCCTTGACTCAGGATAAAATGCCAACACTGATAGTACCACTTATCTGCTGCTCCAATCCAGCTTGTTTGGATGCAATGGCCAAGTATGAGAGATTAATAATGAGACTAGTGATAGTAAGGGAGTGTGACTGTGGGATAGCAGGTATAGTAGGGAGAGATGGTGCCTATAGTAACAGTGGATAATAGTCTCTGGGAAGGGAGTGTGACTGTGGGATAGCAGGTATAGTAGGGAGACATGGTGTCTATAGTAACAGTGGATAATAGTCTCTGGGAAGGGAGTGTGACTGTGGGATAGCAGGTATAGTAGGGAGAGATGGTGTCTATAGTAACAGTGGATAATAGTCTCTGGGAAGGGAGTGTGACTGTGGGATAGCAGGTATAGTAGGGAGAGATGGTGCCTATAGTAACAGTGGATAATAGTCTCTGGGAAGGGAGTGTGACTGTGGGATAGCAGGTATAGTAGGGAGAGATGGTGTCTATAGTAACAGTGGATAATAGTCTCTGGGAAGGGAGTGTGACTGTGGGATAGCAGGTATAGTAGGGAGAGATGGTGTCTATAGTAACAGTGGATAATAGTCTCTGGGAAGGGAGTGTGACTGTGGGATAGCAGGTATAGTAGGGAGAGATGGTGCCTATAGTAACAGTGGATAATAGTCTCTGGGAAGGGAGTGTGACTGTGGGATAGCAGGTATAGTAGGGAGAGATGGTGTCTATAGTAACAGTGGATAATAGTCTCTGGGAAGGGAGTGTGACTGTGGGATAGCAGGTATAGTAGGGAGAGATGGTGTCTATAGTAACAGTGGATAATAGTCTCTGGGAAGGGAGTGTGACTCTGGGATAGCAGGTATAGTAGGGAGAGATGGTGCCTATAGTAACAGTGGATAATAGTCTCTGGGAAGGGAGTGTGACTGTGGGATAGCGGGTATAGTAGGGAGAGATGGTGTCTATAGTAACAGTGGATAATAGTCTCTGGGAAGGGAGTGTGACTGTGGGATAGCAGGTATAGTAGGGAGAGATGGTGTCTATAGTAACAGTGGATAATAGTCTCTGGGAAGGGAGTGTGACTGTGGGATAGCAGGTATAGTAGGGAGAGATGGTGCCTATAGTAACAGTGGATAATAGTCTCTGGGAAGGGAGTGTGAGTGAGGGATAGCAGGTATAGTAGGGAGGCTGATGTGCAGGTTGCTGAGGCCCCACTTGGTGTAAAACAGATAAATCCGAGTCACATGTTCCCTGTTAAGATTCAGCTCAGAAGACATAATATAATAGAATATAATAGAATATAGTAGAATATTGGGGTGTTACACGTGGGTGAGTTCGGTTTTACATTACTCAGTGGTGGGTCAATGAATAATTCACGAGCTGTTGGGGAGAGAAACCTAATCCGAGTAATAATATAAAATATTAATTAACAGTGGGAGGGAGATGAGGAGGAAGGAGTTTGGGGGGAACAAGAGGTAATTTAAGGATCACCCGGGGACAGTGGGGGGAGCTGAGGGAATTTGGGGGGACAGTGAGGATTAGGGGTGCAGTGGGGGAAGATAAGGAGTTTGGGGGGACAGGGGGGGGTAACAGGAGAGACTGAGGAATTTGGGAGAAGTTGGGGGGGATAAATAATGAGAAGAGACAGATTTAACCCTTTCAGTGTCAGGCTACAGAGACAATAGAGACGAGTCGGTGATTAAGTTCAGGGGTCACAGCCGGGGGGGGGCAGAACCCCAAATACCGGAGGCGACTCCCCCCCCATTTCTCCGCTTTGTCTCAGCCCCTCCCTCTCCGCTGTGTTTCTCGGACTCTCCGCGAGGTGTCGCTGTTTCCTGGGGGGAGTGAGAGACTGAGGGGGGAGAAGAAGGAGAAGAAGCGGCGGCTCCTCAGTGCAAAGCGGGGCCCGGGGGTCTCTCTCTTCTCTTCCCGCTAATCGGGGGCCATGGAGCGGGGGCCGCGCGGGGCCGGACTCGCCTGTTTCCTCCTCATCGTGGGGATCGGACTGGAGATCGGCCGGGGGGCTGCGGAGGAAGGTAAAAGTGCCGGGAGATCTCATTGTACTGGGGGGGGGAGGATCCACTGGAATGTAATGGGGGGGGGCTCCCGGAATTAACCCTGATATGTAGCTGGGGGGTCAGTGATACCCGGGGGGGTCGCCTCCTGTAGGGGCAGGTGCTGGATATGAACAAGACCCCCCTCATTATTCCATAGAGATTCCCATCAGCCAATCACTGGCCCTTTAGCTTCTCCTCTGTTACCCCAGGCAGGGGTGTATTTATTTATTTATTATCTATTGATCTACTTATATTTATTTATTATTAATTATTTATTTATTGTTTATTTATTTTTTATTATTTATTATATCTATAAATCTGCCTCCTCATTAGTTCAGGAGGATTCTGGGAGTTGTAGTTCATCACTGACACCCAGCAGCACTATTGACCCCTTATAACCCTGAGCTCACACCCATCATTGTTGTTATTGCACCTGAGACCATCAGACATTCCGCAGGCTGAACTGTAACTCCCAGCCAGATCCGGACTGAGAATTAAAATAGGCCCTGGCATTTCAAGTACACAGAGGCCCAATCAGCCCCCACCAGCCCACTAAATACTGACTTTCTCCCATTGATCCCCTGAAATGAATAAAGCCGGGTGCCTGGCCAGTACAGTATTCACTGAAGCAAAGCCAAGGAAACCATTTGGCACTCAATACAGTACCCAAGGCCAGTGCATTTAATTTAAAGAAGAGGAGAAGCAGCAGTCTGGGATAGGACGTTTCACCAGGGATTGCCCACCTGTTGATTTCAGGGTCAGTTCCCCTTTAAATTAAATGTAGTCCTAGGCATTTTGCATGGTTGAACTTAGTCTTTACTTCCCCTTTAATTGCACCTTGATCCCAGGATACACCAGTACAGGCTGCAACACATGGCTCCTTTACTTCCCCTTTAATTGCACCTTGATCCCAGAATGCACCAGGACATCAGGCTGCAACACATGGCTCCTTTACTTCCCCTTTAATTGCACTTTAATCCCAGAATGCACCAGGACATCAGGCTGCAACACATGGCTCCTTTACTTCCCCTTTAATTGCACTTTAATCCCAGAATGCACCAGGACATCAGGCTGCAACACATGGCTCCTTTACTTCCCCTTTAATTGCACATTGATCCCAGGATACACCAGTACAGGCTGCAACACATGGCTCCTTTACTTCCCCTTTAATTGCACCTTGATCCCAGAATGCACCAGGACATCAGGCTGCAACCCATTATTCTGAGGCTGGCTGGACACAGCTCTTTACTTAGTCACCCTGGACATCAGGCTGCAACACATGGCTCCTTTACTTCCCCTTTAATTGCACTTTAATCCCAGAATGCACCAGGACAACAGGCTGCAACACATGGCTCCTTTACTTCCCCTTTAATTGCACCTTGATCCCAAAATGCACCAGGACATCAGGCTGCAACACATGGCTCCTTTACTTCCCCTTTAATTGCACTTTAATCCCAGAATGCACCAGGACAACAGGCTGCAACACATGGCTCCTTTACTTCCCCTTTAATTGCACTTTAATCCTAGAATGCACCAGGACATCAGGCTGCAACACATGGCTCCTTTACTTCCCCTTTAATTGCACCTTGATCCCAGGATACACCAGGACATCAGGCTGCAACACATGGCTCCTTTACTTCCCCTTTAATTGCACTTTAATCCCAGAATGCACCAGGACATCAGGCTGCAAAACATGGCTCCTTTACTTCCCCTTTAATTGCACCTTGATACCAGAATGCACCAGGACATCAGGCTGCAACACATGGCTCCTTTACTTCCCCTTTAATTGCACCTTGATCCCAGGATGCACCAGTACAGGCTGCAACACATGGCTCCTTTACTTCCCCTTTAATTGCACTTTAATCCCAGAATGCACCAGGACATCAGGCTGCAACACATGGCTCCTTTACTTCCCCTTTAATTGCACTTTAATCCCCGAATGCACCAGGACAACAGGCTGCAACACATGGCTCCTTTACTTCCCATTTAATTGCACCTTGATCCCAGGATGCACCAGTACAGGCTGCAACACATGGCTCCTTTACTTCCCCTTTAATTGCACTTTAATCCCAGAATGCACCAGGACATCAGGCTGCAACACATGGCTCCTTTACTTCCCCTTTAATTGCACTTTAATCCCAGAATGCACCAGGACATCAGGCTGCAACACATGGCTCCTTTACTTCCCCTTTAATTGCACCTTGATCCCAGAATGCACCAGGACATCAGGCTGCAACCCATTATTCTCAGGCTGGCTGGACACAGCTCTTTACTTAGTCACCCTGGACATCAGGCTGCAACACATGGCTCCTTTACTTCCCCTTTAATTGCACTTTAATCCCAGAATGCACCAGGACAACAAGCTGCAACACATGGCTCCTTTACTTCCCCTTTAATTGCACCTTGATCCCAGAATGCACCAGGACAACAGGCTGCAACACATGGCTCCTTTACTTCCCCTTTAATTGCACCTTGATCCCAGAATGCACCAGGACATCAGGCTGCAACCCATTATTCTCAGGCTGGACACAGCTCTTTACTTAGTCACCCTGGACATCAGGCTGCAACACATGGCTCCTTTACTTCCCCTTTAATTGCACTTTAATCCCAGAATGCACCAGGACATCAGGCTGCAACACATGGCTCCTTTACTTCCCCTTTAATTGCACATTGATCCCAGGATACACCAGTACAGGCTGCAACACATGGCTCCTTTACTTCCCCTTTAATTGCACCATGATCCCAGAATGCACCAGGACATCAGGCTGCAACCCATTATTCTCAGGCTGGCTGGACACAGCTCTTTACTTAGTCACCCTGGACATCAGGCTGCAACACATGGCTCCTTTACTTCCCCTTTAATTGCACTTTAATCCCAGAATGCACCAGGACAACAGGCTGCAACACATGGCTCCTTTACTTCCCCTTTAATTGCACCTTGATCCCAAAATGCACCAGGACATCAGGCTGCAACACATGGCTCCTTTACTTCCCCTTTAATTGCACTTTAATCCCAGAATGCACCAGGACAACAGGCTGCAACACATGGCTCCTTTACTTCCCCTTTAATTGCACTTTAATCCTAGAATGCACCAGGACATCAGGCTGCAACACATGGCTCCTTTACTTCCCCTTTAATTGCACCTTGATCCCAGGATACACCAGGACATCAGGCTGCAACACATGGCTCCTTTACTTCCCCTTTAATTGCACTTTAATCCCAGAATGCACCAGGACATCAGGCTGCAAAACATGGCTCCTTTACTTCCCCTTTAATTGCACCTTGATACCAGAATGCACCAGGACATCAGGCTGCAACACATGGCTCCTTTACTTCCCCTTTAATTGCACCTTGATCCCAGGATGCACCAGTACAGGCTGCAACACATGGCTCCTTTACTTCCCCTTTAATTGCACTTTAATCCCAGAATGCACCAGGACATCAGGCTGCAACACATGGCTCCTTTACTTCCCCTTTAATTGCACTTTAATCCCCGAATGCACCAGGACAACAGGCTGCAACACATGGCTCCTTTACTTCCCATTTAATTGCACCTTGATCCCAGGATGCACCAGTACAGGCTGCAACACATGGCTCCTTTACTTCCCCTTTAATTGCACTTTAATCCCAGAATGCACCAGGACATCAGGCTGCAACACATGGCTCCTTTACTTCCCCTTTAATTGCACTTTAATCCCAGAATGCACCAGGACATCAGGCTGCAACACATGGCTCCTTTACTTCCCCTTTAATTGCACCTTGATCCCAGAATGCACCAGGACATCAGGCTGCAACCCATTATTCTCAGGCTGGCTGGACACAGCTCTTTACTTAGTCACCCTGGACATCAGGCTGCAACACATGGCTCCTTTACTTCCCCTTTAATTGCACTTTAATCCCAGAATGCACCAGGACAACAGGCTGCAACACATGGCTCCTTTACTTCCCCTTTAATTGCACCTTGATCCCAGAATGCACCAGGACAACAGGCTGCAACACATGGCTCCTTTACTTCCCCTTTAATTGCACCTTGATCCCAGAATGCACCAGGACATCAGGCTGCAACCCATTATTCTCAGGCTGGACACAGCTCTTTACTTAGTCACCCTGGACATCAGGCTGCAACACATGGCTCCTTTACTTCCCCTTTAATTGCACTTTAATCCCAGAATGCACCAGGACATCAGGCTGCAACACATGGCTCCTTTACTTCCCCTTTAATTGCACTTTAATCCCAGAATGCACCAGGACAACAGGCTGCAACACATGGCTCCTTTACTTCCCCTTTAATTGCACCTTGATCCCAGAATGCACCAGGACATCAGGCTGCAACACATGGCTCCTTTACTTCCCCTTTAATTGCACCTTGATCCCAGAATGCACCAGGACATCAGGCTGCAACACATGGCTCCTTTACTTCCCCTTTAATTGCACCTTGATCCCAGAATGCACCAGGACATCAGGCTGCGACACATGGCTCCTTTACTTCCCCTTTAATTGCACCTTGATCCCAGAATGCACCAGGACATCAGGCTGCGACACATTATTCTCAGGCTGGACACAGCTCTTCCCTTAGTCACCCTATTGAATTAGAAGCAAAGAGGGGCTGATATATTTTCTCACCCTGCCGATTCCCTGTTACTGTGTCTCTTTAAGGAGCAATAAATGGGAGAGTTGAGGGTTTATTTTCCTTTTCAGTGTGAGAGTAAATGGGACGGTGAGTTCTTGGGTCTGAGCGCAGTTTGGGTTCCTGACTTTGTACTAAATATGGAACACGGGGAGTCATTTTACTCATGAAAAACAGTTGCTAAACAGCCTCCCGGGAGTTGCGCTGATTCTGATCCTTTTATTCCTGGCACTGCCCCAAATCTGTGATGTCAGTAACACTTTCCCCCACACCCCCTGAATAGGGACCAACTTCCCCACCCCATTCTCTCCTGTAGATTTGGGGTGAGTACTTATTTGTACCCTGGGTACCCCTGGAACTATAGCAGGATGACACCCCAATGTTTCTATATATCTGTAACCTTGTTATGAGCTAAGGGGGCCCAGTCTGAAGGTCAGTTAGGGGGAGATTTGGGGTGAGTGTTTATTTGTACCCTGGGTACCCCTGGAACTATAGCAGGCTGACACCCCAATGTTTCTATATATCTGTAACCTTGTTATGAGCTAAGGGGGCCCAGTCTGAAGGCCAGTTAGGGGGAGATTTGGGGTGAGTGCTTATTTGTACCCTGGGTACCCCTGGAACTATAGCAGGGTGACACCCCAATGTTTCTATATATCTGTAACCTTGTTATGAGCTAAGGGGGCCCAGTCTGAAGGTCAGTTAGGGGGAGATTTGGGGTGAGTACTTATTTGTACCCTGGGTACCCCTGGAACTATAGCAGGGTGACACCCCAATGTTTCTATATATCTGTAACCTTGTTATGAGCTAAGGGGGCCCAGTCTGAAGGTCAGTTAGGGGGAGATTTGGGGTGAGTGCTTATTTGTACCCTGGGTACCCCTGGAACTATAGCAGGGTGACACCCCAATGTTTCTATATATCTGTAACCTTGTTCTGCAGCTCAGATGAAGTGAAGTGAAAGCCAGTTCCCGGGGGATCATTTCATTAACGAGTATTTACCAACACTTAGTGACTAATTATTATTCTCTCGCCAGTCGCCAGGGATCACAAAGTGCCAGGGAGGATGATGTCATAGAGGGTATCTAGGTAACTGCCGAAATAAACTCCCCGCACCCTTGATAACAAGGAAAATCTGACTGGTGAAGACCAATTTTTGTGGTTGTGATGTTGCTGCTGAGATTCCAGGGAGGGAGACCACCCAGCTCCGTACAGATAACGCACTCCGCGTATAAATGTGAATAAATCACGAGTAATGAATAGTGAGTGACGGGCGCAGTATAATCATCAGCATTCTGCTCGTTAGGCTCATTTGCATTTTTAACTCTTCGGGGGAAGCTGCAACACATCTCTGGTGTTTCTCATATCCATTCAGTGTGTGTGTGTGGCCCCTGCTGATGGAAAGTGACCCCAGGTCTCCATGTTAAAGGGTCTGTTCCCCTTTAAATTAACTGTTAGTATGACGTAGAGAGGGATATTATGAAACAATTTGCAATTGGTTTTCATTTTTTACAATTTGTGATTATAAAAGTTATTGAGCTGTTGCTCTCCAGTTTGCAGTTTCAGCCATCTGGTTGCTAGGGTCCACATTCCCCTAGCAACCGTGCGTTGATTGGAATATGAATAGGAGAGGGACTGAATGGAAAGACGAGTAATAAAAACTAGCAAAAACAGTACATGTGTAGCCTTACAGAGCATTTTTTATTTTTACATGGGGTCAGTGACCCCCATTTGAAAGCTGGAAAGAGTCAGAAGAAGAAGAAGGCAACGAAAGGGCAATTGAAACGTAAAATCCCTCTGCCCCACGTTGGTTGAAAGGAATCCCATAAATGATGTCCTACAGCTTAGACCCGGTGCATGCTGGGATTGCTGCTGGATGGGGTTGGCCGTGCCTCTTGTTTTTAGGAGATGGTTCGAATTAGACAGTGGGGTGACCTTACTTCCTGCGCTCATTCATGAAAGATTAAGAAATGCCGGGACTCCAGCCAGAGGCTGCTCCATAAAAACACGTAATACGCTCAGCCGCCCCAGCGCCGACATCAGAAACAACAGAATTAAAAAGCTTGGCCGGCTCCCCTCTTGTGCCTCGCCCCCGCCCAATAGAGAGAGAGAGAGAGAAGTGGAATCTCCAAAACTCATCATTTCACCCTAAATAATGTTTTGTTAGAAAAAAAGAACAAAAAAAAAACAAACTGTTTCCCTTGCAGTACCGCATCTCACCTGTATTGCTGGGAGGCAGGTCAGTTTCAATTGGTTGCAGTAGAACAGCGCCCTCCTGTTTAAAGTATGTTTTCATTTCCATATTCAGGAAGAATAGAAGGGCAGCCCCTAGTTGCACCCCTCACAGCTTTGCCCTCTTTATTCTACTCTTGCCCCCTCCCAATATCTCCGGGTGGTAGACGGTATTTACTAATAACCTGATTTGAATTGGAAGCAATAGATATTCAGCGGAGGAGGCACCATTACCCATTGCATTCCATTACATCGATCATCTGAAAGGTGGCCCCATTTTTATTGCACTATTATCAGCCCAGCTTGTAATTTACCAGCTGGGGTTGGGGGTCCCCCCCTCATGAGCCTCCAGACTGGCGCCGTCAATGGCTCTTACACATGGGTGTTAACTGACCCAAGGGGACCATATGTCCAGGAACAAGTGTAAATGTAGAGAAGATACAAACACAGTTTCATCTGTGTTTTTTTGTGAATGTGTGCCCCATTGTGGCATCATCACTGTGAGACTGTTGTCACGGCAACAGACTGGATCTTATATTCTTGCTGACATTAGCATCTATAAATAATCCAGTGAGAAGGAACCTTAAAAATAAATTGCAAGACGTTATCTAAGTGCTAAATAAATGAAGAATTGTGGCGTCATGTGTTGTTTATGTGGCACTGACCTGGGAGAATGGAGAGAGAGAGAACAAGAGTACAATTATCCCATAAATGGGGAACGTCTGTTAAATTGGATAATTAATTTAAATGGGTAGGGTGTGATCTCTATTTAGCAATTTGAATGGAACACCATTGTGACCTCAATGCCTGTTAGGTTACCCTGCCCCATCCCAACAGTGTTTGAAAACACCCTTTACTGCCTTAGGATACATGATATAACTGAGGAAAGAACCAATTGCACAACAGAAAAAAAAAGATAGTTCTAAATTCAACAAGAATTGTGATGTCACCTTTTACTTACATTGCAACCTGATATACCAGAATGGAGAGGGAGAAGTAGCATAATCCCTAAATAGGGATAGTCAAACTGGATGGAATTTGTTACTAATGAGGCTTAGTTCACGTTAGGCAGGATTTTAAAACTATCTAATAATCTCACTAAAATCATTGTGACATCAACTCCCTTGCAAAACATCCTTTAATGTGTTAGATTCTAAAGTATTAACCTGACATGTAAATTCTATAGTCGATGAAGCAATAGGGTGTTATATCTAGTAATCTCACTTGAAAACTATTGTGATATCA
This sequence comes from Xenopus petersii, assembly GCA_038501925.1. NCBI lineage: Eukaryota > Metazoa > Chordata > Amphibia > Anura > Pipidae > Xenopus > Xenopus petersii. The sequence goes on from CM076677.1 coordinate 133,592,929, forward strand.
ACACCTTTTACATGACCCCTCCCCTACAAAAAATATGTTATTTAATCATAAGTTTAATAATTATTATTACTAAATAATATGGAACTTACATATGAATCTTATATTAGAAGATGTTCTAACGTAGAAAAAAATCAACAGCAACAACTGTGATGTCATCATTTTACCTACACTGCACCCGGACCTGGCAGAACATAGTGGTCTCATTTATAAACAAGGGGCAAATTTGCACCTGGGCAGTAGCCCATAGCAACCAATCAAAGGTCTGCTTTCATTGTTCAACTTGCATCTGGCTGGAAAAAGCTAGCCACTGATTGGTTGCTATGGGTTACTGCCCAGGTGCAAATTTGCCCAGTGTTTATAAATGAGCCTCAGTGATCCCAGAAACAGCAAAAGTCAGGTATACTGGGTGGGATTTGATGATAACGATAGTGGAGCAGGGTGAGGGCATCCGGGGAGTGAAACCATTGTGACGTCAACACCCTCCCAATAGAGGTTTAATAATGTCTTAGCTACACCTCGTTTCTACAATCCTTTAATTAAAACCCCCCACTGGAGCCTTTCTATCTCCCACAGGGAATGGGTGCAACAAAGAAAGTATCTGTGCCTGTGCAGTGACATTTGCGCCTGATAAGACACCACCCGTCTGATCATCTGTCCGGAGCCCGAGATGGAGTCGGATGAGCAGACGAGCCTCAGTTACATTTGTCGCTCTAAAATAACACATTTTCTAACAGCTGCACAAAAAAGAAGCCCATTCACATTTATTTCTGTCCCTGTCTGAGAATGTTTTATGCTCTGTGGAATTCTTTAGGGACATTGGTGACCCCCCCCCAAAATAGGAGACCAATTCCAGCGCGGTACATATATATATATATATATAAATATTTAGAGAGAGAGATGCACATGTTACTGCCTGCTTGGGTATTGCCCTGGTGCGGGATAAAGACTTGAATGCAGACCTGCCTGTAGCATCCAATAAACAATACTCTACAATAACAACTTTTAGATTGTAAGCTCTATTGAGCAAGGGACCCTGTGTATCAGTCAGTATTTGCATGACATCTAGTCTCTGAACTGATACGGGTCGTTTAAAGGAATCAACAAAGTCGGCGGCAGCAAATTTTTAAATGCTGGGGTCTCCGTGCCACGAAATGCAGCTTTTAGATTGTAAGCTCTATTGAGCAAGGGACTCTTTGTATCAGTCAATATTTGCATGGCATCTAGGCTCTGATAGCTGTTCTCAAGACACGGGTCCTTTTAAGGAATCCTCAAAATAGAGGCAGCAAATTTTGAATGCTGGCGTCACCGTGCCACAAAATGCTGGGGCAACTGTGCCGTGAAACGCTCGGTAGCCGCAGTAATTCTTGATACAGTGACACCGTAGCTGGTCGTACTGATTCCTTTGTGGCAGCGCCAGAAATGTTTCTATTTGCAACACTTAAGGGGTTAAAATAATGTATAATTGTATAGTTACTGAATCTACGGGCCCAGGCCCTGAAGGCTATCTCCACTTAAAGGATAAGTAAACCTTTAAAATAAGTGAATGCAAAATTGATCAGCGCGCTATTCTAAGCACTTTTGTCATTTACATTCATTATTTATTTTCTTTTTATTCCAAGATATTAAGGGATACATGTGCTGTTAATATGAATGAATTTTGTTCCAACAGCGCCACCTGCTGGTCAGTTTCTGACCAGTCTGACCACCAAGTAGTCAAGGAAGTTGTCAGGAGAAAGAAAGAGGCTGCTCTGATGTTCTTCTGCTTAGAAAAACAATTAGAAACCTTTCTCAAATCTTTCCTAAGCAGAAGAACATCAGAGCAGCCTCTTTCTTTCTCCTGACAACTTCCTTGACTACTTGGTGGTCAGACTGATCAGAAACTGACCAGCAGGTGGCGCTGTTGGAACAAAATTCATTCATATTAACAGCACGTGTATCCCTTAATATCTTGGAATAAAAAGAAAATAAATAATGAATGTAAATGACAAAAGTGCTGAGAATAGCACTCTCATCAATTTTACATTCACTTATTTTAAAGGTTTATTTATCCTTTAATGTTTGTTGAGGGGCACTGCAATCATAAAATTCACCTACGTCTGAACCTCCTGTTGGGAAAGGATTGTGAAACAACTGGAGGTGTCTGATCGGATTCCGACGCTTGCGTTCTGCTCTCGTCGCACTGCGGGGGATCCAAACGCCGATGCTGAATCACAAAGGCAAAGTTGGAGCAAGAGATTAGACCTCAACTGATTGGACAATTATTTCTTATTTCCTTTTATAGGGGAGGAGATTTGCCGCACCAGTTTGTTAGGCACCCACCAGCCATTGCTCTTTATTTCTACCCTGGTTGAGTCCGAATCTTAGTTTTAAAAAAAAAAAAATACACCGTTCTTGGGTGCACTGGGCCCCTCTCAGGGATTCCTTGCTGGGCCTTATATTGAACGTGACACCCCAGGAGTGGGGGCAGCTCTGCTGAGCACTAGTGATGTGCGGCTCAGGGTTTTCCTGACCCGCACCCGACCCTAACCCGCCCTGCTCCAGCCCGCACTTCCGGGGTCCTTTTAAAGACCCGCGCCACCCGCTGATGACGTCACAATGACATCATAAAAGGGCGGGGCGAGCAGACGCGAGACTATCAAACCGGAAGTCGGAAGCCGGCATTTGAAGGTGGCGGGCAGGGAGAAGAGCTCAACCCGCACCCGCGAGGAGCATCGCAAGGTCGACCCAAACCCGCCCGACCCGCACATCACTACTGAGCACCTCAAGTTGGACAATTATGTAGAATTGAGCGTTTGGCGTATTCTGGTCCAAGATACGACCGAGCCCATTGTGAGTGCAAGCTTTGCTCCAGGGGCGTAACTACAGAGGAAGCAGGGGGTCCCATGAGACCCTAATTAATGAGCAATCTCAATTAGGGATACACAGAATCCATTATTTTGGATTCGGCCCCCGAATCCTTCGCGAAAGATTCGGCTGAATTCCGATTCCTAATTTGCATATGCAAATTAGTGGTTGGAAGGGGAAACATTTCTTACTTCCTTGTTTTGTGATGAAAAGTCACGCGATTTCTGTAATTTGCATACGAAAATTAGGATTCGGTTCAGCCGGGCAGAAGGATTCGCTGAAAAAGGCTGAATCCTGGATTCAGTGCATCCCTAATTGGTGAAAAAGGGACAACCTCTGGATATGTTTGTGGCCCTACAATGACTTTGCTGTGGGGCCCAGTGACATCTAGTTACGCCGCTTCTCAGATGGACTCGCACGTGGCGTTTCGCCCGTGGGAATATTCTGACGTGACGGGAAGGATCCGACTTGTGCCTTTTATCCGCTCTGTGGCTCTTCAGATAAACCCGTTCTGACTCAGAGTTGCATTTTCTGCAGAGAAATCTTATGAAAAGGTTTCATGCTACACGTGACGCGCTCTTGTTCTCTGTGCTGCCTGCGCTCTCACTACGAGGCGTCTCGAGACTCTTAAAGGGGCCGCAGCTGAAGTGCCTCAACTACAAATACACAAAAAAGGCTTCAAAGGGGCTCACCGAGACCTTAAGGACAAAGACACGCTGATATATCTGGAAATTAGTCGCCCAGTGACATATCACTTTTTTTTTCGGGCGACTAATCTCCCTGAACTGCGACTAGAATCGAAATCCATGGCACTCGGATCGTTTCGGCTTTCCGAAGTTGCCTCATGAGGCAACTTCAGAAAAACGAACGTTTCGAGTTCCATCCCGCCGGTGATTTACATTCCAGCCGGCGGGAAGGCAGTTCGGGGAGATTAGTCGCCCGAAGAAGAATCGATTTGTCTCTGGGCAACTAATCTCCTGAAATAGGAGTGTCTCTCCCTTTTAGTTGTAGAAAGGATTCTAAAATAATCTAATTACATATGCAGAACGATTCACCAATGAGAAGTCTGCTGACCAAAACCTTTCTTCTATACGCAAGCAATGAAAAAAAAAAAAAAAGGTGGAATCTCTGTCCCATTTGCTTTGGTCGTTATGTCACTGATTCCGTCGGAGAGAATCAACTCACAGAACGAGCGGACGTCCTTCATAGCGCGGCTCCGGTAATTATTTCCGAGATTCCGTCAGAGGGAATCAAGACTTTGGCCGCTGATGCCTGATCGTTCTCCTGCTTTACTGTGCCGGGGGAAATGCAGGGGGTGACGTAATGTTTATGGTGTACATTGTATATGGAAATTGAATGTATAATACACCCTCCTCCATAGAAAGGAATGCTGGGTTTTATATACTCTATTAGTATATAGAGTTAGGCATCTTTTGTGAGTCAGCGGCACTGCACATGCTCAGTAGGATCTGGGCGGCTGCTGAGAAGCCAAGCTTAGGGGTCGGGGAAATCATCAAGCAGAAGGTGAGGTTCATCCGCCAAGGAAACAGGATTCGTTATTAATCAATTCTGACTGCATTGGTTTCTATGCTGCCATGTGATGGTAATCGGAGTTAATTACTAATTAGCCTTGTGTTTTGACTGTTCTATTGTATAAGCCCAGGTGAGTGACTGCAGCCCAGAGCATGCCTTAGGGATCTTCAGGGGCACAGATCATCCGTTGTGCATATTAGGGCTCTTACACATGAGCGTTCCGACCTGCGCTCCCCTGCGTTCTGTTTTTTGGCGTTCAGCCGCAGGGGAGCGCAGGAATAGACGCAAGTCATTATTTGAAATGGGGCTGTACTCACTCAGGCGCGTGTAGGCGCCGAACGCAGGTTCAGACGCAACATGCTGCATTTTTCCTGCGTTCGGCGCCTACACGTGCCTGAGTGAGTACAGCCCCATTTCAAATAATGACTTGCGTCTATTCCTGCACTCCCCTGCGGCTGAACGCCAAAAAACGGAACGTAGGGGAGCGCAGGTCGGAACGCTCATGTGTAAGAGCCCTTAGGGATGCACTGAATCCAGGATTCTATTCGGCCTTTGTGAGCTGGATTCAGATTGGCCGAATCCTTCTGCCCAACCGAATACTAATTTGTACATGCAAATTAGGGACGGAGAGGGAAATCGCGTGGCTTTTTGTCACAAAACAAGGAAGTAAAAATTAGGGATGCACCGAATCCAGGATTCGGTTCGGGATTCGGCTAGGATTCTGCCTTTTTCAGCAGGATTCGGATTCGACTAAATCCGAACCAAATTCCGAAGCCTAATTTGCATATGCAAATTAGGGAGGGGGAGGGAAATTGAGTGACTTTTTGTCAGAAAACAAGGACGTAAAATTTTTTTCTCCTTCCTACCCTTAATTTGCATATGCAAATTAGGGTTCGGATTCGGTTCGGTATTCGTCCGAATCTTTCGCGAAGGATTCGAGGGTTCGGCCGTATCCAAAATAGTGGATTCTGTGCATCCCAAGTAAAAAAAATGTTTTCCCCTTCCCACTCCTAATTTGCATTTTCGATTTTCGGGGTTCGGCCGAATCCAAAATAGTAGATTTGGTGCATCGCTAGTGCATATGAAATGAGAATAACAGCCACTGCAGAATTGAAGGGGGTACAAAGGAATAAAAGCAGTAAATAGTAACTGGTTGGGGAAATATTCATAAATAATCCCACTGCCGCACCCTGTCGCTCGTTGGCCACATATAGTCGCTGCTGCTGCTGCTGCATTGTTGCTGCTGTGATAATTGTTCTGGGGGAGCCGGTGATTGAGTGATCCGCTTCTGCGCCGAGACTCCCGGTCACTTATAATGGAGCTGACAGTTGCAGAAAGATAGGAATTGGTCTCTGCAGGCAGGCGAATAGGAATAGAATTAAACCTCTCTATCCCCTCACTTCCCCAGTTCATCTTGGTTGGTTCTGCTGACACATTAACCCGTTCACAGTTGGGTTTAAAGGAGAACCAAACCCTAAAAATGAATGTGGCTAAAAATGGCATATTTTATGTGAACTTATTGCACGAGGCTAACGTTTGAGCTTGTCAATAGCAGCAATGATCCAGGACTTCAAACTTGTGCCAGCCTCTTTCTTTCTCCTGACAAATTCCTTGACTACTTGGTGGTCAGACTGGTCAGAAACTGACCAGCAGGTGGCGCTGTTGGAACAAAATTCATTCATATTAACAGCACATGTATCCCTTAATATCTTGGAATAAAAAGAAAATAAATAATAATTGTAAATGACAAAAGTGCTTAGAATAACACTCTCATCAATTTTACACTCATTTATTTTAAAGGTTTAATAATCCTTTAAGGCAAACTTACCATTTAGGCCATAGGCACACAGGACGTTATTTCAGCCACCTGAGAAGTCCTGAACCCATCCCTGCTTGTCTTCCATTCACCTGAATACAGGGTCAGACTGGGATGTGCAAGGCCTTCTGGGGCTGCCACCCTACGGGCCTCCACCCCCCCTCTGGGGCCCCCACTCACCCGCTTTCCCCCTCTACCTGTGCACAACTTACACTTATTTTTGACACAATCAGGAGAGGGAGGGCAGGTGGGGATCAGGTCTTGGTGGGCAGGTCCCATGAGGTTCAGGGCTACTAGAATGGCATATTCCAGACGGACCTGATACTGGTACTTCAGCCTGAAGATGCTCAGGCCCTAACTTTTTTTCCTGCTGCAAACAACCCAACCATGCTGTGTGCCATACAGTGGTGCATTGCTATCTGCAGACTGGAATCAGCCAATGAGAGCAGTTGTAGTCTGCGTTGGCTGCCGCTGGGGAATACAAACGTGAGGGTAAGGAACTTATAAATAGATATCTACAGACTTTACATGTAAGTAATAAATAATGCACATACTGCATATCTGGAGCGGGCATGAGCGGAGCTGTAAATGCATTGACCCTCTGTAATGGTTGAATGCACAATGGAACAATGGAGTTCAGGATTATAATGTAACCCAAGGGGTCTGGTGGTCCCACATCCAGATAAGTCGCTATTTTCCCTACTTACTCAGCAGCTTCACATCTGCCCCCTGCATATATTAAAATAAAGCCTCCCAGAAGTGAATAAGTCGGCCCCTTGATTTGCTTTCTCCTCCGCGGGGTAATGAGATATGTAGCAGCAGCCTGACCCTCACTCCTTTATTCTAGTAGTTGCCCTGGAGAGGCAGAAATCTGCTTTAAGAACAAAATCCTCTCTCTCTCACCTGCCACCTGTCGCTATAAAGAATACTCTATGTATTGTCTGTGCCCGACTTGTATGGCTTTCTGACTGCTAATCTGATTAGTCAGTAGTGACTTGTTATTCTTCCTCCTGCTGCAAAGCCAAGAATATTATATGTGTCTTTGTGTTTGTGCAGCAGATGCCGGCAGTATGGCAGCCGCGGCTTTATGTATAATGGCAGTTAGGCAGAGAAGGGGTTAAGTGAGTGCTCCCTTGGCTGGTCTGCCATTAAATCTCATGGTTATAATGTAACCGGCAGAGGTCAGCGAAGTGCGCAGCAATTAATCCGCAAACAGAGGGAAATAGCCACGGGTCTGGTTGTGCTTTTTCTTTTAATCCAGTGCAAAATGCACATGGCATCATAGGTGGGTGCAGTCATTACCACCCAGGATCAATGGAATACTGGGAGAAATACCAGGGGATCCCCACTATGAGCCACACTGGGGCAGCAGCGGGAACTGGTAGCCTCAATTTGTGGTTGGTTGGTGGGGGGGATTTGCAAAGTGCAAACATGTAAGCTTTGTAAAATTGCCCCTTGGGTGTTACACCCAAGTTCATGTATAATAACTCAGAACATGTAGCCGGATAAATACAGGGCCAGTTCCATGTATAATACCCCAGAACACACAGTAGGATAAATACAGGGCCAATTCCATGTATAATACCCCAGAACACACAGTAGGATAAATACAGGGCCAATTCCATGTATAATACCCCAGAACACACAGCAGATAAATACAGTGTCAATTCCATGTATAATACCCCAGAACACACAGTAGGATAAATACAGGGCCAATTCCATGTATAATACCCCAGAACACACAGCAGATAAATACAGTGCCAATTCCATGTATAATACCCCAGAACACACAGCAGATAAATACAGTGCCAATTCCATGTATAATACCCCAGAACACACAGCAGATAAATACAGTGCCAATTCCATGTATAATACCCCAGAACACACAGCAGATAAATACAGTGCCAATTCCATGTATAATACCCCAGAACACACAGCAGATAAATACAGTGCCAATTCCATGTATAATACCTCAGAACACACAGCAGATAAATACAGTGCCAATTCCATGTATAATACCCCAGAACACACAGCAGATAAATACATGGCCAATTCCATGTATAATACCTCAGAACACACAGTAGATAAATACAGTGCCAATGCCATGTATAATACCCCAGAACACACAGCAGATAAATACAGTGCCAATTACATGTATAATACCCCAGAACACACAGCAGGATAAATACAGGGCCAATTCCATGTATAATACCCCAGAACACACAGCGGATAAATACAGTGCCAGTTCCATGTATAATACCTCAGAACACACAGCAGATAAATACAGTGCCAATTCCATGTATAATACCCCAGAACACACAGCAGATAAATACAGGGTCAATTCCATGTATAATACCCCAGAACACACAGCAGATAAATACAGTGCCAATTCCATGTATAATACCCCAGAACACACAGCAGATAAATACAGGGCCAATTCCATGTATAATACCCCAGAACACACAGCAGGATAAATACAGGGCCAATTCCATGTATAATACCCCAGAACACACAGCGGATAAATACAGTGCCAATTCCATGTATAATACCCCAGAACATACAGCAGATAAATACAGGGCCAATTCCATGTATAATACCCCAGAACACACAGCAGATAAATACAGGGCCAATTCCATGTATAATACTCCAGAACACACAGCAGATAAATACAGGGTCAATTCCATGTATAATACCCCAGAACACACAGCAGGATAAATACAGTGTCAATTCCATGTATAATACCCCAGAACACACAGCAGATAAATACAGTGCCAATTCCATGTATAATACCCCAGAACACACAGCAGGATAAATATAGTACGAATCCCATGTATAATACCCCAGAACACACAGTAGGATAAATACAGTGCCAATTCCATTTAAAATACCCCAGAACACACAGCAGATAAATATATTGTCAATTTCATATATAATCTCTCTGTCCTGTATTTGTAGGATATTGACTGGTGTCGGGATATAGAAGACAATTAAACCTCCCCAACCTTCATTAAAATGTACAGCGTCAACCCCATATTCTGATTGGATAAAAGGAGGCTTTTTGGCAGCATTAGTCACTCTTTTCTGAAACCTAAGAGGTCCCTAAATATTTCCCCTATCTGTGCGATGCTGTGTTTGCCACAAGTGATATATGTTTGAGACTTGGGATCCCTGGAGGAATACAGAGTTACTAGGAGACAGAACGAGCTGAATTTTAATGAAGCTTTTCCCCTTTGTGCACCACTATCACAGACTCATCAATCAAACCCGGGTGGTGTTTATAGCAGAGTCCTCTTCCCAGACAACAAAATCCGCTTCTCCCCTCTGCCCACCCGTCCCCATTCCCTCATCCCATCCGCTGCTCAGGATCAAGTGTTTGTTGCCTATAAACTTGTGCTGCTTGTTCAACATATGTTTTAAGGCCTTGGAATGCGTGTTTTATCGATTTATTTAAAGCTGTATTAGCGCCTCTCCTCCTTGGTCCATATACAGCCCTCCCATGGCACAGAGAATTCCTGGGAAATTCCTAATGCAGTAATTATAAACCTAATTTAGTCATTTATTCAGCAGTGCAGCTCTGAAAAGACTCCTGATACTCCATTGTGGCTATAGAGTTGCCTTTTTTCTTGATATCATGTTATCTCCAGTAATTATCAACAGACTGGGAAGTCTGGGCCCACCAGAGCTCTGATCGAAGGGGCCCCTCGTTATCCAGAATGCTAGGGGACTCTGTTTCGGGATAATGGGTCTAGATGTGGTATCTTCTCAGTCTTGTGTAATGGTGCACTTGATCATGTGTCCTGATAGGAACAGATTAACTAAAGATCTAATTGGAAATCAATTCTTATCCATTTGATTTTAGTAGGAATTGTGACCCAATCAATCATGTTATCCTATTGATTCCCAGTTGCCCATAACTTTGCTCATCAGATGTAAGAAGTAGTGCACTTGGACATTAGAAAGCCCTGTACTTAATACTTTTCTTGACTCGCCGTTAAAGGGATACTGTCATTTGAAAATTTTTTTTTCAAAATGAGTCAGTTAATAGAGCTGCTCCAGCTGAATTCTGCACTGAAATCCATTTCTCAAAAGAGCAAACGGATTTTTTTATATTCAATTTTGAAATCTGACATGGGGCTAGACATATTGTCAATTTCCCAGCTGCCCCAAGTCATGTGACTTGTGCTCTGATAAACTTCAATAACTCTTAACTGCTGTACTGCAAGTTGGATTGATATCACCCCCTCCCTTCCCCCCCCCCAGCAGCCAAACAACAGAACAATGGGAAGGTAACCAGATAACAGCTCCCTAACACAAGATAACAGCTGCCTGGTAGATCTAAGAACAACACTCAATAGTAAAAACCCATGTCCCACTGAGACACATTCAGTTACATTGAGAAGGAAAAACAGCAGCCTGCCAGAAAGCATTTCTCTCCTAAAGTGCAGGCACATGACCAGGGGCAGCTGGGAAATTGACAATATGTCTTGCCCCATGTCAGATTTCATAATTGAATATAAAAAAATCTGTTTGCTCTTTTGAGAAATGGATTTCAGTGCAGAATTCTGCTGGAGTAGCACTATTAACTGATGTGTTTTGAAAACGATGACAGAATCCCTTTGAGTACAGGGCTTCCGTTTATATGTTGCTCCACTTGGATCAGACCCAGTGGAAGGCCCCTTCCCAAGTTGCAAACATTTACACCCAGCACAAAATCTGGGCAGAGTTGGTCTGTTCAAGGGATCTTATGGTCTTCAGTTTATGAGCAGAGCAGGTAAATGTTGTTCATTCTTAAATTATAGCGGTCTTACATTTTTCCATTTTTTTGATGTAGACACCAAGTCTTGGGGCCCTTTGCCATTGAATGGAAGCAACATGTTAGAAGAAGTCCAAAACTCATCAAAGACTATAGCACCCGATGAAGAGTTCCCATTTCCCCTATCACCTGAACCTGCCTCCGTTAGATCTACCATCACCCAGTCACAAGATCTTTTACAAACTGGGAGTTATGCAAACTCGATTGTACCAAATTCCAACACCGATGTTTTGGTGGACCAAGTTATACAAGACTCAACCTTTCATTTTCAGTGGACCACATCTATGGCCTCCTCTCATGAATCATCTAATTCAGTGGTCTCAGATGCATCACCTGTACTCAGTTCTACAGTCCTTTATTCTTCAATCACCAGGGAAACGGGACAGTCCTTTGTAACTCTAGAGTCTAGTATGAACAATCCTGCCTTTATTTCTCCAAAACACATTGTGGCTACCTCTGCTGTGATTGCCCGTGAAGCATCTTCATATGGAGAACATTTATCAGTATCATCAAGTTTAGAAGAGTGCAGCTCAATTTTTTGGACAGATACTTTGTCCCAGTCTGACCTTATTGAAGATACACTTGGGGGTTCTAATGCACAGCCTACTACTTCTCTCGATGCCCCAGTTATTCAACAGACTAGCAAACCAATTGAAACCATTTCAAGGGATGCCAACTTCCTTACAAGTGGAAATGCTTTACAAAGTATATTTTCAATATGGCAGTCAACTACAAAAGTAATAACCCCCAGCCTTTATATCTCTTTGTCAACCATTCCCCTTGACTCTGATGGTATCAATCTTTTTAGCAGTCCTCTGGTGAAAAGCAGAGACAAAAGCCTCACAGCAATTTCTAGTCCTACTTCCAATCTAGCACATGAGACATTGGACCTTAGTTTGAATGTTGCTTCATCCAAGCTTCAGTCAGGGGAACAATTAGAAAGCATATCAATTAAACCATCAGCATTCGCTGGAGATACATTTTTGACCAGCATGGTGCCAGATTTGGAGGTTGTAGAAGAGTCCACTCATGAAATCTTTGTCAGAGTCCTCCCATCAGTGCCGGTTGCTTCATTGTCTTCTTGGCAGCTGGAGAGTTCAGTAGCTCCCATGGATTTCTCAAGCCTTTTAGATACCAGCTTTATGGAAACACCATTTTCCACCCTTCGACAGTCCCTTAGTAGAGAACTGGAACCACATGATTTGTCTGTACTTGGCAACACAATGGCCAAATCAACTTTTATGGATTTCTCAAGCCTTTTAGATACCAGCTTTATGGAAACACCATTTCCCACCCTTCGACAGTCCCTTACTAGAGAACTGGAACCATACAATTTGTCTGTACTTGGCAACACAATGGCCAAATCAACTTTTATTGATTTCTCAAGTCTTTTAGATCCCAGCTTTATGGAAACACCATCTTCCACCCTTCGACAGTCCCTTAGTAGAGAACTGGAACCATATGATTTGTCTGTACTTGGCAACACAATGGCCAAATCAACTTTTATGGACTCAACCTTTTATGCCACTGACTCTTTGGTACTGGAATCACCCCTTGCCTCTACTGCTGATACATATAGGACTCTCACGACCCTTGACCAATCTCTTTTTGAAACTGTGAACGCAATAAAAGACACGGCATCCACCAATACTGAATCTGTTATGTATTTTAGTGAAACACTGTTTCCTTTGGAGGAATCTGAGACTTTTTCCTATGTGTTCTCTTCTCACCGGCCAGTGGTTTCTCTTCTTGAACCAAGCAGCACGTTGCCTTCATTTTCTGAAGAAATGCCTACATCGCTCTTTCCGATGGAATTTAGTGAACCGTCATCAATCTTTTCTCAGGGCTCATCTGCTGTGATTTCAACTCCGGAATTATTTTTCAGTAGCTCTGCACTGGAGTCCAGTTCATTATCAACAGTGGACACTATGGATTTTGCACCTTGGCAAACCTCAACTCCTTACTTAATTGCCTCACCTACTCCATTTTCCAGCAGTGGTGGGGGAGAGAACAGTTCGAGTGTCTTCTCAGAGTCTTCAGAGCTTTGGGAGGCAACATCCTCCTTACAGTTGGAGTCTGAGTTTCTGTATACCTCAAGTTTTAATGGTGCTATCGCCACATTGCTGCCTTTGTCCCCTGTTTCTGATGCAGATACCGTGGTGCAGTCGCTCTACACTTCCAACTTTGATTATTATACCAGCAGTGACCTGGATACAAGTCTTCAGACATCTTTAGTAACAACATTTTATTTGAATTCATGGATTTCTATGTCTGTATTTGATGGAAATACAGTTGTTACTCCAGAAAGCCCTTTGCAGACACATGAACTGAGTGTAACCCCAACAATAAACTTATCACCCACCTTAAGTGAACTTTCCAGCCTGTTAGAGAGCTTTGGTGATATGTCCATCTTGAGCTCAACAACCACCTTACCCTTGTTGTCCACAGAGAGTATACAGAGTACCCCAAGTCTTCTAGATACCATTAGTGATATGCCCACCCTAAGCATTGAAACCACCTTCATCTTACCACCTTCTTTGACTGTACCATCCAACCTGAGTATACCATACACAGTTAGTGAGATTCCATCCACTTCATACTTACTACCCACATTGAGTGAGGCTCCTACTATAACCATGTCATACACCAGTGATAAACCAGCCACCTTACTGTTACCAACCACCTGGAGCGAACAACCCAGTCTGAGTATACTGGAAACATCCATTTATATGTCCATCCTGCCAACAGCTTCATTGTTAACACCAAGTGTACAGCCACCTTTCACTCTCACTGATATATCAACCACCTTGCTATTGTCACCAACTCTGAATATAGAAACCAGCCTCAACGTGCCAGACACCTCGATTTTTATTGAAACCATTCCTTCAAGCTTTGTCTCACCACCAACCACAAGTGCTCCCTCCATCTTAAGCATGTCATTTACGGCCACTGACATATCAACCATATCCATACCAGCTACTCCACAGGTGTCACCCACCATGTTTGTACCTCCCATTGTGACTGTGTCATCCTTTTCAAGTATATTGACCACCCTAAGTATCTCTTCCGCTATCAGTTTGTATCCCAGCACTAGTTTGCCCATTAACCCTAGTGCTCCTCATACTTCAAGTATCATTCTTTCTCCGACCCATAGCTCAGCTGCTACTGTGGCACCTACAGCTTCTACACCAAATCCACCTGCCAATACAGAGGTTCCTAGTACTGTAGAAACAGTCGCTACAGAAGCAACAACATATACAAGCCCATCTCCTGGGCCTACAAAAAGTCCTTCAACTTCTGTTCATCCCTTTACATCTCCGGGGCCTACAAAAAGTCCTTCAACTTCTGTTCATCCCTTTACATCTCCGGGGCCTACAAAAAGTCCTTCAACTTCTGTTCATCCCTTTACATCTCTGGGGCCTACAAAAAGTCCTTCAACTTCTGTTCATCCCTTTAAATCTCCGGGGCCTACAAAAAGTCCTTCAACTTCTGTTCATCCCTTTACATCTCCGGGGCCTACAAAAACTCCAACCTCTGTTCATCCCTTTACATCTCCGGCTGTATTCACAACATCCGCTCATCTGACCACGACCAGGCCACCACTCGTGTGCGATGTCTCTAATCCTGAACCTTATTTGGTTAAAGCAGGTAAAGTACCTTGCTAGTCTTGTGTTGATAATAGCAGGAGATGACGAGTTACCACTGGCCTGGGGGTTGCTGGCTGAGGCTAGCTGTTGCCAGTATGACTACTGAGTGGCCATATTTGTATTTTTTTCTAGTTCTAGCCAGAGGTGCCAGCATAGACAGTGTTACAGAATCCATTAAGGAGCTACTATCCAAACACTTTAATCATTCAGTGGAGTTGGAGGTGAGTATAAACAGGAGACTCAAGATGTCACTCAATTCAGTTAAACTGAGGTGCTTCTAGTTACCCAGTACTGTAAGGGGGTGCAGAGCAACACACAGTTTTGTTTTATTAAATGTTTATTAGGTTAAACCTGTTTTGGCTTTGGATCAACAGGTTTACACTCTGGATCCAGGGTTCTCCTTCATGGCCACCTCAGGGCCCTATGTCTACACGTCAATAGCCGTTGAAAACATCCTGAGCTACAGCAGCCTCTTCATGGGACTCTCCCCGTCCATCCTTTCCCTAGAGACGGCAAATATGGGGCTTGACCAAAGATTCCAGATCCAGACTGGTGAGATCCTTCCGTCCATCCATGGGATTATGGGACCTGGAGGAACATGGGTTTATAGACCAATATATACCCGGCATGACTTAATTGTCTCTTTCTCCCCACCAGTTCTCCAGTTTGTACCACAGTCAGTTGACATCCGGCTTTGCACCTTTAGTGAACAGATACAGAAGGGACTAAGTCTGGCGATGTATGAAGTGAGAAAGTGGCGCCAGGAGTCTGATAACTTCACTGTGCAGGTAACGTGCTGAGTAGTTGTAGGGCCGAGACATGACAAATCTATACATGATTCCATTATTTATACAAAGTAGGAGCCTTAAAGGACAAGAAAAGTATAAAATAGAATAAGGCTAGAAATGCTGTATTTTGTATACGAAACATAAACATTCCTTTCCTTGTCCTTTAAATCTGTTACCTTCAGCTGTTGTTGAAATTCACAGAGACTATTATCCTCACGGCTACTATAGGCACCATCTCTCCCTACTATACCTGCTATCCCACAGTCACACTCCCTTCCCAGAGACTATTATCCACTGTTACTATAGACACATCTCTCCCTACTATACCTGCTATCCCACAGTCACACTCCCTTCCCAGAGACTATTATCCACTGTTACTATAGACACCATCTCTCCCTACTATACCTGCTATCCCACAGTCACACTCCCTTCCCAGAGACTATTATCCACTGTTACTATAGACACCATCTCTCCCTACTATACCTGCTATCCCACAGTTACGCTCCCTTCCCAGAGACTATTATCCACTGTTACTATAGACACCATCTCTCCCTACTATACCTGCTATCCCACAGTCACACTCCCTTCCCAGAGACTATTATCCACTGTTACTATAGGTACCATCTCTCCCTACTATACCTGCTATCCCACAGTCACACTCCCTTCCCAGAGACTATTATCCACTGTTACTATAGACACCATCTCTCCCTACTATACCTGCTATCCCACAGTCACACTCCCTTCCCAGAGACTATTATCCACTGTTACTATAGACACCATCTCTCCCTACTATACCTGCTATCCCACAGTCACACTCCCTTCCCAGAGACTATTATCCACTGTTACTATAGGTACCATCTCTCCCTACTATACCTGCTATCCCACAGTCACACTCCCTTCCCAGAGACTATTATCCACTGTTACTATAGACACCATCTCTCCCTACTATACCTGCTATCCCACAGTCACACTCCCTTCCCAGAGACTATTATCCACTGTTACTATAGTCACCATCTCTCCCTACTATACCTGCTATCCCACAGTCACACTCCCTTCCCAGAGACTATTATCCACTGTTACTATAGACACCATCTCTCCCTACTATACCTGCTATCCCACAGTTACACTCCCTTCCCAGAGACTATTATCCCACTGTTACTATAGGCACATCTCTCCCTACTATACCTGCTATCCCACAGTCACACTGCCACTGTTACTAGAGTCAGGGGTGAATCTGGGGATCTATCAGGTACAATGCGTTTCTGTTTATATAAATGCCGGTAGAAATACATTGCTACTATGGGCTTGCAGTAAAATGATTATTTTCCGTAGATACTGAACATTACTTCTGCCTCTCGGGGAGCAGTTTGGAAAGCGCCTGTGACTGTCTCTTATGGCGTCAGGGATCGAAGCGGCTTCCTAAATGGCTCTGATGTCAGCGACCAACTGCGGAACCTCAGCCTGGTGGAATTCAGTTTCTTCTTGGGGTTCCCTGTTAAACAGATCGCTGAACGTAAGTCAGTTGTTGGTTTTGGAAATGGGGTTGTGGACAAAGGGCAGATTGGGGCAGGCGACTGGTACTGTAGAGAGGGGTTTAACCCCTGCAACCCCAGGCAGGAAAGGGAAGCTTCATATTGGGGGGGGGGGTCTTGTACTAAGAAACAGGTATAACTTTCAGAACCTTGTGAAGTCAATGTCAGACATAACAGTGATACAGACACAACACGGTTGATATAATTTGTATTCTCTGTGTTTCTTTGCTGTGATCAGCATCTCTGTACCCTCAGCTCGATGTGTCCCCTCTGCTCAAGGACTCCTGGCTGCGTACAGGTCAGTGCCCCATCACCACCCAGTCATTAGGCTTTGAAAAGGTGTTAGTGCTCAGTGCTGCTGCTCTAACACCTCATAGAAAACAATGTCTCAAAGCACGTTCATTATGGTTTATTTCTGCCTTTCTCTGTATCCTGTGATTCTCATGGCAGTTCTGCTTGGGGTGGTGGAACAGCAGCTTCGAGGTGAAACATTTCAGGCTGATATTGAGCGGAAACTGGCGCAGCTCATCAGCGAGGCGAGCTCCCAAATGCGCCGGTGGAAGAGAGCCAGCTTCGCAGGGAGCAGAACAGTGCAGGTAAGACGCTCAAGTCCATCATCTATTGAACCGATGAGACCCTCCCAACACTTCACTTATTAATCCAGACGTTGCTGCGTTCCAACAGCGCCACCTGCTGGTCAGTTTCTGACCAGTCTGACCACCAAGTAGTCAAGGAAGTTGTCAGGAGAAAGAAAGAGGCTGCTCTGATGTTCTTCTGCTTAGGAAAGATTTGAGAAAGGTTTCTTATTGTTTTCCTAGGCAGAAGAACATCAGAGCAGCCTCTTTCTTTCTCCTGACAACTTCCTTGACTACTTGGTGGTCAGACTGGTCAGAAACTGACCAGCAGGTGGCGCTGTTGGAACAAAATTCATTCATATTAACAGCACATGTATCCCTTAATATCTTGGAATTAAATGAAAATAAATAATGAATGTAAATAACAGAAGTGCTTAGAATAGCCCCTCATCGATTTTGTATTCACTTATTTTAAAGGGTTACTTATCCTTTAATGAATGATACCCCCCTAATTAGTAGGGACGTAGTGAACTTCCTTCTGGATCTTTCTCAGGTTGTGAACGTCTCCAGGCTGGATGGTTCTGAGGACCCGGTGCAGTTAGTATATTTCGTAGAGGATCAGTTTGGGAAGCGATTACCTGCTGCTGACGTGTCCAACCTGATTAATGAGGTCAACGTCCAGCGGGCGGCCATTATTCTGGGGTACCGGGTGCAAGGCATTGTGGCTCAGCGTGAGTAACCACATCCTATTATTATTATTCGGTTATTATTATATAGACTCCTTAGCTCTTTAAGTTGAATCGAGTGGAATCATTATTCTTTTGTGGGACACCGCAGCCCTTAATCAAGCCCAAGAAGCCGACCGCCAGGCCCAGAACCTGTGGATCATCGTGGGAGTGGCGGTGCCGGTGTTGGTGGTGACGGTGATCATCGTTATCCTGTATTGGAAGTTGTGTAGGACGGACAAGTTGGATTTCCAGCCGGACACAATGAGTAACTTGCAGCAGCGGCAGAAGGTGAATGGGGGCTGGTTAAACGCCTGTTTTCTGTTTATTTAATATCATAGTCCTTCTCGGTAGATCTGTATTTATACATGTCGCTTAAAGTGCCAGTGACTTGGAATGTGTTTGGGCCAGTAAAGCCCAAACAAGTTAACAGTGGAAAGGCAGAGTTTTTTAGTCATTCTCTCTTCATCCGAAGGGTTAAAAAGAGTAATTTTGCTTTCATTGTGGGCTAGTGACACCTGGTGGCTGGTCAGTGTATTACATACGCAAAGCCTCCGGGCAAGTTAATAAAATATGATCTGAAAGATCAGTTTAGCTTTACACAAAGTGTCTCCAACAAAAGGCCTGAACTCTATTGCCCAACCCTAAATGTCAATCTCTGCCTCTCTCAGCTACAGGCCCCCAGCGTTAAGGGCTTTGACTTTGCTAAACAGCACCTGGGGCAGCACAGTAAAGAGGACGTCCTTGTGGTCCATGAGCCTCCGCCTCCCACTCTGCACGGACCCCTCAAGGATTCCACCCCCTCCGAGAATGGGGATGTCCCAACCCCTAAGTCAAAGGGCTCGTCTAAACCCCCCAAAGTGGGGCGCCATCGGGGAAGGTAAGAGGGGAATATTATTAGTGGAAGATGTTCTGTCTGTTTTTGTTGCTTTACTGTGTCAGAACTGTATTTATATATATATATATGCTCCTCTGTCTATACCATCAGCTTGCTATCAATGCCGCCTGTCTGTCTTACCATATACCTCCCAACCTCCCCTAATCCACACAACTATCTGCCTTTGTGTTTTCTTAACCATCAGTCTGATAAATGCAACATTCCTGACCACCTCTCCTTCCCTCCATCCAACCTTTCCTCCCTCTCAACCTCACACCTACTCTCCACCCATCCCTTGATTTCAACCCTCTATCATTCTCCGACCCTCTCTCCATGTGTCCCTTCCTGCCTCTCTGCCTTCATCACTTCTTCACTCCCTCCATTCCTTCCTCTGTCTTGGCCTCCGTCTCTCCCTCACTCAACCTGCCATTCTTCTACCCTCCACCCTTTTCTCTCTCCTGCCCTTTACCCATTTGTCCCTCCTTTCTGCCCTTTTTCTATCCACCCCTCCATCTATCCATCCTTCCCTCCCTTCTTCCCTTTTGGCCTCTTTCTCTTCCATTCTCCTTCATCCACTTTCATTTTCTCCAACTCTCCATCTCTCTGCCCATCACCATCTTTTACGTTCCATCTCTTCCTCCCAATCTCCATCTATCCCTGCCTGCTAGCCCCCATTGTTCCTTCTACCCTCTTTCCATTTACCCCTTCTTGTTGCCTCCATCACTTGGTCCAACCCTCCCTGCATCAATCCATTCCCTCCTCTCTCCATCTCTGTCTGCTACACTTTAGCTCTCGCCCCATCCACTGCTCCCTCTTTCCATGTGCCCCTTCTCTTGGCTTCCTTCTCTTCCTCACTCCATCTCCCCCTTCCTTCCGACCTCCCTCTACTCATCTAACCAGCAATCAGCTGATACTCACCAGTAGAGGTGAGATGCCTGGTACCAGCGCTGAGGGACAAGCATAGGATCACTCCATGTCATGGGCCTTCAGAACTCTTGTACTGCACCTGATGAAGGATATTTGTATCCGAAACATGTTGTGTGAGAAATAGACACACTGCAGAAACACTGCAATGAGCAAATATGAAGGTTTTCTCATTCACAGCCAACATCTGTATTATACATCCCTGTATGTTCGTATAACCCCTGTATGTTTTATCTCGCAGCAGGGTCACCCCGTCGGATGCAGGATCTGTTGCCAGCGATGGTTCTAGCGGTAAGGAGTCTGCTGAGGAAACATCACCCAGACCTTCTGCACCTCCACGAGAACCCAAAGTCCGCTCATCAACCATTGGAGGTGAGTTGAGATCCAAAGCAAAATTGAGCGATTTGGAGGCAATAGGTTTCCTATACAGAGGCAACAAGTAACTTGTGGTGTTTCTGTAGAGCTGCCCATGTTCAGCAGTGGCACCGAGCAACACTCCTCGGCCTCCATCTTCGAACACGTGGACAGGATCTCTCGCTCCTCGGAGGTCGGCCGCCGCCTCCCCAGCAAGATCCAACTCATCGCAATGCAGCCCATAGCCGCACCCCCCATGCACGGACTGTCTGTGGCTGAACGGGAAGCCGAGGTCAACAAGATCAACAGGGAGGTGAGTATTTATTTTGGGGAACCCTGACTGGGGTGAAGGTTCAGGACTTGACCCGTGACCAACTTAATGGTGTGACCTCTCTCTCTGGTGGGGCAGATTCAGACCACTCTCAGGCACAAGTCAGAGATAGAGCATCACCGTAACAAGATCCGGCTCCGCGCCAAACGCAAAGGACATTATGAGTTCCCCTTGGCGGACATGGGGGGCATTACGGACACCAAGGAGCGGCAGCGCATGTACCGCAAAGCTCAGATGCAGTTCGATAAAATCCTGGATCCGGTCAGCGGGATGCCAACTGTCTTCATCGAGCAGCGGAAGAGGTGGGGTGTTTGGACTATTGACAAAATTCTAAATGCATATCAACCGTAGTCCGCTTAAAGCTTATTGCTGATTGGTTGATATAAGTAAAGTTAGCGCAAGGTACCCTTTACCAACCAATCAGCATTTAGCTTTGAGTATAAAGCAGAAGTTTGATTGGATAAGATGGATGGGAAGAACAAAACCATCATTGACCTGGTAGGGCTTTGCCTGCGACCCCTGTGGAAACGTTTTGTGCCTTTATCCAATTAGGCTTCTGCTTTCCCTGCCTGTGTGATGGTGGGCGCTGCAATTATCTCATGGTTATCCCGAATGTTGCATTTGCCTCATCTTTACCAAATAGCTCCCGGTCACGGCGCTCCCCCAAACAGAGGCGCAGACAGCAAGGATCTGGGAGCCCCCCGGATGCTGATCGAGATCGCTTAATTACTACTGATAGTGATGGGACCTACAAGCGACCCCCGGGGGTCAGCAACTCCGCTTATGTGGTAAGTACTGTAATGTAGAGGTGATATATGAAGGGGAAATAATCCTTTGCAAGGAACACTGAACTTTGATCTCTATGTCATTTGTCTGTAGTCTGACCCAGACCTTCCTTCCGATGACCCCACTCCAGTCGCCGACCTGGGGAAATACTCGAGCTCCCCCCATCGTGTTCCACCTCCCGCACAGTATGTTCCACCCCAGCCTTCCATAGAAGAGGTCCGACAAACAATGCAGTCCCTGCTGGATGATGCATTTGCACTGGTGGCCCCCAGCAGCCAAGGGGTTACGGTCCCAGGGGCCGGACAAGCTGCGACATCTGAGCAACAACCTGCAGACAGCACTTCAGCCCACGGCGGCCGAGGGACTAAACCCTGGGTCTATCCCCCTCAACAACCATCTCAGGTAGGTGTAAGTATGTGCACACAGCTAGATATGTATTATCCTTATCATTTACAGTAGGGGGTACATTATCCCGTATAATACATGAGTGATACTCAGAGTTCCCTGTATAACTCAGCCTGCAGCCTTGTGCCTTTATATGGTCACAGAACAACCCCTCAGTGACTTCTAATATCCTTATCATTTACAGTAGGGGGTACATTATCCCTTATACATGAGTGATACTCAGAGTTCCCTGTATAACTCAGCCTGCAGCCTTGTGCCTTTATATGGTCACAGAACAACCCCTCAGTGACTTCTAATATCCTTATCATTTACAGTAGGGGGTACATTATCCCTTATAATACATGAGTGATACTCAGAGTTCCCTGTATAACTCAGCCTGCAGCCTTGTGCCTTTATATGGTCACAGAACAACCCCTCAATGACTTCTAATATCCTTATCATTTACAGTAGGGGGTACATTATCCCTTATAATACATGAGTGATACTCAGAGTTCCCTGTATAACTCAGCCTGCAGCCTTGTGCCTTTATATGGTCACAGAACAACCCCTCAGTGACTTCTAATATCCTTATCATTTACAGTAGGGGGTACATTATCCCTTATAATACATGAGTGATACTCAGAGTTCCCTGTATAACTCAGCCTGCAGCCTTGTGCCTTTATATGGTCACAGAACAACCCCTCAATGACTTCTAATATCCTTATCATTTACAGTAGGGGGTACATTATCCCTTATAATACCATTCCCTGACCTATATATACAGAAAGTGCTGAATTTCAGCTATTTAGGCCAGTAATTTCCAGGCTATTGTAACCAGCTTTCTCTGAGTATTGCAGTATGAGATAAATGCTGTTTTGAGAGTCGGAACAGACATTGCAGAGGCAGATACAATTCTGAGAATACAGAGAAACAATCCGCTTGCCCCGGGGGCCTTTTGTACATCAGCAAGTGAAAGAAAATCAGATTGTTGGGCAACCACTGAGGCTTGAGTAGTCACTGCCTCGCTAAGTACCCCCAGAGGCACCTCCATATCTCATTCCTGTCGTTTCGTTCATTTACTCTCGCTCGCTCTCGGCCCCTACATATATATCATCATGGGTCACGCTCCGAGCTTTTGTCTTTTACATTTTGTATTGTTACTAAAATAACATTTCTCTTTTCTTTCAGAGGTTCCCAGAATACGGGATCCCCCCGGCAACTGCCCCCAGCCATCTAACCAGGTAACTGCACTTTGGGAAATACCCCATGACCTATATAACCTATAGTAACCAATCAGTTCTTTGCTTTCAAATAGGTGACTATTAAATACTACCCGGTGATTGGTTGCTGTGTGTAATAAAGGCAAACTTTACCCTCATTATTATAGAACTCCCCCCCCCATGTGGCGCCATGTTGATGTCCATGTTTCTCTTAGAGGCCAGTTTAATGGATGAACAAACTCATAATCAAGTTGATAGTGGGGTCAGGGGTTTGTTTTACTTGGGGAAAGGAAGGAGGAAGGCAGAGGAAACTGGGATATATGTGGGGGGGGGGGTATCCTTTGGAATTCGCCCTGATGGGGAAACTGTAGGCTACGACTTTCCTCTATTATAGTGAGGGAGATAGAGATTCTGGGAAAAGTGGAAATTTCCATGCAAGTCACAGAAGAGCAAGGGCAGCTTAGTCAGTCACAGACCATTAATTTGGGAGTTGTGTTTGGGTGACTGATTCTAAACACAGATTATCCTGTTACATGTAAAATTTCCATTTTCCCCCCTGCATACCGGAAATTTGTCATAGCATAGGTATCCCCTGTACTAAGCACAATTCAGCAGGAACAGTCCCCTAAGTTTGCTAATAGTCTGTACAGAAAGATCCCATAAAACTATGGCAGCATAGGTATTCCCCATACTAAGCACAATTCAGCAGGAACGGCCCCTAAGTTTCCACATTGTTTGTACAGAGAGATCCCATAAAACTATGGCAGCATAGGTATTCCCCTGTACTAAGCACAATTCAGCAGGAACAGTCCCTAAGTTTGCTCATAGTCTGTACAGAGAGATCCCATAGAACTATGGCAGCATAGGTATTCCCTGTACTAAGCACAATTCAGCAGGAACAGTCTCCTAAGTCTTTTCATAGTCTGTACAGAGAGATCCCATAAAACTATGGCAGTATACAGTAGGTATTCCCTGTACTAAGCAAAATTCAGCAGGAACAGTCCCCTAAGTTTACTCATTACTTCTCTGCTTTTAGAAGCCCTGGTTTTAGTTCAGGCATCATGCCCCCAGCAGAGGTGGTACCAACTGAATCTCAGCAGACTGAAGCCTCTTATCCTGCCAGAGGGTTGTTCCCAGAGGACGTCTCTTCTGTAGCAAGACCCCGGCCACTAGGGAGCACTGCAGGTACGCTGGGACTTGGGCAGTCGTCGTTGTTATTATTGATGGATTTCAGAAAATTGTTTGATGGTCTTAATCCCTTTCGTTCTAATTTAAGGTCCTGCCCAGATTCACCAGCTGACACAAGTTGGCATCGCTAGCAGAATGGGTGTGCCATCCACCGACCTACCATCTCACAGGGGTGGACAACAACCAGCATTAACTCCCAGCTGGTCATCCTATTATCTGCAAGAGGAGACTCAACGGAACGTACATGTACGTGAGCTGTGTGGTGGTTCCAAGGGGCCCTTATTCTTCTTGTTTCTTCAGCTTTAGTCCTCCTTTAATTGTAGACCCAAATGTCCCTAATTGTTCCATAATTATTTATCAGAGTCACTCACATGGACTGCAGGAATATGGAGTGTTCCCAGGCAACAGAGGTCCCGCCCGTCAGTCTGCGGCCACCGCTCATCTCCAACCCTCCATCTGTTACCCCTCTGGCTCAGCAGAAGACCTTCACCCCGGCCACTCCTCAGCCTCCCTCATTAAGGCCATCCGGGAGGAACTCCTGCGCCTGTCCCAGAAACAAGCGGTGGTGACCAGTTACCACAGCTGATAAGGGCTGGGCAGGACGGAGAAGTACCTGCTTCCTATGGAAGCCAGAGGCAAGTTTGAGAGTTGTTGGAGGAACCAAGGAACATTTTAGAGGACAGTGAGATGGGTCAGCCAACATGTTCAAAGGAATTGTTAAGAGAACTGGAGATCTGGAGTCCAAGTTAACACTGTCACATGCACCTACCTGCCCTGGAATCCATAACCAATCTGGGTTGGTTATGGAATCTATCCTTGGAGGATGAGGCACCGGAGAACACTGGTGTGTATATCACTGTTAATGGTGGACTCAAGCCTTGTGAACTCTAGGGTAGACTCCGTCCAAGCTGCACTTGCTACATAGTCAGTTGTCCTCAATTGAGATACCTTTGCCATAACAACACCAGCATCCCTGAGTCTGGTTGGGCATCTTGGCACCCAGGAGTGAACAATCACCAAGTGCCATAGCAAGTCACACACTACCAGCAATAACAATGCATAGGTGTTCAGTAGGGTGCAGTTTCATGACTTCTAGGATAAGGAGCCGAGCCCAGGGAAATTTGGGGGATATAATGTTTTTTTAAGGTGGCATTTTAATATCCTCAGAGCTGAGTTACATTAGATTGTCTGCTTCTGTTCTGGAGGGGGAGGGGTAACAAAACCAATTGATTAAGTTGGTTTTAGGGTCTACAGTTCAACAAACTCAGATTTTTGTTTACATTCAGCCTACACCCTAACCCCCAGCTGGCCAACCTAAACCCAAGGTACAATACTTTATTTTTTAAAGTAAACCTGATTCATCAACTCAACACAAAAGTCATCGACTCAACGTAAACGTTCTGACAACATCTCAATAGGCAGTGTCGGCATGGTGTCAGAGGGTTGGTTCTAAAGCATCACCAAAAATGATGGGCCTTGCTTTTCTTTTGACCCATACCTGGGGCCAAGTTTCTAGACCTGTAGGTCATGGGCATCACTATATTGTTTGTCTTGGATGTGGAACTTGATTATTCTTTTTAGGGACATCTTATCTGGGGCAAGGTCTGACAATTGAGAGGTCCAATTGAAGATGTGAACTTTGTTGGCCACCAAAGTGATTAGAGTATTTTTTTAGGTTTTGTCTTACTACTGTTAAAGATGGTGGGAGTTTGCATTCAGGGACAGATTAAGCAGCCCTGGATGTTGTAGGTCAGCAACAGTGAAGCCTGTGATGTCATCTTGTTCATGCCACTCTATACATTGGACCATATCTAATAGTGTGTCCATAGAAGGAATTTGGCCAATGCACTTAAAATACTGAACTATGGCTGTATTTTGAGACTATATACCAGCAGTACAACAAGGTGTATCAATGCTGACTTTTTATTGGTCACAGCAACAATGTGTGTTAAGAGTGGCATCGCCAAAATGATGGTACTTTATGTGATGCAGTAGCTATGTCATTCATTTGCCTAAAAGGTACATATTCAGGTGCCATATGGTACTGCAGAAGATGATGTAGCACCAAGGTACATTAAGGTTCAATATGTAGTGGCATCACCAAACTGCTTGAAGCTTCAATGTAATGTAGACCACTGTCTAGAGTGACCAAGTTGAATGAATGGTGGCACATTCTCTAGTACCTCAGGAGGTATAGCCCCAAGGTGCTTTCAGTAGAGTCACCAAGGTTCTTGAATGTTGGGTTGTTCTTGTTCTTCATTAGACCTAATACCAAGTTACTCTTGTGGTCATCCGTAGTATCATCAGAGAACACAAATGGGTCTTCTATGGTGCTTCACTTGTGGTCTCATCAAGGATTGCGAGTGGTGGTACTGCAGGAAACATAGGACTAAGATACCTTTGTAGTCCTATTTTAAGAGTGGGTTCACCAAGATGCTTGACTGGTTTTAATTATAATGATACTGTAGGAGACATAGAAGCAGGGTACCACCAAGGTTCTCCTCAAGGTGCATAATTGAATTTTCCTCAACTGCCACAGTGTCCTGGTGCCCTGTGTCTAGTGTATTTCGGCAGGGAACTTGGGTTCAGTAATTGTACTTAAACACCCACTGGCCTTATTATACAGCAATAACTGTAGGAACCACCATGGACCTTACCCAGATGCCCAAAGTAACCCGAGAAAAGTGAAGTTGTCGGGTATAATATTTTCTTGCTGATGTATCACATGACATTTGGGTCATGCCCCTCTTGTTCACTGTCTCCAATAATGTTAGATCACTGGGCAAATTAATACAAAGGTTAAGGTCACTTAGGTATGTTATAGATGGGCCTATTCTATGCCACTTTATAGTTGGTCTTTTTTATTTATTTTTTATGGTTTTAAGTTATTAGTGCTCCTATTTTGCCAGTTTTAAGCCTCTTGCAGAAAACAGTATCTGTTTGGGGGCCACTATCCCAACAAACAAACAGATTGACCACAGGGGTCCATTCTTATTTTTAATATCTGATCTTCTTACACTTTTGATCTTCCATTCTGACTTCCAAACAGATATCTGCTTGCTACGGGTAATTAAGTAGTTGTAGGTAGGGCAACTACCCTTTAAGCCTAGTACTGGGGGCCACCACTCCCTGGAAGTGTGCTCCAAAGCTAGTGGTTCCTGAGTCATCTGTAAGTAGGTCTGGCTGGTGGTTGGACTTGACTAGACTTCCATATGACTTCTTTGAGGTATTCTTCATTTAATGCTTGTGTTACCCTAATCTTGTTGTAAGGCTTCTTATCTGTCATTTGGCTCTGTCTAAACATCTGCTGAGTATTTACCCCTTGGGGTTAAGCCTCCAAACAAAGTCATGCAAACCAAGAAGGTGCCTCCGTGACTTCTCAGCTCTCACAGCTTCCTTAACTTCCTTATTAATCCTTACTACTTGTCATTAGCAAATTTAAATGTCCTAGCAGCTGAATCAATGTCTGTACCTAAAAGTTGTGGGATCTACTGGTCTCTTCCTGGTCCCAGGGTACCCCATAATACTTGAGTAGGGTCAGGAACATATCAGTAGTATTTTGGAGAGACAAGAGAGGGGATGAGAGACAGAAGAAGAATGAAGGTAAAAGCAGGTTACAAAATAAGTGGAGATGGGACATAGGGGGTGCTGAGGGAGAGTAAGGTCAAGTTGGAGAGAACGAGTAGAGAAGAATGAAGGTGAATACAGGACAGGAAAGAAGAGAAATGGAATGTTGAATGAATATATGAGATATGGCAAATCCCATTGGCAGGCCCTTATCCACATAGAACTTTCTGTGGAACTTCCAACCCACAAACTAAAAGCTCTTCGGATGCAATATGAGGAGCCTAAATGCAGATTCCAAATCAAGAGAGTAAACTGAATGGTGCACACGACGAGACATCTCAATGCAGCAGATCTTCAGTAAGCAATAGAAATGAGAAAAATTAATAGAGAAGTTCAGTTCAGACTAAACTTTCGGGTTGGCCGTTTTCCTACTGTGGATATCGCCCGAAAGGCCTGCCTGAAGGTCACTTAGGGTGGTGATGCTTGAGGCGAATATGTAGTTGCTGCCCTAGATATCCTTGGATCTATGACTAAAACACTGTATTTTCCTGTATTGTTTTTCATTTCAAGAGCAATCTGGGGACTGACCAAAGACTGGACCTTCAAGTGGGGCTTTAACTAATTTCTCTAGTTGAGTTGTCTTCAGAGTATGAAAGGAGCTGCATGAGCCTGAACCCTGGTCCATTCTTTGGCACCACACCCAGGGGAACCTTCCATCCCACTGCCAACCTGGCCCAGACTATCTACAAAGGGTTGTAGATACTGATAGACTCATTCATATACAAGGTTAAGCTGTTTATACACATACAAATAAGTTTTGTACAATAATTGCAACACGTGTGGTGGCCCAATATCCAGGTACCATGTGCCAACTGGACCTTTGTGTGATAATCATTAAAGCAACTGTCAGTTTTTCTGTTCTTAAAGGGATACTGTCATGGGAAAAAAAAATTTTTTCAAAATGAATCAGTTAATAGTGCTGCTCCAGCAGAATTCTGCACTGAAATCCATTTCTCAAAAGAGCAAACAGATTTTTTTATATTCAATTTTGAAATCTGACATGGGGCTAGACATTTTGTCAATTTCCCAGCTGCCCCATGTCATGTGACTTGTGCCTGCACTTCAGGAGAGAAATGCTTTCTGGCAGGCTGATGTTTTTCCTTTTCAATGTAACTGAATGTGTCTCAGTGGGACCTGGATTTTACTATTGAGTGTTGTTCTTAGATCTACCAGGCAGCTGTTATCTTGTGTTAGGGAGCCGTTATCTGGTTACCTTCCCATTGTTCTTTTGTTTGGCTGCTTGGGGGGGGGAAAGGGAGGGGGGTGATATCACTCCAACTTGCAGTACAGCAGTAAAGAGTGATTGAAGTTTATCAGAGCACAAGTCACATGACCAGGGGCCGCTGGGAAATTGACAAAATGTCTAGCCCCATGTCAGATTTCAAAATTGAATGACAGTATCCCTTTAATGTTTGATATTTACTGTAAGAGTGCTGGTCTCTCTCTGTCAGTGTAGAGTTAACTGTGGACCCCTCCCCCAATTAATTCTCTGGTATTTGGGGGTTGAATTCCAGATTACAATGATTTATGGGTGGGAAGAAGAGATCACGTCGGCCTCACCATTCCTAGTGTCAACGGTGCTGGTCCTACCAGCCTGTATTTCCATGTAACAGACCTGTTTGTATAGAAACAACTTTGTTATTGGGAGAGGTTGGGCTGTGGGGTGTCAAACTGGCAGGTCCAGTTCTGGGGGGGAGGGAGGGGGTGTCCAGGGATTTGCTGTGATATGAGTTTTGCAGAGTGTGATTTTATTTTTTATGTCTAGATGTTTTTTAATGTGCACGTCCAGTGGGGGTTATAGGGCCAGTAGAGGGGTCTCGGCTGGTTATCAGTGATAGTAGCACTTGGGGTCTGGCGCATGTGATAAATGATTAAAAGTAATAAAGAAAAGTCTCAAATCAAAGTGAAACAAAAACATAATTTATTGTGTGTATTTCTTTATTGGATCCATTTAAGCTGAACCTTGAGACTGACACCAATTGAAGCCCATTTCTTGTAAATTGCAAGAAAACAATAATTAATGTTAAAAATAATTTATTTTCAAAATTACATATCAGATCATAGTTTGTGGGGGTCCAGTACAATGGGTGACTCGAAGCACAAATCACGTGGCCAAAGGGGGCCCAGTCTGAAGGTCAGTTAGGGGGAGATTTGGGGTGAGTGTTTATTTGTACCCTGGGTACCCCTGGAACTATAGCAGGGTGACACCCCAATGTTTCTATATATCTGTAACCTTGTTATGAGCTAAGGGGGCCCAGTCTGAAGGTGAGTTAGGGGGAGATTTGGGGTGAGTGCTTATTTGTACCCTGGGTACCCCTGGAACTATAGCAGGGTGACTGTTACCCCAATGTTTCTATATATCTGTAACCTTGTTATGAGCTAAGGGGGCCCAGTCTGAGGGCCAGTTAGGGGGAGATTTGGGGTGAGTGCTTATTTGTACCCTGGGTACCCCTGGAACTATAGCAGGGTGACACCCCAATGTTTCTATATATCTGTAACCTTGTTATGAGCTAAGGGGGCCCAGTCTGAAGGTCAGTTAGGGGGAGACTTGGGGTGAGTGATTATTTGTACCCTGGGTACCCCTGGAACTATAGCAGGGTGACTGTTACCCCAATGTTTCTATAACGGCAAAGACCACCTGCCCCAAACATTTCTCATCCCTGAAAGTTCCTGTGAAATTTGGATTTTTCATTGGTCATTCAATGTTCCTACAATATAAAAGCTTCTGGCTGGTGGAAGTTGGAGAACATCATCAGTTGGAGGAAAGTCCTTGTGTTGAAGGATCGGGTCGCTTCTGCTTTACGCCGGTTGGTACTTTGGCTCATTTGGGTGAAGATTCATAACTTTGCCGACGCAGTACAAAATGACAGTGAGAAACCACAAACTCCACCCCACGGCGGCAGCAATCCAACCGTAACTGTCGACTCCAGGGATGCAGCACACACTGGCCACACTGCAGATATCTTGGTCTGGGTGGGGGGTAAAGAAAGGACAACGTAAAAGGAGGAGGCTCCGTTTGTCACGTGGAAATGCCATTATAGGCACAGACCCTCACACTCATGAGAGCACCCATTCTGCTATAGCGCCTTCCCCATTCCCTGGCAGTGGCCAATGGGAAATAAGCCCTATAATGCATAACTTGCTACGTAAAGCATAAATAAACCTTTAAAATTATTGACAAGAGTGCAAGTCTAAGCAGTTTTGTCATTTACATTCATTATTTATTTTCTTTTTATTCCAAGATATTAAGGGATACATGTGCTGTTAATATGAATGAATTTTGTTCCAACAGCGCCACCTGCTGGTCAGTTTCTGACCAGTCTGACCACCAAGTAGTCAAGGAAGTTGTCAGGAGAAAGAAAGAGGCTGCTCTGATGTTCTTCTGCTTAGGAAAACAATTAGAAACCTTTCTCAAATCTTTCCTAAGCAGAAGAACATCAGAGCAGCCTCTTTCTTTCTCCTGACAACTTCCTTGACTACTTGGTGGTCAGACTGGTCAGAAACTGACCAGCAGGTGGCGCTGTTGGAACAAAATTCATTCATATTAACAGCACATGTATCCCTTAATATCTTGGAATAAAAAGAAAATAAATTATGAATGTAAATGACAAAATTGCTTAGAATAACACTCTCATCAATTCGACATTCACTTATATGCTTACTTATCCTTTAAGGCACTTAACTCCCCCCAAGAATAACACAGATGGTTCCTTACCAGGGCATTGCAGGAGGCTGTTTATAGATCCCGGCGTTGTCTCGGATACTGCAAAGGAAAAAACAGATGAGTGTACACTGGCCTTTAAAATATTATTTTGGATTCGGCTGAACCCCCGAATCCTTCGCGAAAGATTCGGCTGAATACCGAATCTGAACCCTAATTTGCATATGTAAATTAGGAGTGGGGAGGGGAAAACATTTTTTACTTCCTTGTTTTGTAACAAAAAGTCACACGATTTCCCTCCCACCAGTAATTTGCATATGCAAATCAGGACTCGGCGGGGCAGAAGGATTCGGCTGAATCCTGCTGAAAAATCGAATCATGGATTCGGTGCATCCCTATAAAATATTGACACAAGCCTAATGGACGATGAACATAAATTGGTCATTGTTGGTACTTACACCAAAATACTTCCGTCCTTGCACCTCCCTGATTTATACAGAATGTCTGCTGTGGTGCCAGGGGGGATTTTAGCTTTTTTTTTTAAATCTATTCAAATATATAGTTGCCCGAGGGCAACCCCCAAAAAATGCTGTCCTAGGCACAGGCCCTTGAGTGTGTTTAAATAAATTAAACCCTAACTTCTCCCCAAAGGTGGTCTGCCAGCCTACAGTATCGATATGGAGAGTTCTCCAAGAACAGGGATGAGTCTTAGTTCCCCTTTAAAAGGGAAACTCCACCCCAAAACGAATAAAAGAAAACACAAGGCTAAACAGCTTCTCAATACCCATTCGTTCCTCATTCTCATTGGGTGATGCGTAAATGTCATTGCTGCAGTGTCTTCCCCTTTCTGTACTGCTGGTTCTGACTCTTGAAACCACATTGTTTCAATAGTCAGAGAATCGAAAGGGAGAGGTTTTTGGGTGGAGTTTTGTTGGGGGGACAGAGTAGAAGGATTGAATACAGCACATGGGATGGTCGCATTAAAGGGAAAGGTCACCTTTCAGGTAACTTAGTATATATCCAATTCCTGGCAACTTTCAAACTGGCCTTCATTATTTATAGTTTTTTTTAGTTATTTGACTTTTTCTTCTGAGTCTTTCCAGCTTTCAAATGGGGGGTCACTGACCCCATCTAAAAGACAAATGCTCTGTAAGGCTACAAATTCTTTGTTATTGCTACTGTTTATTACTCATCTTTCTATTCAGGCCTCTCCTATTCATATTCCAGTCTCTTATTCAAATCAGTACATGGTTGCTAGGGGAATTTGGACCCTAGCAACCAGACGGCTGAATCTGCAAACTGCAGAGCTGCTGAATAAAAAACGAAATAACTTAAAAACCACAAATATTAAAAAATGAAGACCAATTGCAAATTATCTCAGAATATTCCTCTCCACGTCATACTAAAAGTTAATTTAAAGGTGACCAACCTTTAAATTGAAATACTGATATCATATGGTGAAGTCTATGGAGCCACAGAGCAGACAGGGGGGCCATAAAAACTATTTAAAGGGCCACATCTGACCCGAGGGCCCCCTGTTAGACGACCCTGCTGTATAGGAAACAAAGGAAACAGTTAAAGTGATGTAAGCTTTAGATTGCAAGCTCTGTGGCCAATAGTGGAAGATTCTCTGTTTCACCTCTGTATTAAAGTGAATGGAATGACTGATATTTATTATAGTGATTATTACAGTAGCAGGAGGCACAGTTAATAGCCCAGCGGGAGGGGGAATAAGAATAAAGGTGGTACTTACCTGATGCCACGTCACAGGCACCCAGGAGCCCCAGGAACACGAGCGCAGTCAATGGCTTCATCATTGGTCTCTTCTCTGTATCTCTAATGAACTGTCACCTTCCCACCCGCACTGGGGCACTGGGAGGAGTCACCTGGGGAAGGCTGAGATTAAGCTCCTCCCACTACACTCACCTGGAAAACATTTTTATTTGGGGAAATAACCATTTGACATAGTTGCCAACTAGATATAACAGGGCTGGTTCGGCAGGAGCAGCAGTATTGCCTGGGCTGTATGTTTATATTTTCTGCACTGCTGGTTATGACTCCTGAAACAAGCCGATGAACCGGGAGATCAATTCACTTTTTCTACATTGTTTCAAGAGCCGGAACAAGCGAAAACACATCGATTTTAGGATTATTTTATCAAGACCAGAGATGAGAAAAGACGCCCCCCCTTCATTAAAAAGAACAACTCGTTAGTGTTGACAGGGCATGCTGGGATTTGTAGTTGTTCAGCACAGGTTGCAGATCTGAGTATAAAATATAAAGGCTGATTGTTATCTGTAAACAAAAGACGGGAACTTAATGGACCCCCCCCCCACCACCAGGTCAGAGCTGAGTGGAACAAACTGGTTCCCTGTTTGATGTTATAACAATGTGTGGATGAGACTGTACCAAGGTCACCTGCTGCGGGGGGGGATGTGTTTGGCCAGATCCCACTATTCCATAAATGATATTGCTCCAACCACACTGTGACCCCACAAAGTCTGATCAGAGGCCCCTAGGGTTGCCACCTGGCCGGGATTTTACTGGCCTGGCCAGTAAAAATGATGGTTGATCCCAATGTTATTAATAGGGAATAAAGATAAATATATAGGAAGGTCAGTGATCCCAATGTTATTAATAGGGAATAAAGATAAATATATAGGAAGGTCAGTGATCCCAATGTTATTAATAGGGAATAAAGATAAATATATAGGAAGGTCAGTGATCCCAATGTTATTAATAGGGAATAAAGATAAATATATAGGAAGGTCAGTGATCCCAATGTTATTAATAGGGAATAAAGATAATTATATAGGAAGGCCGGTATTTTTTTCCAGAAAAGGTGGCAACCCTAGAGGACCCCCACAAAAAAAGGTCATAACTCACATATTTTTGGGTCCAAACCGGGGGCTGCTGAGGATTTCTCCAGTGCTGGATTGCTCCAATGTCATTGGTCAGATTCATACGCAACGCCGCTTGGGGAACCAATCAGTTTCTAAAGCTACTTATAGGCACCAATACACTCCCGGGTATTTCCACTACACCGTGGAATGGGGCCATATAATTGGTCAAATAGGCAGGATTGTGATTTTGGGGTAAAAGAATGGACAATTAATGCGCACGCACCTTTGATCACCCCTAGGTACATGTTTTGTTGCATTTAATCACATCCATTGGAAACCGTAACCTTTTTTTGCCACAATGGGGCGGAGAGGGAGGTCAGTAGGGAGCGGGTTCGGGCCCAGTCGGACCCTGGTTGGAATGGCTGGTGGGACACCCATGAAAAACCCAGTGGGCCCCTGCTGACCCAGGTCCACTTCATCTCTTGGCTACGGACTGCGGCCCCTGATTGTGGCTTTCAAAGTTCTCAGTAAAGGGGCAAAATGTGGGCCAAAAAGTTGAAGGCGGAATATGGGATCTCATTGGCCACCGCTGACGCTCGCCAGTGTCGGTTACTATGGGTTACAGCCCAGGTACAAATCTGCCCATTGTTGGAAAATTACCCCCCCCCCCCATGTTTATAGTCACTGACCGAAATAATCAAAATATCAGATTTTTATTTACATTTTGTAGCCACATCACCCAGGCGGCTGCCATAGGGTCCCCCCACCCCGACTCCTTCTCACCTTGCTGTGGCCCCACAGGCACAATCCCATGTCCTACTCACTCCCAGAGTCCCCGGGGCTGGTTTGTTATTACCTGAAACACTTTCTCTGCTGCCACAACACAGGCCAATGTCTCAGCCACTCACCAGTATTATAGAACCGGCCCAGTGCTGATCCGTCCTGCACCCACACAGCCGACATGTAATAGGGGTGCCCTTTACTGGAACACTCGCTGCTTCTTTAGCTGATCACAAAGTCTTTCCAATGGGTCATTGATCTGCATGAGAGAGAGACACAGAGAGACAGAGACACAGAGAGACAGAGACACAGAGAGAGACAGAGACACAGAGAGACAGAGACACAGAGAGACAGAGACACAGAGAGAGACAGAGACACAGAGAGAGAGAGACACAGAGAGACAGAGACACAGAGAGACAGAGACACAGAGAGAGAGAGCGCGTTGGGATCTGAGTTAACAAGAGGTAGGTTCCCTTTTATAGCAGAGTGACTGTTACCCCAATGTTTCTATATATCTGTAACCTTGTTATGAGCTAAGGGGGCCCAGTCTGAAGGTCAGTTAGGGGGAGATTTGGGGTGAGTGTTTATTTGTATCCTGGGTACCCCTGGAACTATAGCAGGGTGACACCCCAATGTTTCTATATATCTGTAACCTTGTTATGAGCTAAGGGGGCCCAGTCTGAAGGTCAGTTAGGGGGAGATTTGGGGTGAGTGTTTATTTGCACTCTGGGTACCCCTGGAACTATAGCAGGGTGACTGTTACCCCAATGTTTCTATATATCTGTAACCTTATTATGAGCTAAGGGGGCCCAGTCTGAAGGTCAGTTAGGGGGAGATTTGGGGTGAGTGTTTATTTGTACCCTGGGTACCCCTGGAACTATAGCAGTTACCCCAATGTTTCTATATATCTGTAACCTTGTTATGAGCTAAGGGGGCCCAGTCTGAAGGTCAGTTAGGGGGAGATTTGGGGTGAGTGCTTATTTGTGCCCTGGGTACCCCTGGAACTATAGCAGGATGACGCCCCAATGTTTCTATATATCTGTAACCTTGTTATGAGCTAAGGAGACCCAGTCTGAAGGTCAGTTAGGGGGAGATTTGGGGTGAGTGATTATTTGTACCCTGGGTACCCCTGGAACTATAGCAGGGTGACACCCCAATGTTTCTATATATCTGTAACCTTGTTATGAGCTAAGGGGGCCCAGTCTGAAGGTCAGTTAGGGGGAGATTCGGGGTGAGTGTTTATTTGTGCCCTGGGTTTCCTAGAAAGCGAGATGGTCAATGACAAGATTGAAATCCGGATACTGGAGAAGATGCCTTGTATCAAATAAGGCACGTAAGGCAGAAAAGCCCAATGCCATTCTGGTGCCCAGTTTAAAGGGGTTGTTCACCTTTAAATGAGCTTTTAGTATGACCTAGAGTGTGATATTCTGAGATAATTTGCAGTTGGTTTTAATTTTTTATTATTTGTGGTTCTTGATTTATTATAGAGCTTTTTATTCAGCAGCTCTCCAGTTTGCGATTTCAGCCATGTGGTCGCTAGGGTCCACATTCCCCTAGCAACCATGCATTGATTTGAATAAGAGACTGGATTATGAATAGGAGAGGCCTGAATAGAAAGAGGAGCAATAAAAAGTAACAAAAACAATACATTTGTAGCCTTACAGAGCATTTCATTGTTAGATGGGGTCAGTGACCCCCATTTGAAAGCTGGTAAGAGTCAGAAGAAGAAGGCAAATAATTCAAAAACTATAAAAAATAAAGACCATTTGAAAAGTTGAGGCATTCTATGGCATACTAAAAGATGGGCTGCTGGGAAATGTCCTCTGATGATTACCCCTAATCTCTATTGACTGCATCATAGGGTTTTTTTCTGCCTGGGTGCTATTCTCAAGTCCTTCAGCAGAGATGTCAGGGAGCTGCCATCTGGTTCCCTTCCCATTGTTCTGTTGTTTGGGTGCTGGGGGGAAAGGGAGGGGGTGATATTACTCTAACTTGCAGTACAGCAGTAAAGAGTGATTGAAATTTATCAGAGCACAAGTCACATGACTGGGGGCAGCTGGGAAACTGACAATATGTCTAGCCCCATGTCAGATTTCCAAATTTAAAAAAAATCAGTTTGTTCTTTTAAAAAACGGATTCCAGTGCAGAATTCTACCGGAGCAGCACTATTAACTGATGCGTTTTGAAAAACAAACATATTTTCCCATGACAGTATCCCTTTAAATTCTGGACACTGCAGTCCAAGGTTCAATTCCAGCCAGAGGACTATCTGTAATGGGTGTATGTCCCCCCCTGTAAGTTTCATCTGGGTACTGCAGTTTCCTCCCACACTCCAAATAAATACAAGCTCCCGATAACATCGCCCATGTACTGCTAAGGATATGTACTGCGCCATGGAACAGGTTGGAACTCATATTGTATTTGTTTTATAGGCAGAGGCTAACCTGCCAGATGAAAAGAAAGAAAGAGGCTGATGTTCTTCTGTTTAGGAAAGATTTGAGAAAGGTTTCTAATTGTTTTCCTAAGCAGAAGAACATCAGCCTCTTTCTTTCTCCTGACAACTTCCCTGACTACTTGGTGGTCAGACTGGTCAGAAACTGACCAGCAGGTGGCGCTGTTGTAACAAAATTCATTCATATTAACAGCACATGTATCCCTTAATATCTTGGAATAAAAAGAAAATAAATAATGAATGTAAATGACAAAAGCGCTTAGAATAGCACTCTCATCAATTCTACATTCACTTGACCCCTGACTTCTACATTCCTCTCTTTATCAACTTGAATTAATCCATAGGAATCTTCTCCAACAGCTTCACGGCCGGAGTCATCAACAGAGAGAATGGCGACATTTGAGCGGTTATTACGGAGGATTTCCCGGGGAACATTTATTGGAAGTACACGTGGTGCTGGAAGATCCGATCACAGTAAAGGAACCGATGGGTGGAACCTCCATATCAGTGTCCCCCACTAGTTCTATACAGTAGGTGACCCAAATTTAAAGCATTTTAGAAATGAGCCCAGGAATTTCTCCCCCTGCACAGAAAGAAGAGGTAAAAAAAAGAACATGTTTATTATATTTTACAAAGGAGACCAACTGAAATTGAAGATTAAGAAAATCTCTGATGGGTCACTATTTGCAAGAACATCTATCAGCCAGTTTAGAGGGCAGGCGACTGCCACCCCAAAACTGGGTATTGGTTTCTCTCCACTGCAATACCCTTATGTGTACACCAGGGAGCGCTCATGTCACACGACAAATTGAATTGATTCTCCGTTGCTGAATTAGCAGCTGGAAATCAATCCATTGCTAATACTGATTTTATTTGAGAATTTATGTTGAGAATTTTGGCGCAAACAAGTCGCTACTGTAAGATTTCCTATGGTTCATCGGTGTTAGAGAAACTCAGCAAATGATTCTGATTAGCGATGGGCAAATTTCTCCCGTTTTCGCAGAAAAATTTGCAAATTATCCCAAAAAATTCACGCAAATGGTAAAAAATTAGAGAAAAATCGTGAAATCGGAAAGTTCACAAAAAAAAATCTGGAAATTCTAGCGTTTTCCCCAAAAAATCGTGAAATTCGAAGTTTTCACAAAAAAGTCATGCAATTCGAACATTTTTACTTAAATATCTATAAATTCGAAAGTTTTTAGTAAAAAATCGAGCAATTAGAATGTCTTCATTAAAATCGAGCAATTCGAAAGTTTTCACGAAAAAATCAAGCAATTCGAACGTTTTCACCAAAAAATCATGAAAACAGATATCGACGCTGAATTTTCACCGAGAGATTCGCAAATGTATTTGCCGTCGGCGAAACGTGGAAATTTGCCATGAATTTGTGCCAGGGAATTTATTCGCCCATCACTAATTCTCATCATATGTTTTGAATGATATTTAGTCATTTTTTATAGCAGATAGATTTGGCAAAATATGTTTAGTTCCTTTGAGCCCTCAAGCTCCATTCTGTGGAGTGTTAGAGGTCGGTGGCATCTCTGAGCTCTAACACCCCTCTGAATCGCTAATCTATGATGGAAATCATGATACAATTGTTGCCGTGCAACTATAAGAAATAAGAAATATTACCTAAAAATATGTTTAGGGTATAGACATAGGCATCCAAAGGGGGCTCCCCCTCAAAGGCCACCAAGGCCTGGGCCTAGTGCAGCAGGATTTTAGGGGGCGACATGTTGCTCAACCACACCCACATTGGTTGAAAAATTGGTTCCATTTCCCGTGTACCAATCCCCATTGCTCTGGTCCTGATGATGAAAATTTGCACAATAAAGGAGAGGGGACAGGGGCGAAGAATGGCAATAGGCCTAGGGGTTCCCATTATGTAAATCCAGCCCTGCTCCCCCTAATTATTTGCTCCCCCAAATTTTTATTGTGGGTGGTCTGGTGGGTCATGTGCTTAGTCATAACTGACCTTGGTGGATCTGTGTAGTTGCACATCCTTTATTCCGCTATTGGCATGGTCCATATATACCCTCCTGCCCTTACAGATTCAAGGCCACAGTGTCCCAACGCTTCCGAGTCTATCACTGAGCGCAAGGAAATGGCGGCTGATGTCAACACGAGGATTGAAGACTTAAACACGGTGAGCGATGCACTTATTTTGTGGATGAGTTGCCATGAACAGTAGTAGTACTTACAGGTCAGTGCGTTCCTGGGTCCTTCATGAGCCCGAGAAATAAGGCTTAGCGTAAAACAGCATCCCTGAAGAATTGTTCCTCCATCCTCTGTGGAGTCAGTGTTGGAGGCAGGGTCAGACTGGGTTGTTTGGGGCCCACCAGGACTGAGACTGAAGGACCCCCTTCCAGGCACCAGGCATCCAACCCAGCCCCCATGGCTCTTACCTTTCTTAAATCTTTCCTAAGCAGAAGAACATCAGAGCAGCCTCTTTCTTTCTCCTGACAACTTCCTTGACTACTTGGTGGTCAGACTGGTCAGAAACTGACCAGCAGGTGGCGCTGTTGGAACAAAATTCATTCATATTAACAGCACATGTATCCCTTAATATCTTGGAATAAAAAGAACATAAATAATGAATGTAAATGACAAAAGTGCTTAGAACAACACGATCATCAATTTTACATTCACTTATTTTATAGGTTTACTTATCCTTTAATTCGTTGCTACCAGTTCCAGGCGGGGGAGAGGCTATGTTCTGGATGGAGAAGCAGGCTGGGTTGCAGGGGCCCATGAAGCTGGGGCCCACCGGGTTTTTTCCTGGTGTTCCGGAAGCCCAGTCCAACTAGGTTGGAGGAGAAGGAGAGGGACCCTGCAATCTTTCCATAGCAATGTTACACCACCCAAATATCTGTGACCCCATCTGTCACCCAAACGGAGTCTCACTGGCAATGGGTATTTGCTGGAGGCTGCCCCAAGTCTGTGCAACTGGGGTATCAAGGTGAATGAAAATGAAGGTGGTGTATCATGTCCTGAACTTGTGCAACATCGACGTTACCCAGCAGTGCGTCATTGCCGAGATCTGGTGCCCTGTATCTGACAAAGAGCCGATTAAGAGAGCCCTTCACCGGTTCATGGTACGTTAAATATGGCAGGGGTGGCCACCACCACCTTGAGAATTGAGAGAATATCTACTGTGGGAACCCTGGAGCCACCACCATGTCCATTGTGAGGGTAAAGCCAGAGTTCTCCAGTATCAATAGGAGCAGCAGAAGAGCCAGGATGGACAAAGTGGCCCATGGCACAACTGTACGGAAGAATGTTTGGATCAGTATATCTTTTTGTACAGATGTCTCCAGACTTCTGTAATTAAAGTTCCTTAGTAATTATACATTAATTGTCCACCATGTTTCAATGTTATAAGAGCAGTGCTGGCACCTAGCTGACCAATGAAGGATGATCGCAGTAGATAAGGAATCTAGGCATGACCACAATGTCCCCAATATGTAGTTGAGCAATGTAGAGGTCATGAGAAAAGACATGG
Source organism: Xenopus petersii (assembly GCA_038501925.1). Taxonomy (NCBI): domain Eukaryota; kingdom Metazoa; phylum Chordata; class Amphibia; order Anura; family Pipidae; genus Xenopus; species Xenopus petersii. The sequence continues at coordinate 133,634,131 of CM076677.1, forward strand.
CATCTAGTTGAGCAATGGAGAGGTTATAAGAGCAGTGCTGGTGCCTAGTTGAGCAATGAAGGTATGATCACAGTAGACAAGGCATCTAATTGACCAGCGTATGGACCATCAGGGTAGTGCTGCTTCAGACTGTGGTTGAGAAATGTAGGTTAAATAGGGTCCAGGTAGCTACAGCTTCATGCACTACATTCAATGTCTTTTCTATTTTCCAGGGTTGAAATCCGAAGTTTTACTCCGGCCTGGGGTATCAGTTCACTCCATTTTCCTTCCAGTGGATCCTGAATGGAACAGCTGATAACTAATAAGGAGATCCAAGAACTGATCTACTTCCTATTTATTCTCCCGGCATGAAGAATATGTGCAACATTCCCATGATATCCACACAGAGGCCCTCACGTTGAGCACATTGTGTCCTGACCTTCCAATTGGCTGATATCATATGCCCAACCCACAAAAACCTAGTATTAAGGAAAAGTAAACCCTCCAAACAAACTAAGTTAAAATTGCTCGTAGTGCTCTTCTTAGCAATTTGTTTTTGTTTTTTTTGTAGTCTTGTGATGTTCTTCGCTTAGAACTGAACACAGAAATGTCACGAGATCAACATGACTCTTGTAGGCTCACTGACTTTATTTTCCGAGCAGAGCACACGACTGTCCTCTGCTCACAAATTTAATTTTCAGCTCCCTTCAGTCAGCCAAAATGGCCAGCAGGTAGCGGAGTTGTTGCTTAGTTATTAACCAGTATATAAATAGATAATTTCTTAAAAAGTAGAGGGGGTAAAAAAGGTATATTTCAAAAGTGCTCAGTAGAGCAATGACTTTTCTTGGGGGGTTTTACATTTCCTTTTATTGGTTTCAAAAGCCAATATGAAAATGAAATACAGCCGACCATAACATGATACAAATGAAAATGATTGTTCAATTATTCAATAAAATTAAATTGATAAAAAAAAATCGAACCTTTTCATCAATATTTTAAAAATGGCCTTTTAGAGTCTTCTTAAAATGGGAGGATCATGTTTGTTATGTCACTTGCCTTCATTTTAGTTTATTTGTGTTGGTATTTGCAGGCGACTTCTGGCATGAACACGGGATCCTCCACTTAGTATCCTGTATGTTGGGCTGATCACAGGATCCTGGTTCTGATTTTAAGCCACACTCAACCTGTCAACATTACCCCAAGCAGTTTCTGACCAGTCTGACCACCAAGTAGTCAAGGAAGTTGTCAGGAGAAAGAAAGAGGCTGCTCTGATGTTCTTCTGCTTAGGAAAGATGTGAGAAAGGTTTCTAATTGTTTTCCTAAGCAGAAGAACATCAGCCTCTTTCTTTCTCCTGACAACTTCCTTGACTACTTGGTGGTCAGACTGGTCAGAAACTGACCAGCAGGTGGCGCTGTTGGAACAAAATTCATTCATATTAACAGCACATGTATCCCTTAATATCTTGGAATAAAAAGAAAATAAATAATGAATGTAAATGACAAAACTGCTTAGAATAGCCCTCTCATCAATTTTACATTCACTTATTTTAAGGAAGAGAATTGTTTTCCGAGTGTTTCCCAATGAGTCGTTTCCTGTTATTCTTTTGTGGTTCCTGTAAGGAAGTTGTGACTTCCTGTCATAGAGATTCCAACATCTGGGCCTGTAACCAAAAATTCAGCTTTGGGTTGGCAATAAAAAAAATAAAAATAATAATAATAAAGGGTAATATTAAATTGCCCCTTCTTAAAAGAAATGTAGATATTTTGGCTTCTTGCAAAGGGCTTATAACACAATAGGAAAGTTGTGGGCGAAAGGAAACTTGAGACAATGGAGGCCAATGCAAAACTGAAACTGCATAATGAGCTGGCAGCACCGGAATATATTAGACCCCATGGGGCCCTCACTCAGGTATGACAAAGGGCCCTTTTGGGGTTGAAAGCAGGGATGGGCGAATTTGACCCATTTCGTTTCGCCAAAAATTCGCGCCGGCGAAATGTTGCAGACGCCCATTAAAGTCTCCTGGTACTGGAGCTTGCGGCGCTGTTGGATCTCTCCCAACCCACTGGGAAGGAATGAAACTCTGAGCCGGGACATTGTGTTATTTCTTGGATGGGGAATTAAAGGGCCGGGCCTGCGTTTATCCACATTCTTCTATCTTTGTTGTTCCACGTTTGAGCGGAATATCTGTTACCTGCAGAAATCAGTTTGGAAAGGATAAATGGACAATTAAAGCTTGCCAATCATTTTAAAGGGACAGAAACCATTCATAAACCCCTCCCAGATCTCCAAAGTAGGCGGGCCAATTATAATTAGAGATGCAAGGAGATGCACCAATGAGAACTCGCTGGTCTCTTACATAGGGAGATTACTGGGCAGAGTTGGCCGTAGGCTAAATGTACGACCAGAGCAAAAAAACAAGTACCCGGGGGTGCCGAGACTTAATGTGCCATCCTTGTACCCCAATATCACATGCCTGACATCTGGCCAATGAGATTGCACAACTCCATAACATTAGGTGACTATTTAGCAGGACTTATTGATGGATGTGGATGGAAACCAGTCTGATATCGATCACAGGGGTCTGTCCCATTATCATCCATCCCCCAATAAGAGGGGAATGTACCCCCAACTGACAGAACCACTAACCCCTTTACTGTGAGACTTCAGCAGAGAGAGACTGTCTGTCCCAGGTGTCTCCCAAGGGTTAAGGTATTACAGGTGAGGGAGTTTCGGGAGGGGGAGCCTGAGACTTTATTGAGAATATATTTTTTTTAGCTAAATGAGATAGAATTTCCCTAATCTCAACCCTAGCGACGTGCCCTGCGCCTCACACCAAGGATTTCTAGTCAGTCCTGTGGCGCGAGAGGAAGAGGGTGAGTAGATGGGCCCGACACTGCGGCCGTTTTATTTGTCTCATTCAAAGCCAAATCGACTACTGGGCAGTTTCTCTAATGAGCCAAGGCAGGTTATTCTCTAATATTCATTCATTTCATAAGGCCTTTATCTTCTTTTTGGCTTCTGGATGAGGATAATTCCAACCATCCACCCAAAACCAAAGGTCATGGCACTCAGTGACTTCTAATATCCTTATCATTCACAGTAGGGGGTACATTATCCCTTATAATACATGAGGTTCCCTGTATAACTCAGCCTGCAGCCTTGTGCCTTTATATGGTCACAGAACAACCCCTCAGTGACTTCTAATATCCTTATCATTTACAGTAGGGGGTACATTATCCCTTATAATACATGAGTGATACTCAGAGTTCCCTGTATAACTCAGCCTGCAGCCTTGTGTCTTTATATGGTCACAGAACAACCCCTCAGTGACTTCTAATATCCTTATCATTTACAGTAGGGGGTACATTATCCCTTATAATACATGAGTGATACTCAGAGTTCCCTGTATAACTCAGCCTGCAGCCTTGTGCCTTTATATGGTCACAGAACAACCCCTCAGTGACTTCTAATATCCTTATCATTTACAGTAGGGGGTACATTATCCCTTATAATACATGAGTGATACTCAGAGTTCCCTGTATAACTCAGCCTGCAGCCTTGTGCCTTTATATGGTCACAGAACAACCCCTCAGTGACTTCTAATATCCTTATCATTTACAGTAGGAGGTACATTATCCCTTACATGAAAGTTTTCTCATCTCAGTAGGGTTTAAGCTTCTTATAGAGATATTTTACAAAATAAGCAGTGCCACAATATCACAGAGCTTGAGTTTCACTTTACATAATGAGATCTTTGTTGCTGAATACACAGTGTAATATTCCCATGAGGCCTAATAAGCAGGTGCCTCTTTACTCTCCAGACTACACGTCTCCCATGCTAATAAATATAATATAGTTTATAATATATAAAAGCAGGCATATTATATTAGACATAAAAAAATAGAATTTAATATATTATGTTGCTAATAGTTCCTTTCCATTAAAGGTAATAATAAAAAAACAAGCTATGAGCCTTCCAATCTTCTATAACTTAACATTAAAGGGGAAGTAAAGCCTAAAAATCAATCTAGGCTAGAAATGTTTTTTTTTATATACTGTACTTACTGTACCAGCCCAGACGTGCAGCAGCCCTATAACAGTAATGATCACAGTTGCCCCAGTATATATATATAATTATGTATATTACAAATATTTCTCCCCAAGTGTCATTTGATAGAATGAGAGTTCTGCAGAAAAGGATGGACCCAGAGCTGATACTCTACCGCAACACCACAAATACCATAAGGCTGGAGGAACTGAGGCCCCAGAGTAATGACGTGCCAAAGGGTAAGTACACATGAAGTAACTACAGTCTGTATATGTATCAGCGCCATTCAGTTAACCTCCTACAGACAATGAAAATCAGGAGTGGAGTTTGTTTGAACCCTTTAAGCACAGTAGATTGTAGAATTCATGATTGGTTGTATCAGTAATGTTGATGGTGCTGCAGTTGCATGGCTGGCATTTAAAGGGTTAAACATGAAGTTGAGTTGTGTATAAAACTGTTGCACGAATGTTTCCAAACATGTTCTGATGTTCTGCCCAGGTGAGAAGACCTACTCAGTGGAAGAAGCGGTGGAAACCATTGGATTTGGCCGGTTTCATTTTATGCTTTTTTTGATCATGGGAAGCACAGGGGTATGTGATCAGTACATATATTTGTCTATTTATATATATATATATATATATCTTTCTACTTACCTACCTACCTACCTATCCACTATGTATTTACCTTCCTATCCATCCATTCATCCACCCATCATCTATCCATCCATCATTTATCTACCCACCCATCCATTCATCTATGCATCATCTATGTATCTATCCGTCCATCACTTATCTACCTACCCCTCCATCATCTATCTACACATCCATCATTTATCTACCTACCCATCCATCAATCCACCATTAGAGATGTCGCGAACTGTTCGCCGGCGAACTTGTTCGCGCGAACATCGGGTGTTCGCGCTCGCCGGAAGTTCGCGAACGTCGCGCGACGTTCGCCATTTTGGGTTCGCCATTGTTGGCGCTTTTTTTTGCCCTCTCACCCCAGACCAGCAGGTACATGGCAGCCAATCAGGAAGCTCTCCCCTGGACCACTCCCCTTCCCTATAAAAACCGAAGCCCTGCAGCGTTTTTTCACTCTGCCTGTGTGTGCTGAAGAGATAGTGTAGGGAGAGAGCTGCTGCCTGTTAGTGATTTCAGGGACAGTTGAAAGTTTGCTGGCTAGTAATCGTTTTGATACTGCTCTGTTATTGGAGGGACAGAAGTCTGCAGGGGTTTGAGGGACATTTAAGCTTAGGTAGCTTTGCTGGCTAGTAATCTACCTTCTACTGCAGTGCTCTGTATGTAGCTGCAGTGGGCAGCTGTCCTGCTTCTGATCTCATCTGCTGACTGCTGCAATAGCAATAGTCCTTGTAAGGACTGCTTTTATTTATTTTTTTGTTCCAATACAGAGCAGTATCAAGCAGATTACTAGCCAGCAAACTTACTATCATCTGTCCCTGAAATCACTAACAGCTCTCCCCCTACACTATCTCTTCCAAGCACACACAGGCAGATTTTTCAGATACATTTTTGCCCTTGATCCCCCTCTGGCATGCCACTGTCCAGGTCGTTGCACCCTTTAAACAACTTTAAAATCATTTTTCTGGCCAGAAATGTCTTTTTTAGATGTTAAAGTTCGCCTTCCCATTGAAGTCTATGGGGTTCGCGAACCGTTCGCGAACCGCTCGCATTTTTGCGCAAGTTCGCGAATATGTTCGCGAACTTTTTTTCCGACGTTCGCTACATCCCTATCCACCATCTATCTATCCATACCTAACCCTCCATCATCTATCTATCTATCTATCCATCCACCCATCATATAACTACCCATCTATCCATCATCTTACTATCTACCCATCCATCATCTACTAAACCCATCCATGCATCCATCATCTATCTACCCATCCATCCATCATCTATCTACCTACCCATCCATCATCTATCTACCTACCTAGCCATCCATCCATCATCTAGCTATCTACCCATCTGTCCATCCATCATTTACTAAACCCATACATGAATCCATCATCTATCTACCCATCTATTATTTTTCTATTTACTCAGTCATCCATCCATCATCTATCTACCTACCCATCCAGCCATCAACTAGCTATCTTCCCATTCAACATCTATCTACCCACCCATCTATGTCTATCTATCTGTCTGTCTGTCTGTCTCTCTCTCTTTTTCTCTATGCCTCTGTTTTTTTGGCTGAAATGGCAATTCACTAGTTTCTATTGCCGGCAGATTGCAGAAGCCATGGAAATAATGCTGCTGGCCATTGTCTCTTCATCAATTCGCTGTGAGTGGCACCTGGAGGGCTGGCAGGTGGCACTAGTGACAATGGTAAGTAATCAGGAAACTTGAGGGGTTCAAGTTATGTCGACCGTAGAGTTCATATTAGCAGCACCGCCTGCTGTTTATTTCAGCCACATAGCCACAGTCAGCAGAAACTTAAGTTTGCATGAAGGGGGGAAAGGCTGTTGGTGCTCTGCCTAGAACTGGCCAGGGAAACATCACATAACTCTGCTCTTTAACTTTATTTCATGAGCAGAACAACATTGTGGTTGCAGCACTGTCTGTGCCAAAATTGTTCCTGTGAAATATATAATGATCATTTTCATGCCTCTTTTTTTAATAAATATTTCCATTTCTGTAGCTGGGTGCTTTGATAACTGCTATCTGGGTGGTTGCCATACAGTCTCACTACATACAATGTTTTGACCCCCTAATTTATTGTTTTCAACGGAAATGATGGGTTTTATTGTGACATCTTCTCTTTTTAGATGGTGTTTTTTGGATACATGATTTTCAGTATCTTACTTGGCCTTCTAGCGGACAGATATGGTCGCTTGAAGGTGAGAACAGCATTGTTGATACACATAGATTATATATTAACATAGGAGGTGGGGTTGGAAGTTGATCCAGAGGAGGTTGAAAAACTTCATAAGAAGCCTTTCCAATTTGCCTCAGAGGGGAAAAAATATTCCTTCTTGACTCTCAATCCCTGAATTTTTACCAATACAACTGCTTCAGATAGAGAGAGAGTTCCACGACTTCACAGACCATCATCTAAAATGTGATCCCTTAGCAAACATACACATAGTTAGTCCATAAGAGATATCAGACTTACAGGCCCGGAGTCGCAAGGCTGAGCTTGGAATCCATTTTTAATAATAGGAATTGCATCAGCTTTCTTCCAAGAGGTATAAAAGCTAAACTAATCTTGTATAAATACAAATATACAGAGAATAAGTACAACAAACACCCATCTCTATGACAAACCATATAACAAGAAGGAATTATTTCTTTGCAGATTCTGACAATATCTTTCATGTGGGGGGCATTCTTTTCCCTGCTCACCTCCTTTGCTCCATCGTACATCTGGTTCGTGTTCCTGCGGTGCATGGTGGGATGTGGAGTCTCAGGTCACGCACAGGGGTGAGAAGAGAACACAGCCTTGTTGTTATTTCACTGGGAGAGGAGGAGTTATGAGAATGATATTAAAGGGGTGGGTCACCTTTAAGTTTACTTTTAGTATGTTATAGAATGCCCAAATCTTCATTATTTATTTTTAATAGTTTTTTTTAAAAATTATTTGGCTTTTTCTTCTGACCAGCTTTCAAATGGGGGTCACTGACCCCATCTAAAATCAAAGGCTACAAATGCTACACTGACTCAGGAGTCAAAACCAACAGTGCAGAGAATCTAAACAGCCAGACACTGAATTCAATAGCGATTTACCTTGAGTTGAGGGTGGATCATTATGTTGATGTAATGTATCCTTTGTTTTGTTTCAGACTAATTATTAAGACAGAATTTCTGCCGAAGAAATTCCGGGGTTACATGTTGCCTTTGTCACAGGTAAGTGTTGGGGTCCACTGTACTACTTGACTATTTGGTGGTCAGAAACTGACCAGCAGGTGGCGCTGTTGGGACAAAATTCATTCATATTAACAGCACATGTATCCTAAAGGATAAGTAAACCTTTAAAATAAGTGAATGTAAAATTGATGAGAGTGCTATTCTAAGCCCTTTTGTCTTTCCATTCATTATTTATTTTATTTTTATTCCAAGATATTAAGGGATACATGTGCTGTTAATATGAATGGATTTTGTTCCAACAGCGCCACCTGCTGGTCAGTTTCTGACCAGTCTGACCACCAAGTAGTCAAGGAAGTTGTCAGGAGAAAGAAAGAGGCTGCTCTGATTTTCTTCTGCTTAGGAATAAAATTAGAAACCTTTCTCAAATCTTTCCTAAGCAGGAGAACATCAGAGCAGCCTCTTTCTCCTGACAACTTCCTTGACTACTTGGTGGTCAGACTGGTCAGAAACTGACCAGCAGGTGGCGCTGTTGGAACAAAATTCATTCATATTAACAGCACATGTATCCCTTAATATCTTGGAATAAAGAGAAAATAAATAATGAATGTAAATGACAAAAGTGCTTAGAATAGCACCCTCATCAAGTTTTACTTATCCTTTAAATCTGGCATGTTCTATATCCCCAGGTCTTCTGGTTGGCTGGGTCTCTGTTGATCATTGGATTGGGCTCAGTGTTAATTCCCACCCTAGGGTGGCGCTGGCTCGTTCGTGTTGCCTCCATCCCGGGAATTATTCTCATCCTTGTGTTTAAAGTGAGATATTTTCTGTATTCTTTATAACATTAAGATCATCTTTGTTGCCTCTCTTTTTCTCCCCCTATTACATATATAATTACATATATATATATATATATATATATATATATATATATATATATATATATATACACACACACACACACACTCTGGAGCTCAGAGTTATAGTTTTTTAATTATTTGGCGTCTTCTGACCCTTTCCAGCTTTCAAATGGGGGTCACTGACCCCATCTAAAAGCAAATGCTCAGTATGGCTACAAATGTATTGTTTTTGCTTCTTTTTCTTACTCGGTTGTCTCTTCAGTCCTCTCCTATTCAAATTCCAGTCTCTTATTCAAATCAGTGCATGGTTGCTAAGGGAATTTGGACCTTAGCAACCAGAACTCCTAAAGAAATTCAAGAGACTTCTGAAAAAGGAGAATAGTAGTATTGTATTCGCTGCAATGATGTTCTCCATCCAGTAGAGGGGGCTCCAATCTCATGGTCCATTTGTTTACTCTGGGGGTAAAGCAGATCCAATAAGGATTAATTATATCTTAGTTGGGATCAAGTACAAGTTACTGTTTTATTATTACACAGAAAAAGGAAATCATATTTAAACATTTGGATTCTTTGGATAAAATGGAGTCTATGGGACTCATTTTGGAGCTTTATGGATAACGGGTTTCCGGATAACGGATCAAATACTTGTATTGTTCCCTTGATCCGAAGTGCATCTCTGTCAGAGAAACAGAAACCTGTTTGTGTTGCAGTTTATTCCAGAGTCGGCTCGTTACCATGTGTCAGTGGGAAAGGACCAGGCGGCTATGGAAACGCTACAGTGGATAGCCAACATCAACCGCTCCACAATGCCCGAGGGCACCATAAAGGAGCCAAAAGCAGTAAGGAACACAGAGGGTGTACAAGACGGGGCCAGGATAATAACAATAATATTAATAATACAATGCAAAATATTACATTAAATACAGTTGTCTGAATTTGATCTAATTTTAACCTGATCTTCAAATACATATATTAATGTAATTGTCCTTAAAGAGAAAGTATTAAATCTTCAGCATCATTTGGTATTTTTCTTTCCCTAGGAGAAAACTGGAAGTGTCTGTGATCTCTTCCACAGGAAATATTTGCGAACATCTCTTCAAATATGGGTGATCTGGTAAAGAACAGCATATAGGCTGGGCCCCCTAAGCTCATAACAAGGTTACAGACATATAGAAACATTGGGGTGTCACCCTGCTATAGTTCCAGGGGTACCCAGGGTACAAATAAACACTCACCCCAAACCTCCCCCTAACTGACCTTCAGACTGGGCCCCCTTAGCTCATAACAAGGTTACAGATATATAGAAACATTGGGGTGTCACCCTGCTATAGTTTCAGGGGTACCCAGGGTACAAATAAGCACTCACCCCAAATCTCCCCCTAACTGACCTTCAGGCTGGGCCCCCTTAGCTCATAACAAGGTTACAGATATATAGAAACATTGGGGTGTCACCCTGCTATAGTTCCAGGGGTACCCAGGGTACAAATAAGCACTCACCCCAAATCTCCCCCTAACTGACCTTCAGGCTGGGCCCCCTTAGCTCATAACAAGGTTACAGATATATAGAAACATTGGGGTGTCCCCCTGCTATAGTTCCAGGGGTACCCAGGGTACAAATAAACACTCACCCCAAATCTCCCCCTAACTGACCTTCAGACTGGGCTCCCTTAGCTCATAACAAGGTTACAGATATATAGAAACATTGGGGTGTCACCCTGCTATAGTTCCAGGGGTACCCAGGGTACAAATAAACACTCACCCCAAATCTCTCCCTAACTGACCTTCAGACTGGGCCCCCTTAGCTCATAATAAGGTTACAGATATATAGAAACATTGGGGTAACAGTCACCCTGCTATAGTTCCAGGGGTACCCAGGGCACAAATAAGCACTCACCCCAAATCTCCCCCTAACTGACCTTCAGACTGGGCCCCCTTAGCTCATAACAAGGTTACAGATATATAGAAACATTGGGGTGTCACCCTGCTATAGTTCCAGGGGTACCCAGGGTACAAATAAACACTCACCCCAAATCTCCCCTTAACTGACCTTCAGACTGGGCCCCCTTAGCTCATAACAAGGTTACAGATATATAGAAACATTGGGGTGTCACCCTGTTATAGTTGGAGGGTCCCTGACTTTCATTGTGGTTGAAGCAGAAGAACATGTTGATTCTAAAGGAAAGGTGTCTAGTAGAGAAAGGTCTCAAATAAAAACTGTCCATCACCCTGTAGGCTTGGCATCTCCTTTGCATACTATGGAGCCATCCTTGCCAGTTCGGAGCTTCTGGAGAAGAATCTGCTGTGTGGTTCTGGTCAGCCCGGTGCTGTAGATGAAAGGGATTTGCCTGAGGAAAGCAAGAGCCCATGTAACTGTCACATGCTGAGCCCTTCAGACTACAATACTATGCTGATCAGCACCGTGGGGGAGATTGCGCGTAAGTCATGGAGCAAATTCTGGAAAATGACCCAGTAACAGCTGGATATGAACATGTTCTGTTCTTGTTCCCCTTAAATATCACTCTCTTGTTTGGATCTGTAAGTTACACACAAATTTAATAAGCCATAATGTAGATAGGGCCCCTCCCCTTTAGTGACATCATTTTATCATGGCGGAGAACAGATTCTCTGTAGGCAGGAAAGGGATGAGCTATTGTTGGAATGATTATTAACATTAATAACAATATCATTTTTTCAGTAAACCCTTTTAATATCCTGGGAATCAACTTACTTGGCCGTCGCTGGACCCTCGGAATCACCATGTCAACCACTGGAATATTTTTCCTGCTCCTCAACATCTGCATGTCAAGGTACCGCTGCTTTCAGCCTTGGAAATCGGTAAAATGTTTTGGGCAAATTCAGTAGTACCCAAATACTTTTAATTAAAATTAATTAAATGTTTTTTGTCTTTCACTTTTTACCTAGTTCTGGTCTGATCGCGGTTCTCTTCTGCCTACGGGCCTTGGTGTCGGCCAACTTCAACACCGTCTACATTTACACCGCCGAGGTAAAGGCTGCAATGGGTCTTCCCAATCGGGAGCATTTTGCTTAATCATTCTGAATGCGATTGGTTTTAAATACATTTTGCAGGAATTGAAGAATATTCATCAGATATATTAAATAAAAAAAGGTTCACAAAAGAAATGAGTGAATGTAAAATTGATGAGGTGGCTATTCTAAGCACTTTTGTCATTTACATTCATTATTTATTTTCTTTTTAATTCCAAGATATTAAGGGATACATGTGCTGTTAATATGAATGAATTTTGTTCCAACATCGCCACCTGCTGGTCAGTTTCTGACCAGTCTGACCACCAAGTAGTCAAGGAAGTTGTCAGGAGAAAGAAAGAGGCTGCTCTGATGTTCTTCTGCTTAGGAAAACAATTAGAAACCTTTCTCACATCTTTCCTAAGCAGAAGAACATCAGCCTCTTTCTTTCTCCTGACAACTTCCTTGACTACTTGGTGGTCAGACTGGTCAGAAACTGACCAGCAGGTGGCGGCGTTGGAACAAAATTCATTCATATTAATGAATGAATATCAGCAAACAGATAATTTTATTTTGTGCCAGAATTCCTTAATGGGACACAAAGCAGGTTCAAGTTGGCTGGGCGCCCTAGGATAGAGTCCTGGCTGCAGGTCAGGTACCCACAAAAACCTGCGGTACCCTGAAGCAGGTATAGACGCAGGTCGGTGGTTCTCTGGGTCGCGGATCTTCTCATTAGTGAATTTTACTTTTTTTCTCATCAAGCTTACTTGTAATGATGCAACTTCTGGTTTACAATGACAGCACTTTCCTGTGTCCTGTTTTTTGATGGTCAGCGGGTCGTGGATCGGGCTGCAGACAGGTCGGTAGCGGTTAAGTATGCGGGTTCGGGTTTAACAAATTGGTTCCGCACAGTACTCTACCCTAGGCAACCTGCCCGACCACCTTTCCCACGTTCATACGCTCCTTCACTCATTGATGTCAGGAGGGGGAGCCAGAGAATGCACATAATGTGCAAAACTTGGTCTGGACTAGGGGTAAATGGATGGAAGAGGTACATTCCTGGTGCCCTTCACCTTTCCAACATAGGCACGTGCCTCTTCTGCCTACCCCTAGTTCCGACCCTGATGGTAAAATTCTTTAAAATGATATAGTAATTTATTCCATTTCCTTTTCAGGTCTACCCAACAGTGATGAGGGCCATAGGTATGGGAACAAGTGGATCCATCTGTCGAATAGGAGCTATGGCCGCCCCCTTTATCTCTCAAGTAAGAAATGCCTTCATGCCCCAATACACAACCATTTACGTAGATCTTGTAAACCATAGAAAAGCAAAACTCCTACAACTTATCCAACTAATAACATAGTAAGTTAGTTGAAAAAAGACACATGTCCATCAAGTTCCACCTTTTAAGTCTATATATAACCTGCCTAACTGCCAGTTGATCCAGAGGAAGGCGAAAAAACCCATCTGAAGCCTCTCCAATTTGTCTCAGAGGGGGAAAAATTCCTTCCTGATTCCAAAATGGCAATGGGACCAGTCCCTGGATCAACTTGTACTATGAGTTATCTCCCATATCCCTGTATTCCCTCACTTGCTAAACACCATCCAACCCCTTCTTATACCTATCTAATGTATCAGCCTGTACCCCTGATTCACTTCCCAGCTCTCCCTGTAACACCCCTTTCCCTCCTCTAATCTCATTGGCTCCCTCCTGTCTGCTGGGAGGAGCTACTGGTGAATAAAGCATCTGACCCTTCCTTGTACCTATCTAATGTATCAGCCTGTACCCCTGATTCACTTCCCAGCTCTCCCTGTAACACCCCTTTCCCTCCTTTAATCCCATTGGCTCCCTCCTGTCTGCTGGGAGGAGCTACTGGTGAATAAAGCATCCGACCCTTCCTTATACCTATCTAATGTATCAGCCTGTACCACTGATTCACTTCCCAGCTCTCCCTGTAACACCCCTTTCCCTCCTTTAATCTCATTGGCTCCTTCCTGTCTGCTGGGAGGAGCTACTGGTGAATAAAGCATCCGACCCTTCCTTATACCTATCTAATGTATCAGCCTGTACCACTGATTCACTTCCCAGCTCTCCCTGTAACACCCCTTTCCCTCCTTTAATCTCATTGGCTCCTTCCGGTCTGCTGGGAGGAGCTACTGGTGAATAAAGCATCCGACCCTTCCTTATACCTATCTAATGTATCAGCCTGTACCACTGATTCACTTCCCAGCTCTCCCTGTAACACCCCTTTCCCTCCTTTAATCTCATTGGCTCCTTCCTGTCTGCTGGGAGGAGCTACTGGTGAATAAAGCATCCGACCCTTCCTTGTACCTATCTAATGTATCAGCCTGTACCACTGATTCAGGGAGACAATTCCACATCTTCACAGCTCTCACTGTAACAAACCCCTTCCCAATATTTAGCTGGAACCTCTTTTCTTCTAATCGGAATGGGTGACCTCGTGTCAGCTGGAAACACCTACTGGTAAATAAATCATTAGAGAGATTATTATATGATCCCCTTATATATTTATACATAGTTATCATATTACCCCTTAAGCGCCTCTTCTCCGGAGTGAACATCCCCAATTTGGCCAGTCTTTCCTCATAGCTAAGATTTTCCCTTTACCAGCTTAGTTGCCCTTCTCTGTCCCCTCTCTAATACAATAATGTCCTGTTTGAGTGATGAGACCAAAACTGTACGGCATATTCTAGATGGGGCCTTACCAGTGCTCTATACAGTGGAAGAATAGCCCCCTAGTGATGGATCAAACCCATTGTTTGCAGAATATTAGTTTTGGATATGGTTCGGCATATTGAATCTTTGGTGGAGCATTTGGCAGGTGACCCAACGGAAACATCTTAAATTGCCATCGTATCAACCACCATTAATGTTTTTGCTGCAAAATGAATTAGAATTTTGAGTTTCCTAATTTCTAGATTCTGAGTGAAAAAAGCCTCAAAAACACAAAAGCAGGCGAGTGTATGTACAAGTCATTTAAAAATTTGAGCAATGTTCAATTTTTCAAGTTAATTAAAAAATTGTCTTCAGGGAAAAGGAAGGGCAGTATGTGATTTCATAGAATTCGAGTTATGTTTTTCGACATTTTTGAACAAACGACTTCTCAGTTCAAATGCAGAAAAACTCAACTTTTCAATAAATTTGACTCCCTGCAAATAAACGTCCTATCTTCCATCCTACAGGTCTTGCTGAGCGTGTCCCTAACTGGAGCATTCTGCTTATTTGCCTCGGTTTGCTTCGTCTGTGCCCTTTCAGCTTTCACGTTGCCAATAGAGACCAGGGGAAAAGCATTACAGGCAAGTACATGGAAAAAATGAGGATTTGACCAATTTTTTTAAAATAAAACTTTCAGCTATTGAACCGTTGATAAAAAGTTCTGGCTGGTATTTTGCATAAAACAAAAATACAAGTCAATCTATGATGGATGTGGTGGTGGATCATGATGATCAAGATGGAGCTTTTGTTGACCTGTTGGTGGAAAATAATAACTCCAAATAAAATATTTTTTCTTTTTTAACAATAGAACCTGTTATTAACCTCATCAGGTTTTCAAGCGAGATCATTTAACGTTACTAAAATAAAATAAGTCCCACAAAGAAAAAGGGACGGAGACAGTCTACGAGGAAATGGTAAAAAAGCAAAAAATAAAGATTGCTTGAAGGTGCCCCATTCTTTTGATACAAAAAGGGTCCAACGCCATAAAAATATGTTTAATCTAACAGTTGGAATGATAACCTTCAAGTACTAAGCTTTATGTTTACTATTTGGCTTCTTCGATTCCAAAAAACTGGTAGCAATGATTGGGCCTTTCATTATCATCCCTTTAAACTCAAAAAAATCAAGATCTTTTGAGCCCTCAAACAGACTATGAAGCGCTAACCCATTATTTTCTGTGTTTTAACGTGCTTGTGCTTAAGATAAGGGCAGAACTCAAATCTGCATATGCAAATTAATCACAGAAAAAAAAAAGTATCTCCCTTTGCTCTCCTAGTGGACTGAAAATGAGCTGATTTCAAGGGTTGGTGCTGGGACTCGGAATTGATCAAATTCTAAATTTGGTGCCTCCCTAGATTTACAGATTTAAGTTTTTCTCTCGAATAAATCAGATTCCTAACGCAACGGTCGCAGTGGAAATTACTCACAATTAAGCCACGACTGTGATATTTAGTTACTTGACTTTAAAGCTCCGGACAAGTAAATGTGACAATTTTATGTTCATAGATAGAATTTGGGATTCATTTCAAATTTGCATGTGAAAATAGGTGTATTTGAAATATTGTGGTTCCCCCCTCAAAAACGATTAGTTCAATCGATCCCTACTTACAGTTTACGTTCTACTGCAAAGTCGACTCAGGGTTGCCATCTTTTGGCCCGGTTGAGGGTGGGCAGGGGGCGGGTTGTGGCATCATGGGAGGGGCTACAACGTGGCAGTGGGCTATTCGTCAATCATAGGGAATCCTGCCTGGTTTTCCTCATTTGGAAAACCGCGCAGACAGTTTTGACCCGCCGGCCCTTCAAAACCGGATTGTCTGGGTCAAAACCAGACAGGTGGAAACCCTATGACAAATACAAACAAAACATCACACAATTATGTTTGCCTGGACCAATTTTCAAGTCAAAATAACAAAATCAGCTGGTTGCGTAGAGCAGGGATCCCCAACCGCTTTGACCTATGAGCCACATTCAATTGGGGAGCAGCCAAGCATGCTAGAAGTTCCTGGAGTTATATGGGCTGTAATTGGTCCCTATGTGGACCGGCAGCCTACAGGAGAGTTAATTAGGCAGTACATTTGGTTTTTATGCAACTAAAACTTGCCTCCAAGCCTGGAATTCAAAAATAAGTACCTGCTTTGAAACCATAGGGAGCATCATCCAATGAGTCGTTGAGTAACATGTTCCTCATGAGCCACTGGTTGGGGATCATCGGTGTAGAGCAATCTAGACTTAAATTTAGAATAAGTGTTCAAATTTTAAAGTGACCACAGCATTCAACATTATTTTTGTTGTTTCCCGTTCTAGCAAGTCAAGTGAAGGCACCAAAGCAGAGAAGACTTTTATTTGAGGATCTTCGTATCATCTTGTTACTTGCACAAGTTATTTTACCCGACATGTTTAAGGAAGAAAATGTTAAGAACCTAAACGTTCTTCAAAAGAAAAGCTGAACCATTTCCACCAAGTGTAACCGGACAACAGGGTGCATTGTGTTCCAGAGCAGATCACATTAAAGTCAAAATAAAAAGTTATCATGGAAAATGAACTTCTACCAACAGCAAGATGATGATGATGATACTCTGTTCCTGAACATAAGGCCACATTCATTTTCTTTAATTCAACTTTGCCGAAGACTTAAACGTTTGTAGTTTGAGGTACTGCCAATTCTTTACCCCTGAAATCACAGAGTTGATGGCAGTTGACCAACAAAAATCCCTCAGAACATTAAAAGGTTATTAAATGTTCAACAATGGAAGTGCTCCTCATCTCTATAGGGCAGATTAATCTACAGTCTCATTCACGTTGTTACTGTGATCTGAGTTACAGTAGAACCCCTATTTTAATTTTTAGACGACCAGAAAAATATGATGTAAAAATCAGAAAAAACGGTGTAAAATTTGCAAAAACTTAAAAATCAATAATGCTAAATTGAGGTAAAAAAATGAAATGGACTCAAACTTGAGGTGAAATCGAATTTTTGCAGTTGTTGGAAGTGAAGTGTTAACGATATCTTCACATTTTTTGGCTCTAAGAGTTTTGAGTTTTTTCATGAATTCT
Organism: Xenopus petersii; assembly: GCA_038501925.1. Classification (NCBI taxonomy): domain Eukaryota; kingdom Metazoa; phylum Chordata; class Amphibia; order Anura; family Pipidae; genus Xenopus; species Xenopus petersii. Next base: position 133,651,617 of record CM076677.1, read on the forward strand.
CAAATTTAAAAAAAAAAAAAAGTAGAATTGCTCGAAATTCATTTGGAACGTGATTGAGGTTTTTTCTGGTTATCAGGAACATTAATTAGTGGTTCTGGCTTTGGCAACATACACAAGATAAAATAAGAACCTCCAGCTAGGGTTGCCAGCTTTCTTCAGGTTGAACGCTGGACTTGGGGTGGGACAGTGATGTCGCGGGGGAGGGACTGTGATAGGCCGATCGCAGCGTCAATCACAGGGAATCCTGTCCGGTTATCCTAATTTGGAAAACCGGGCAGGCAGTTTTGACCCGGGCAGCCCTTCAAAAAACTGGGCTGTTCGGGTCAAAACCAGACAGGTGGCAACCCTACCTCCAGCTCTTCAGATATCTGCTAAATGACTTCAAAGCCCTAGTTTATCTGTTCCATTTCACTTGGCTAGAAACCTCGGAGCAAAATTTAAATAAATTAGCTTGTTACACTTTTGAAATGGATTCTACCAGTTACAAAAGTTTAAAAATAAGAAGTTAAGGGCACAGTAAATTCTGGTCAAGGGTTTCATGTTCCTTTTAGGGTGGCCCAGTGGCAGAACTACCATGGGAGCAGGGGGTGCAATTGGGCCAGGGCCCCCTGGCAGCTCACGCCCTGCTGATTTCCGGGTAGATAATTGCGTACGGAGGGGGGCCCAGCTGCATGTTCCGCACCAGGGCCCGTCCCCCTCTAGTTACGTTACTGGGGTGGCCATACATGCAGATATCCGCAGATCTATCCCCGATATGTCCACTTTGATCTTCATACCTTAAAGGGATACTGTCATGGGAAAAAATATTTTTTTCAAAATGAATCAGTTAATAGTGCTGCTCCAGCAGAATTCTGCACTGAAATCCATTTCTCAAAAGAGCAAACAGATTTTTTTATATTCAATTTTGAAATCTGACATGGGGCTAGACATTTTGTCAATTTCCCAGCTGCCCCAGGTCATGTGACTTGTGCTCTGATAAACTTCAATCACTCTTTACTGCTGTACTGCAAGTTGGAGTGATATCACCCCCTCCCTTCCCCCCCCAGCAGCCAAACAACAGAACAATGGGAAGGTAACCAGATAACAGCTCCCTAACACAAGATAACAACTGCCTGGTAGATCTAAGAACAGCACTCAATAGTAAAAACCCATGTCCCACTGAGACACATTCAGTTACATTGAGAAGGTAAAACAGCAGCCTGCCAGAAAGCATTTCTCTCCTAAAGTGCAGGCACAAGTCACATGACTTGGGGCAGCTGGGAAATTGACAAAATGTCTAGCCCCATGCCAGATTTCAAAATTGAATATAAAAAAATCTGTTTGCTCTTTTGAGAAATGGATTTCAGTGTAGAATTCTGCTGGAGTAGCACTATTAACTGATTCATTTTGAAAAAAAAGTTTTTTTCCCATGACAGTATCCCTTTAAGGGTGGTGGCACACGGGGAGATTAGTAGGTCAGCAACAAATCTGCTCTACTGTGGGTGGGATGGCATTCGTATCACATCGGAATTCTGAAGTCTCCTCGTGGGGCAACTTTGGAAAACGATTTGCTATGTACTGTATGCCATCCCACCGGCAATTTGCATGGTTGGCGGCGGGAAGGCATTTCGGGAGAGTAGTCCCCCGCAGTAGAGATTTATCGCTGGGCGACTAACCTCCCTGTCTGCCACCACCCCTAATCTACTAGAAAATCATGTAAACATTAAATAAAGCCAATAGGCTGGTTTTGCCACCAATAAGGATTAATTATATCTTAGTTGGGATCAAGTACAAGTTATTGTTTTATTAAAACACAGAAAAAGGAAATAGTTTTTCTAATGCTTTGGATAAAATGGAGTCTATGGGAGAGGCCTTTCTGTAATTCGGAGCTTTCTGGATAATGGGGTTTCCAGATAAAGGATTCTCATACCTGTATTAAGAAAGATATAAAAAAAATGAATTGGGGGGGTGGAAGGAAATCACTGGTGAGATTACTCGCTAGAGGTCACTACGACAAAGAACACGGATGTCACCGTAATGGCCATCACTCTAATGACCATTAACCCATTTTGTTCTCTAAGGGCATTGCTCAGTTTTGAATTTTTCCGCCACTTTACCGTCAAATTCAGGTTTTGCTCCGTTTGGACCAGAGCCCATGGTGCAAGCACTGTGTAACCAATCACAAAGCTTCCTTTCTGGGGGTTATTTTCTGTCCTCTGTCCAACGAGAGGTCAGTAGAATAGGTTTAGCTGGGCTGGAAGGGTTTCCGACAGGGGATACAGATCATAAGGTTGGACTTTCAGAAATGCATCAAAATCATCCAAAATCAACTCTCATTTCAGACATTTCTTTTTTTTCAGAGATGTTTGCTGGAAATGGTTTTGTTTGGCCAATATGCTCCTCTGTGAGCAGGAGAGCTAAATGGGGAGTCTGACCAAGACCAAGACAGTGCACATGCTCAGTGTGATCTGGGCTGCTGCTTAGGGATCGTCATAAATGATCAAAACAGCACAAGTCAAATAATATCTGCCAGAAGCCGATACAGCAAGAATGATGAATAATCAGAATATACAGACTGCACTGGGTCCTGTGTTGTCATGTAATCTAATGTGGGTTTTATAGTTTTTGTCTTGTTTAATACAAACTTTCTCCAACTCGGCAGAACCAGTGGCTGCAGTAAAATAATCCTCCAAATAGAATCCCAGTTTATCTGTTTAAATCTGGCTCCATGATTTTTGTCCCTGCAGCTGGAGTTGGAAACAGTAAAGGGGATTTAAAGGAAAAGATAAAATCCAATACAAATCTCTACACAGTCGCCGACTGCTCTACAGGGAAACAAACAAAGCTGCTTGAGTTCTGCATGGCTGGGACATAAGGCGGGGGCTCCCCCTGCTGTTCATAAGTATGATTGTTTCCCTGCAGAGCAGTTAGGGAGCATCTGACAATTCCTATCCACAGCAGTAAATGAAGGGAGAATGTCACTGCATACAGCCAGGGTTCTTATAAAAACGGTACACATTTTTTAATCAAAGTATATCGGAGATGATGATGAGGTCCTCAACCCATCGGTGACCATTGCCATTGTTGAAATCAGATTGTTTGGCCCTAAGGCCGAACGATCAGATCAGCCCGAGCCTTTGGTGGGCATATTGGCATAAAGATCCGGCTCATTTGGCGACCTCTTTGATTGGCCACCTTTACTGTTACTCAAGTGCAGAGAACACCTGGTTAGAATGGCGTTTCATGGTAGAGGAGTGGATAACACTGCAAACACACACACACACATCTGAACATCCAATATGGCGGCCTCAACAAACCACAAGACAAAGGTAAAATATCCTGCAGAGAAAAAACAGCGGCAATTTGCTGGGCAAACAGAACAGAAATTCCCAAAAAGATTGGACTAGAAATGCTGCACATTATGTTTCGGGATAGGGTACGATCCGCGCCTCAAAATATCCCATCTTCTTTTCTACAGGCTTAAAAAAGACCCCTGAGCTTAGCTTCTCAGCAGTATTTATAAGGATAAAGCAATGGGAGCACCTTCCATCAGTATGAGAGAACATACCATGGTGTGCGGGGCTGAATAGATTAATATTTAAAGTAAAAAAGAAAGACATAAGACTTTCTCCTGACAACTTCCTTGACTACTTGGTGGTCAGACTGGTCAGAAACTGACCAGCAGGTGGCGCTGTTGGAACAAAATTCATTCATACTAACAGCACATGTATCCCTTAATATCTTGGAATAAAAAGAAAATAAATAATTAGGGATGCACCGAATACACTTTTTTGGATTCGGCCAAACCCCCGAATCCTTCGTGAAAGATTCGGCCGAATACCGAACCGAATCCGAACCCTAATTTGCATATGCAAATTAGGGGTGGGAAGGGGAAAACATTTTTTACTTCCTTGTTTTCTGACAAAAAGTCCCGCAATTTCCCTCCCTGACCCTAATTTGCATATGCGGATTCGGTTCGGCCGGGCAGAAGGATTCGGTCGAATCCGAATCCTGCTGAAAAAGGCAGAATCCCGAACCGAATCCTGGATTCGGTGCATCCCTACTAGCCAGATTTCCAACCCCTCCTTTCATGGGTGGCAGTTGCAACTAGGAACACATTTAGAATAAAAATTTCACCTTTAAATCCCCGGTGGTATTAACAAGCACAGGTGACGTTTACCTGCAGGTCGAAACCATTCTGTACCTAAAACATAAGCAGCAGCGACGTGAAATGATAAAGGTGCTCGGCCTTGAACACTTGCTTTTTAAAGGTGTTTTTTTTTTCAGTCAAATTCTACAGCGACTATCCAAAAAGCTTCTTCTGTTTTGTTCATTCACAACATCGCAGGAGGCAGAAAAAATAGCTTCTTTGTGAGGGTGGGGGGAAAGGACAAACAGGTAGAAAACAAAAATAAACTGTATATTTGTACTTCATCATTGCCTGAATACAGTTCTTGGTACAAATTGTTGACGCCAAATACAATTTTTTTTTTTTAAGAAGAACGGAGCCATAAATTAAAACGGCAAATTTTTTTTCTCTCTCAATCTTGTGCAAAGCAGATCCCTCGGCTACTAATGAACCTTCAAACGAAAAGAAAAACAAAGACGTAATCATTTCGGAAGCTCTTTCTCGCTGTGGTTTTTTTTGGGACCCCTGGGAGCTTACGCTGCGTTTTAAACTTTCACGAGACGTTTGCGGAGAACTAAGAGCAGGACTTCAGGAGAAACCCCTTCTCTGTGTTGGGTCTGACGGTAACACCATTAATGGAAGGTTCCATGACAAATACTGATAGTGTCATTGACTTCAATTCATACAGCGTCCAACATACATGAACAGAACACAGACGTGTCATGGCCGACAGACACCCTCGTATATTTGTTTTTAGCTAATCCAACTGTACATTCCGGGCTAAGGGCAAGGATATCCCAGTACAGGTATGGGATCTGTTATCCAGAAAGCTCCAAAATACGGAAAGGCTGCATCGTATAGACTCCATATTAGCCAAATAATCCAAATTTTAAAAAATGATTTTTGATGTAATAATAAAACAGTCGCTTGTACTTGATCCCAACTAAAATATAATTAATCCTTATTGGAAGCAAAACCAGCCTATTGGGTTTATTTCATGTTTATATGATTTTCTAGTAGACTTAGGGGCCAATTCACTAACTTCGAGCGAAGGATTCGAAGTAAAAAAACTTTTTGTTTGTGTTTTTTGGGCTACTTCGACCATCGAATGGGCTACTTTGACTACGACTCGAAGGATTCGAACTATAAATCGTTTGACTATTCAATAGTCGAAGTACTGTCTCTTTAAGAAAAAACTTCGACCCCCTAGTTCGCCATCTAAAAGCTACCGAACCCAATGTTAGCCTATGGGGAAGGTCTCCATAGGCTTCCCTAAGTTTTTTTGGTCGAAGGATAATCCTTCGATCGTTGGATTAAAATCCTTCGATTCGAAGGATTTAATCGTTCGATCGAACTATTTGCGATAAAATCCTTTGACTTCGATATTCGAAGGATTTTAATTCCCAGTCGAATATCGCGGGTTAATTAACCCTCGATATTCGACCCTTGGTGAATCGGCAACTTAAGGTATGAAGATCCAAATGACAGAAAGGCCATCTCCCATAGGTCCATATGAGCCAAATAATCCAAAATTTAAAAAATAATCTTTTTCTGTGTAATAATAATACAGTAGCCAAGTAATAAGATATAATTAATCCTTATTGGAAGCAAAACCAGCCTGTTGGGTTTATTTAATGTTTACATGATTTTATAGGAGACTTAAGGTACGAAGATCCAAATTACAGAAAGATCTGTTATCTGGAAAACCCCAGGTCCCGAGCATTCTGGATAAGAGGTCCCAAACCTGTAATAAAAATATTACAAGAGAGAGATGGAAACGTAGGAAGAATTTGAATAAAGAGGGCGTCTGATAGGAACCAGTTCTGTGCGGGAAGCTTGTCAATATGCAGTAAAGTGATCTGGATGCTTCTTATGGAAGTCAAGGCTGTGCCAGTTCCTACATGAGGTTTGAGAAGATTTCCATCCGCGTCAGGAGCTCTTTAGAATGCAGCGTTGTTGCACCATATTTACTCGCTAACGAGAGTTACTAAACAGACTCGCGGCCGTTCCAAAAAAGAAAAAAAAAATACATTGCGTCACTTTGCCAACGACTAGACTTTAGCCTTTCGTTTTAATTATCTACAACAGGCGATGTGCGGCGGCGGCAGTAGTTCTATTTGAAAAAGAGGCGCTCGTCTCCTTTGAAACGTTTCTTCCGAGGCGCCACGAATTCATCGTCCGAGTCGCCGCTGGCTGCAGTCTCATCTCTGCAGTTCGTTTTAGCGAATTTCTGATCCCGGTATATGTTAAGGAGCAGTTCTTCGAAATAGGCCTCCAGTCTGATGCCGGCACTGGCAACTTCCGAATCAGGCTGAGAAGAGAAGAGATGATTGGTTTATAAGCAGGATCTATGCAAATTTCAACCCCCCCACAAATAAAGGTCTGCTGATTCAAGAGGATACTTCACTTATAAACTTCTAGTTGAAATATAGGACAAGTACGGGACCTGGGGATTTCTGGATAATGGATCTTTCCATAACCTGGATCTTCATGTAAACATGAAATAAACCCAACAAGCTGGTTTTGCCTCCTATAAGGATTAATTATATCTTAGTTGGGATCAATTACAAGCTACTGTTTTATTATTACACAGAAAAAGGAAATCAGTGTTTTCAGAATTGTGATTATAATGGAGTCAATGGAAGACGGCTTTTCCGTAATTCTGAGCTTTCTGGATCATGGGTTTCCTGATAATGGATCCCATACTTGCATTAGTTCTTTCTTTTGCAGTTGCATGGAATGCTCAAGCTCTTTATTTACCCATCGGTGCAGATTCTGTCCAGAGGAGTTCACGGCTGCCATCTTTCGGCTCTTCGGTATTCTTCGGAATGAGAGGGGCGTATCGGCAATTTCCGTAACTTTCGGCGCATGCGATGTTATCGCGGAGCGGAAGATTGCTTCAACTGCGTATGCGCCGATACGGCACTTACTTCACGAAGATTACCGAAGAGAAGAAGATGGCTGCCGTGAACTCCGCTGGACAGAATCTGCACGGAGGGGTAAGTAAAGAGTTAGGGGCATTTGGCCAGGGGGCAGTTAGGCTGGGGGGGAGGAGGGTTTATGTAGGTAGGGTTTTTTTAAATTTTCCATTGAATTCTCCTTTATGGGTGGGGCATGGGGGAGATTTATTCGACTGCGATAAATCTTCGCTACTGCGGGTGACTAATCCCCCCAAAATGCCTTGCCACTGGCAAGAACGTGAATCACCGGCGGGATGGAATACCTGTTGCTAGGGTTTTCCGAAGACACCTCACAAGGAAGTCGCCCAAAGCTTCCTTGTAATGCAACTTCGGAAAACCGAGGCAACATGTATTCCATACCGCCGGCAATTCGCATTTTTTGCCGGTGTGAAGGCATTTCGGGGAGATTAGTTGCCTGCAGTACTAAAGGTTTATCGATTAACTCTCCACCATAAGGGTGTCCCATAAGCCCTGGACATTCATGAAAAATTGGTAGGCACTGGATATTGGAAATGTTTGTTCTCACCTCATTAAATTCTAGGCAATTTTTAAAAATTAGGCGGACGTCGCCAACAAACTCCTCTGGGTGTGTGTAGTGGGTCGCGCCGTTAAATTGGAGTTTCCTTTTTATGGCAGACAAATCCATAGGCTTCTTAATGATTCTGTAGTAGTCAGGCACCTGAAGAAAACAAAACAAAAAAAAAAAACAAACCCACCAAGTTAAAGCAAACCCTTTAGACTTCAACATCTGTGCCTCTGCCAACAATAAATATATATATATTTTTTAAACAGACATACTGTAACGATAGTGAAGGAAACATAGAAGTTGGTCTTTGACCCGCAGGAGCCAGCGTCTCATCATTTGCACATCATGATATTATAGTTGTGCTCTAGAATAACTGGACACTCTGTAAGGGTTCAGAAACCAGAAAGATTCCAAATGACACTGGCTAAAGTGAAGAAACCCGGGGCTTTTTATCTACTTACAGTCAGAGGAACAGGATCCTGGAAGGCCAAGCTCATCTCGTAGCAGAAGAGATACAAAAGAATCCGCTCACAATTCTGCAGAGGTAAGAGCAGGAGGTGACGGTCAGTAATCAGGTAATAAAATATCATAAACCAACTCCTTACGGGCGGCCCAAGAGATTCTATGGTTTGGTACAAGTAAACCTATACAATAAGTCAATGTAAAATTGATGAGAGTGCTATTCTAAGCCCTTTTGTCATTTACATTCATTATTTATTTTCCTTTTATTCCAAGATATTAAGGGATACATGTGCTGTTAATATGAATGAATTTTGTTCCAACAGCGCCACCTGCTGGTCAGTTTCTGACCAGTCTGACCACCAAGTAGTCAAGGAAGTTGTCAGGAGAAAGAAAGAGGCTGCTCTGATGTTCTTCTGCTTAGGAAAACAATTAGAAACCTTTCTCACATCTTTCCTAAGCAGAAGAACATCAGAGCAGCCTCTTTCTTTCTCCTGACAATTTCCTTGACTACTTGGTGGTCAGACTGATCAGAAACTGACCAGCAGGTGGCGCTGTTGGAACAAAATTCATTCATATTAACAGCACATGTATCCCTTAATATCTTGGAATAAAAAGAAAATAAATAATAAATGTAAGTGAAAAAGTGCTTTGAATAGCCCTCTCATCAATTTTACATTCACTTATTTTAAAGGTTTACTTATCCTTTAATATCTTGGAATAAAAAGTAAATAAATAATGAATGAAAATGAAAATACTAACTCTCTGATCTATTGGTGCCATGCTCTGAGCTCCTCCTAGCTTCCTTTTCTCTGCCAGGGATGGATCATCACAGTCATACTCCACTTCTGGTCTGGATAGGTCCCGGCAAAAGGTGCAGATCCACTCACCACTAGGGAAGGAAGGCAAAAATATTAGGGTACTCTGCATTTTAAAGGGACTAATTAACTTCATGTTAACTTTTAGTATGTTATAGAATGGCCAGTTCTAAGCAACTTTTCAATTGGTCTTCCTGGCTACCCCCGTGGCTACACAGCAGCTTGTTTATATGACCTATAGCAGTACTTATCTGTTATCTACTGTGTATCCTGTGCTTGAATGGCTGTCCCCATGGCTACACAGCAGCTTGTTTATATAAACTATAGTAGTACTTATCTGTTATCTACTGTGTATCCTGTGCTTGAATGGCTGCCCCCATGGCTACACAGCAGCTTCTTTATATAAACTATAGTAGTACTTATCTGTTATCTACTGTGTATCCTGTGCTTGAATGGCTGCCCCCATGGCCACACACAGCAGCTTGTTTATATAAACTATAGTAGTACGTATCTGTTATCTACTGTGTATCCTGTGCTTGAATGACTGCCCCCATGGCCACACACAGCAGCTTGTTTATTTATTTAAACTATAGTAGTACTTATCTGTTATCTACTGTGTATCCTGTGCTTGAATGGCTGCCCCCATGGCCACACACAGCAGCTTGTTTATATAAACTATAGTAGTACTTATCTGTTATCTACTGTGTATCCTGTGCTTGAATGACTGCCCCCATGGCCACACACAGCAGCTTGTTTATTTATTTAAACTATAGTAGTACTTATCTGTTATCTACTGTGTATCCTGTGCTTGAATGGCTGCCCCCATGGCCACACACAGCAGCTTGTTTATATAAACTATAGTAGTACTTATCTGTTATCTACTGTGTATCCTGTGCTTGAATGACTGCCCCCATGGCCACACACAGCAGCTTGTTTATTTATTTAAACTATAGTAGTACTTATCTGTTATCTACTGTGTATCCTGTGCTTGAATGGCTGCCCCCATGGCCACACACAGCAGCTTGTTTATATAAACTATAGCAGAGTTTGTGCAGCAGACACACCAATTGTATGAGTGCAGCACAATCAGTATATATTTTCTTTTCTTTAGCTTGTGGTGTTTCTATTCCTTTAAGCCTGGCTTATTTGCTCTGTTTTTTTTCAATTCCTGCCCTACCACTTGTGTTGCTGCTGTACAATCCTAAGCCAATATGGAAGGCTACAGGGACAGCTTCCACTCCATCCATTACCTGGGGAAGTTCATCAGTGTAGGCACATGACACGAGAGGTGGAAAACTTTGGGGCATTTCTCACAACAAAGAAGCTCCCCTCCATTCTGACACACGGCACACCAGTCTTCATTGGGATCATCTTCCTTTCCCCCTTCGGACGCCCGGCTCGGAGGCATCCATTCATTGCTTCCGTCTTGTAGGAGGTGGCGGTCCCCCGTGCTGTCGGGAGCATCTCGTCGGGAGCCGGCGTCGGATTTGGACGTGCGATTTCCGTTGCTGTCGAGTAACATGGATGTGAGGATGCTTCCAGAATACTCCACCTGGAACAACCAAAACGTGGGCAGAGGGGGAGAGAATATATATAAAAAAGCACTGCGTATCTTGACAGCGCTATATAAATAAATGATGATGATGATGATGATATAAAAGCAATATTGGCGGAAGACACAGAGAATGTCTTAGTATCATCCAGGCCAGGCTGAGGCCACCAAGAGAAACACGACAACTGTGATCAATGGCACCTTTTATCAAACATTTGGGATATTTTTCACCCTTACATTGCGACGCTGAGACGCTCGATGTCGGTTCTCCTGCTTGACCACAACCACAGGGTAATCAAAGTTCTCTGGCGTGTTGTCTGGCTTAATTCTGATAGGCTCGAGCCTAACCACAGGCATTTTGTGTGTTGAGTCCGCACCCCCTGTTGGTTTGCTGGAGGAGCCAGAGCTGAAGGGGGAGGAGAAGAAAAATTCACTTATTTCCATAAAACATACTTTATATAAAAACAGTAGTGTACAACATTTCTAACTACTTCTTTAGAGTTAGGCTTTAGTTCTCCTTTAAAGGGGAGTGACAAGGATTCAAAGGGCCGATTTCATTGTTGTATAAAGTCTTCGAATCAATGACATTTCCCAAAGACTTTACTAGAAAATGAGCGGCAGAAGGCTGAATATTCATAAAGACCAATCATGGACCGAATTGGGAAAAATTCATAAATGAAGAGCGTTTTATAATGACTTCTATTAGCTATAAAGGAAGAGAGATAAAACTATATCTGAAGAGGACAAATAGTATAGTAACATAGTAAGTTAGGTTGAAAAAAGACACACGTCCATCAAGTTCAACCTTAAGTCTATATATAACCTGCCTAACTGCCAGTTGATCCAAAGGAAGGCGAAAACCCCATCTGAAGCCTCTCCAATTTGTCTCAGAGGGGGAAAAAATTCCTTCCTGAGTCCAAAATGGCAATGGGACCAGTCCCTGGATCAACTTGTACTATGAGCTATCTCCCATATCCCTGTATTCCCTCACTTGCTAAACACCATCCAACCCCTTCTTATACCTATCTAATGTATCAGCCTGTACCACTGATTCACTTCCCAGCTCTCCCTGTAACACCCCTTTCCCTCCTCTAATCTCATTGGCTCCCTCCTGTCTGCTGGGAGGAGCTACTGGTGAATAAAGCATCCGACCCTTCCTTATACCTATCTAATGTATCAGCCTGTACAATTGTGTTCCTTTAAAGAAAAGTCACCTGTTCCGCTAGGAAACGTTACCTTTCTCTGCTTCCGATACTAGAGGCGCTTGATGTGCGTATTGGTGGGTGAAAACCGCCCATGGATCCTAAGATAGAAAACATTTGCATAAACAACACAGTGGTGGAATTAGGAAAAATGGAATGCAGAGAATAAGAGGTTATAAGAGTCATGTTACAAATTAAAACAGCAAATTCATTATATGGTCTACCATGTGATTCTGCCATTTTGCCGCAATGCATATAGACGAGATCTGGGCTTTTACTGGCCTAGAAAAGACAAGTAAACCCATAAAATAAGTGAATGTAAAATTGATGAGAGTGCTATTCTATGCACTTTTGCTATTTACTTTCATTATTTATTTTCTTTTTATTCCAAGATATTAAGGGATACATGTGCTGTTAATATAAATGAATTTTGTTCCAACAGCGCCACCTGCTGGTCAGTTTCTGACCAGTCTGACCAGCAAGTAGTCAAGGAAGTAAGTCAGGAGAAAGAAAGAGGCTGCTCTGATGTTCTTCTGCTTAGGAAAACAATTAAAAACCTTTCTCAAATCTTTCCTAAGTAGAAGAACATCAGAGCAGCCTCTTTCTTTCTCCTGACAACTTCCTTGACTACTTGGTGGTCAGACTGGTCAGAAACTGACCAGCAGGTGGCGCTGTTGGAACAAAATTCATTCATATTAACAGCACATGTATCCCTTAATATCTTGGAATAAAAAGAAAATAAATAATGAATGTAAATGACAAAAGGGCTTAGAATAACACTCTCATCAATCTTACATGTACTTATTTTGAAGGTTTACAAATATGCAGCCAAATTGGGCGGTAATCTGCTATGATTGGCCAAGCCATCCTATGACAATGGAACAAGCTGGTTGTTAAACTCAACCTTCAACTATTGAGAGATTAACGGACAATATTGTCTTGAAGCTATAGGGGAAAAAAAGCAGCTAGAATATTTCAGCCGCTGTTTACAACAGGCTTACACTAGGAGGCCAGGAGCCAATCAAAGGCAGCCATGTGGCATACAAGTACCTAAGGGCGAGGGTACGGAGGAATTAGGCGACTGAACAGTTCGATGAGACAACATCCTGTGGTGGTGGTGGTTATCCAGGTTTATATCCTTCCTAATAAAACTGTCCAGTAAAACATTAGCGGTGCTATCAATCTGGAAGAGAACGGAGGACAAGGCATTACTTCAATAACCCTGAAAATACAAATTATACAGAGAATTTAAGGAACCTTTCTCAGCAGCATAAAAATTATTTTAAAGGGCTTGTTTCACCTATAAATTAACTTTTACTATAATATAGAGAGGGATATTCTGAAACAGTTGGAAATGTTTTACTTTTAAAACTATTTGCAGTTTTTAAGCTGTTTTCCCCCCCACAGGTATAGGATCCATTATCCGGAAATCCATTATCCAGAAAGTTCAGAATTACAGAAAGACTGACAGACTCCATTTAATCCAAAATTTTTTTTAAAATGATTTCCTTTTTCTGTGTAATAATAAAACTGTAGCTTGTAATTGATCCCAACTAAGATATAATTAATCCTTATTGGAAGCAAAACCAGCCTATTGGCTTTATTTCATGTTTATATGATTTTCTAGTAGACTTAAGGTATGAAGATCCAAATTACACAAAGATCCATTATCTGATAAACCCCAGGTCCCGGGCATTCTGGATAACAGGTCCTATACCTGTATGGGTTCAGTGAATTGAAGCTGGAAAGCGTCAGAAAAAAAACTAGCTTAAAAACTATTAAAAAAATGACGGCCAATTAAAAAGTAGCTTAGAATTAGCCGTTCTATAATATACTAAAATTAAGAATAACCCCAACCCCTGTGCTGTTAATATGAATGAATTTTGTTGCAACAGCGCCACCTGCTGGTCAGTTTCAGACCAGTCTGACCACCAAGTAGTCAAGGAAGTTGTCAGGAGAAAGAAAGAGGCTGCTCTGATGTTCTTCTGCTTAGGAAAGATTTGAGAAAGGTTTCTAATTGTTTTCCTAAGCAGAAGAACATCAGAGCAGCCTCTTTCTTTCTCCTGACAACTTCCTTGACTACTTGGTGGTCAGACTGATCAGAAACTGACCAGCAGGTTGCGCTGTTGGAACAAAATTCATTCATATTAACAGCACATGTATCCCTTAATATCTTGGAATAAAAAGTAAATAAATAATGAATGTAAATGACAAAAGTGCTTAGAATAGCACTCTCATCAATTCAACATTCACTTGTTTTAAAGGTTTTCTTATCCTTTAATTAAATATTAGTATAAACAAATATAATTTGTGCTAATGCTGCAGAGGGCTGAGCAGATTTATGTCCTGCCCAGTGCTCAGTGACAGTTGTACTTACGTCAGGAATAGGCGGGAGGTTGAACGAGTTGGCAGCGGAGGTTACCAAGTCGATGACTGGAGAAGACAGGCCTTTCCCATCACTCCCTGCGACGCTGGTGATGGTAGGACTGGATGGAGTGGAGGTGTTGCTACTGGCCGCTGGATGGGCCATCGTCGGGCTGCCAGATACCTGCCACTGTTGGAGATAATGGTAAAACCAATAAATGGAGCATCAAAAATGTTTGAGGTATTGTTATATAAACTGAACACAATACTGCTTACCTGTTTCATGCCGTGATGGGCCATAAAAGTGACTCTGATTGGAGGATGCCCAACAGGTCCCGGTCTTCTCGCCATGTTCTGATTATGCTGCATGTTCTGAAGATCCACTGCATTCGGAACATTGTGAGGGTATCGCATGGGCTGATTGGGCATCACCAAACCATTTGGCCTCGGGTTCATGTTCTGAACATTCACAAAACGTTGCATCTAGCGAGGGAAAACCTCATTAGTTTAATATGATCTTCCACAACTTCCATTATGAGACTCATCACAACAACATCACATGCAACTGTCATTAAGACATATGCCAATGTAACACCAGGAAGAAATACCTGGTTAGCTGGCGGTTGGTGCGGCATGGGGACTCTGGGATTATTAAGGACCATTGGCTGAGGAGGTACTGGGGGATTCTGCAGCCCCATTGGACCCGGCCGTCGCTGGGCTTGTTGCCGCTGGGCCATAATCTGCTGGTGCATGTGCTGGATTCGGAGCTGAGCCAAGCTGATTTGGGTGGGGAATTTGGACAGCTGGTTGCCTGGTTGGGTTCCCTGAGTATTCTGAACTTCCATAGGAGTCGTTTGCTGAGAGGGGTCGCCCTCTTCAATCCCCAGAGAACCTGATCGAAACAAGAGCATGGCAGAGTTAAGGACATATACAGAGAGGTATGCTCACAGCTACTTTAGCTTGGCCTTGTTACGAGCTAAGGGGGCCCAGTCTGAAGGTCAGTTAGGGGGAGATTTGGGGTGAGTGTTTATTTGTACCCTGGGTACCCCTGGAACTATAGCAGGGTGACTGTTACCCCAATGTTTCTATATATCTGTAACCTTGTTATGAGCTAAGGGGGCCCAGTCTGAAGGTCAGTTAGGGGGAGATTTGGGGTGAGTGTTTATTTGTGCCCTGGGTACCCCTGGAACTATAGCAGGGTGACACCCCAATGTTTCTATATATCTGTAACCTTGTTATGAGCTAAGGGGGCCCAGCTTGAAGGTCAATTAGGGGGAGATTTGGGGTGAGTGTTTATTTGTACCCTGGGTACCCCTGGAACTATAGCAGGGTGACACCCCAATGTTTCTATATATCTGTAACCTTGTTATGAGCTAAGGGGGCCCAGTCTGAAGGTCATTTAGGGGGAGATTTGGGGTGAGTGTTTATTTATACCCTGGGTACCCCTGGAACTAAAGCAGGGTGACACCCCAATGTTTCTATATATCTGTAACCTTGTTATGAGCTAAGGGGGCCCAGCTTGAAGGTCAATTAGGGGGAGATTTGGGGTGAGTGTTTATTTGTACCCTGGGTACCCCTGGAACTATAGCAGGGTGACACCCCTATGTTTCTATATATCTGTAACCTTGTTATGAGCTAAGGGGGCCCAGTCTGAAGGTCAGTTAGGGGGAGATTTGGGGTGAGTGTTTATTTGTACCCTGGGTACCCCTGGAACTATAGCAGGGTGACACCCCAATGTTTCTATATATCTGTAACCTTGTTATGAGCTAAGGGGCCCAGTCTGAAGACCAGTTAGGGGGAGATTTGGGGTGAGTGCTTATTTGTACCCTGGGTACCCCTGGAACTATAGCAGGGTGACACCCCAATGTTTCTATATATCTGTAACCTTGTTATGAGCTAAGGGGGCCCAGTCTGAAGGTCAGTTAGGGGGAGATTTGGGGTGAGTGCTTATTTGTACCCTGGGTACCCCTGGAACTATAGCAGGGTGACACACCAATGTTTCTATATATCTGTAACCTTGTTATGAGCAAAGGGGTCCCAGGTCAGTCAGAGTAAGTTTTGGGGGGGGGCTTATTTAAAGTGCTAGATACCATCATCTGCTTTATTTTAAAGCAGTCAGGAACGAGACATTTCAATATATATAAATGTTTTAAGGAAAATATAAAAAGATGTGCATATCTCTGTGCAGAGGAATGTCCCAACAAGAAGTAGGGGACATTAGCAAGGCAGGGCAGTATTAAACTCCCCAATGGGAGTGAAACGAATAAGAGAGCCTCAGCAGAATTCCCCGCATTTTTCTGAAAAGAACATGGAAACGAGCACCTCATAAAAGCCATGTTTTAACAGGTATATGAGCAAAAAGATATAATGGATGAAGATGGCCGTTACCTAGGTTAAATATATTCTGAGCCCACGAATTGGCATCACAGTGAAACTGAACAGTGTTGGTTACGGGGGTGACATCACACCTGGCTCGCAGCAAGTGCCTTAAGCGATGAGTGATCTGGAACGGAGAGAAGTGAATAAATGATTAAACACGGTCGGTAATTCAGCCTCATAAAATATTTAGGCATTCTAGCAACAAAGCATGGCATGTTCCCCGTGCTGAATTCTGAAAATTTCCAGCAATTAAAATCATTTTCACAGGTCTGAACCCATGGTGACATTTTAGCTAGGTGGAAAAAATGACTTTCCTACCCAATTAAAATCACTAGTGGCTAATAAGAGGGTGCCTTCACTGGCACCAATCATACAAAATAATATTCAATATTTTTTATCCACAACTGATATTCGTAAGTGTAACCTTGAAATCAATATGTTGTTGGTAATAGCTCCGGCACTGCAGAACAACAGCGGAGAACAAATAATTCATACACATTTGAAAGTTGACTATCAGAAGGGATTCTAGCCAATCCCTACAGTCGATGGGAAGCCTTTACTTCCCCTTTAAAGACAATACCTGTGCCAGACATCACCGACTTGTGAAGAGCAACAAACAAACCTCGACTTGGAGACGTAGAATGCAATTAACTTACACAGAAAGTTTATTTACCCGACTCTTCATTTAAACGAGAGGTGTGAGCGTCACTACTTTGCACCTCTACTATTTACCTATGGAAAACGGCATTTGCATTAATGAGGCCTTATCTTCACATCAAAGCTGCCGGCTCCGAATATTCGGCAAAGGTCTGTTATCCGGGCAGCGAATTGAAGCAAATACAAGACGCAGGAGGCTTTTAGAATAAACAAGCCTCATCCAACAACACTTTGGGGGTTATTTATTAAAGTCCAAATGACAAAATTGGAGTTTACGATTTAAGATTTATTAAACCCAGAGGATGGAAAAAGTCCAAATCCGAAAATTCTTCATCTCAGACCTGCCGAGGCTGTATATAGGTCAATGGGAGAGGTCCCTATCTTATTTGGAAGTTTCTGTGGTCTGCGCTGGAATTAGCGTACCTTTCAGACAAAAATCCCAAAAATTCGGACTTCTCCAAAAAAAAATCGTATGATTCGGATTTTTGCCAGATTCTTTCGCGTTGGGCCACGATCCAATGAAATCGTGATTTTTTTAATAATAAATGAGGTCCAATCGTGGTTTCGGCAGAAACATATATACGGTCTTCTGCCGTTGATTGGACTGGCCAGAAAATTTTGATTGGGCGCCTTTGAAAGTAGAATTCTATTGTTTCTCTGTGTATATCAGACGGTTCAGCTCTACACGCGTTTTATGAAATGAACGATCTTTCTTGGAAACATATTTTCCAGGAAAGATGGTAATTGTTACGTCTATGGCCACCTTATAGGGGTTGTTAACCGTTAGTATGATGTTGGGATGCACCGAATCCAGGATTCGCTTCGGAATTCGGCCAGGATTCAACCTTTTTCAGCAGGATTTGGATTCGGCCGAATCATTCTGCCCGGCCGAACCCGAATTTGCATATGCAAATTAGAGGCAGGGAGGGAAATTGTGTGAATTTGTCACAAAATGAGGATGTAAAAATGTTTTACCTTCCCACCCCTAATTTGCATATGCAAATTAGGATGTGGTTCATTATTCGGCTGAATCTTTTTTAGCTTTTTATTCAGCAGCTCTCCAGTTTGCAGTTTCAGGATTCCTGTTGCTAATACCCTAGCAACCATGCATTCATTTGAATAAGATTAGAATAGGAGAGGCCCTGAGTAGTAGGATGAGTAATAAAAAGTAGCAATAACAGAGCATTTGTTTTTGGAAGGGGTCAGCGACCCCCATTTAAAAGCTGGAAAGAGTCAGAAGAAGAAGGCAAATAATTCAAAAACGATATAAAAATAAATAATGAAGACCAATTGACAAGTTACTTTGAAA
This sequence comes from Xenopus petersii, assembly GCA_038501925.1. Taxonomy (NCBI): domain Eukaryota; kingdom Metazoa; phylum Chordata; class Amphibia; order Anura; family Pipidae; genus Xenopus; species Xenopus petersii. The sequence continues at coordinate 133,669,951 of CM076677.1, forward strand.
TGACCATTCTATAACATACAAAAAGTTAACTCAAAAGGTGAACCACCCCTTTAAGGCTGTAACTTACCAAGCGCTTGCTGTACAGTAAAGCAGTGCTGTTGTTGCTGTTAACGGCCCATTTGGAGAAATAAACCCCGTGCTCCAGCTGCTTGGACAGACCGTCGACTTCATGCTGCTGTTTCAGGAGCTTCATGCGCCGATCCTTAGCCAAAGCCTGTGGGAGAAAGTGGAAACGGACAGTGAGGATTGTGAGCTTATGTGCAGTTGTGTTCAGATTAATAGCAGTCCGACATCACTGACCTGATCACTGCTTTTGGTGGAAATTATATTTCTACATGGCAAATCATTTACTAGTAGGCGTAGTAGTGTAATAGGCTTGTTCCAAATAATAGCAGTGTGGGGTTCAATTAGTGAGCTCATTCATTCTGGAAATTCCTGCCCTTATTTAAGAAGTTGTGCTGCTGGTTATAGTGTATTTCTCTCTGAAAATCGGACTCAAATGGCTCCTTCCAGAAGAACAGCGGACCTTCATTAAAAAGTTAATTGGAGAGGGGAAAACAATAAGAGCAGAAAATGACTGCTCAGATAAAATGATCTCAAATGCTTTAAAATGGCACCAAAACCTGAAAGGGAAAACGACTATCGGAATGGATAGAAGAATAGCCAAAATGGCAAAGACTCCAGGATCAGCTCCAAGAATATTAAATAAGGAGTAAAGTTACCTGTGATACTGTTACAATTACAATGTGAAGCCAAGCTATCGGCAAAACGCCCCAGCAATGTCCCGTTGTTGATAAAAAGACGTGTGCTGAAGAGCTTACAATTTGAACACACTGACTGGTCTAAAGAGAAATGGCGCAACATTTTGTGGACGGATGAAAGCAAGATTGTTCTTTTTGGGTGTAAGGGCCACAGACAGTTTGTCAGACGACCCCCAAACACAGAATTGAATCCCCAGTACAGAGTGAAGCCGGGGGCACAAGCATCATGATATGGGGATGTTTCTCATACTCTGGTGTTGGGCCTATTTATCACTTTATACCAGGGATCATGGATCCGTTTCAATCCAAATACTTGAGGAGCTCATGTTGCCTTATGCCCAAGAGGAAATGCCCTTGAGATGGGGGTTTTAACAAGACAACGACCCCAAACTCACCAGTAAACCAGCAAAGAGTGACGTTATGGAGTGGCCCAGTCCCCCCAATACAAAAGAAAACTTGTGGGGTGACATGGGGTGTGAGGCAAAAGCAAGAAATGCATTTGGAATTGTGGAAGAGGTTGTTGGAAGTTGGTGGAGTCCATACAACACAGATGTGCAGCACAAACACTGTTATACAACTCAATATTAGTTCCCTCATTCAAAGGAAAACAACAGCTTGGAACATCTTTCACTTCATACAGTCAATGAGTTGGGAAAGAGGAATGCAGGGACTGGTATTTTTTTGGAACAGCCTAATATTCCCTTTTCTTAACACAAATGTGATCAGTTTCTTCATGTTTTGATTTGGAATAGAATGTGCAGTGTTCCCAATGCATTTGCCTGGATGGAAATAAAACCTATTATAAGGATTTAGAGCTTGATTCACTTTTTTTTTTAACACACTGCTATTATTCTGAACACAACTGAGCCCTGATTAATAATATCTAAATAACTAACAAATTGTTTGATAAATTCCTAGCCATATTCATTTTTAGTTCACCTTAAAGGGATACTGTCATGGAAAAAAAAACATTTTTCAAAATGAATCAGTTAATAGTGCTGCTCCAGCAGAATTCTGCACTGAAATCTATTTCTCAAAAGAGCAAACAGATTTTTTTATATTCAATTTTGAAATCTGACATGGGGCTAGACATATTGTCAATTTCCCAGCTGCCCCCAGTCATGTGACTTGTGCTCTGATAAACTTGAATCACTCTTTACTGCTGTACTGCAAGTGCAAGTTAAAGTAATATCACCCCCTCCCTTTTCCCTCCCAGTAGCCAAACAAAAGAACAATGGGAAGGTAACCAGATAACAGCTCCCTAACACAAGATAACAGCTGCCTGGTAGATCTAAAAACAACACTCAATAGTAAAAACCCATGTCCCACTGAGACACATTCAGTTACATTGAGAAGGAAAAACAGCAGCCTGCCAGAAAGCATTTCTCTCCTAAAGTGCAGGCACAAGTCACATGACCGGGGGCAGCTGGGAAACTGACAATATGTCTAGCCCCATGTCAGATTTTAAAATTGAATATAAAAAAGTCTGTTTGCTCTTTTGAGAAATGGATTTCAGTGCAGAATTCTGCTGGAGCAGCACTATTAACTGATTCATTTTGAAAATGTTTTTTTTTCCCATGACAGTATCCCTTTAAAGTGCAAGGCTAAGAGACACAAGCGGATGGAGGCCCCCTGTCCTGCAACGTTTGGAATTCCAAGTATTTTATACTGGTTTGTAACAAATGCAGATCCAATGGGACAGGTTTTATAGAAGCTTCTGCAAGGATAACAATGCCGGGGTTAAATCATTTATTTGTACAAAGTAGTTCCGAACTGCCGGGAGTTATTATTATTATTATTATTATTATTAGCCATAAATATTTCATTGTGTCCAGTAATGCGGCACCGGGAGGCGTTTCATTAACCGTCATACTGCAAGTGATCCAGTAAATTCATAACAAGAGGCATTTACCGTATATACTCGAGTATAAGCAGAGTTTTTCAGCCCCCAAAATATGCTGAAAAACTCTACCTCGGCTTATACTCGGGTCAAGGGCAAAAACGGTCGCCGGCGCCCAAGAATAGTCGCCGGCGCCCAAGAATAGTCGCCGGCGTCCATGAATAGTTTTCCTAAGCAGAAGAACATCAGAGCAGCCTCTTTCTTTCTCCTGACAACTTCCTTGACTACTTGGTGGTCAGACTGATCAGAAACTGACCAGCAGGTGGCGCTGTTGTAACAAAATTCCTTCATATTAACAGCACATGTATCCCTTAATATCTTGGAATAAAAAGAAAATAAATAATGAATGTAAATTGCCTAAAGTGCTCAGAATAGCACCCTCATCAATTTTACACTGACTTGTTTTAAAGGTTTACTTATCATATAACCCTTCCATGGCCTGTGCTGCCTAGGAATGCTCCAAGATCATGAGAGATTACCCAGAAGGCACACCCAACCCAGAGAAATGACAATAAGGGCCAAGATTTGAGTTACCTCAAGTTGATGCAGTAAGGCTTTGCCTTTTTTGTTGATCTCAACCATTAGCGTGAAGACGGCGACTTTAATATCCTGTTCCACCTGCTTCTGGTTCTGATTAACTTCAAGGATTCTAAAGGGGGCAAAAAAAAGATGCTTTTTACATTGGCATTACAGTTCGTTATTGCGGGTGAAGAAGCAAAGTGCTGCGTCAGTGGTTCAAAAGTTTGAAGAGAAGCAACTGAGAGAGTTAAAGGATAAGTAAACCTTTAAAATAATTGAATGTAAAATTCACGAGAGAGCTATTCTAATAAATTTTGTCATTTACATTCATTATATATATATTAGATATTAAGGGATACATGTGCTGTTAATATGAATACATTTTGTTCCAACAGCGCCACCTGCTGGTCAGTTTCTGACCAGTCTGACCACCAAGTAGTCAAGGAAGTTGTCAGGAGAAAGAAAGAGGCTGCTCTGATGTTCTTCTGCTTAGGAAAGATTTGAGAAAGATTTCTAATTGTTTTCCTAAGCAGAAGAACATCAGAGCAGCCTCTTTCTTTCTCCTGACAACTTCCTTGACTACTTGGTGGTCAGACTGGTCAGAAACTGACCAGCAGGTGGCGCTGTTGGAACAAAATTCATTCATATTAACAGCACATGTATCCCTTAATATCTTGGAATAAAAAGAAAATAATTAATGAATGTAAATGACAAAAGTGCTTAGAATAGCACTCTCATCAATTGTACATTCACTTATTTTAAAGGTTTACTTATCCTTTATCAGCTCAGGAACCAAAAAGACCAATGCAGCAGAGGGTTATGTCATTGCTAGGAGACACAATCTGCATACAAATGCAAAGTTAGCTGGTAACAACAGAAGTAGCTTTATGTAATGGGAAAAAATTTGTACAGACATGCTGTCCAGAATGCTCAGGACCTGGGGGTTTTTCAGATAATGGATCTTTTTTTGGATCTCCATACCTCAAGTCTACTTGAAAATAATTTAGATATAAATCCCAAAAGGATTGTTTTGCCTCCAATACGTATTAAAGGGGTTGTTCACCTTCGAGTCAACCGTTAGTATGATGTAGGGAGTGATATATGAGACAATTTGCAATTGGTTTCCATTTTTTATTATTTGCAGCTCTCCAGTTTGTAATTTCAGCCGTCTGGTTGCTGTGGTCCAAATTCCCCTAGCAACCATACATTGATCTGAGCAAGAGACTGGAATACTAATAAGGAGAGGGCATGGATTAAAGTAGCAATAACAATACATTTGTAGCCTTTAAAAGCATTTGAAATCTGGAAAGAGTCAGAAAAAAAGTAAAATAATTAAAAAAAAAAGTTGCCATTCTTTAACATACTAAAGGTGAAACCACCCCTTTAATGATATCTTAGGTGGAATCAAGTACAAGGTAAAAGGAAAGCATTATAATCAAATAATAATAATCAAAGATGGAGTCTATGGGAAAGTGCCTTTTCTTAATTCTAAGCTTTTTTGATAACGGGGTTTTCCGGATAACAGATCTCATGCCTGTAGAAGAAGAGTGGGGTTCTTTTTACAGCAATTTAAAGCCGGTCTGTGTGACCCATTCAGCGCTTACCGGTTTTGGATTTGGTCTCCGGTAAATTTAATGTATTTGTTCTTCTCCGTTAATTTTGCAATCAACGTGTCCATGATGACTTTCTGGCTCTGAAATGCTTCTTCTATAAACTGATACCTGGAAAACAAACAAACAAATAAAAAGTTAAATCAAATTGCACAAATGGCAGAGCAACTATCCAAAGGGAATTGGCTAAAAGCGACAAAGAATAAAGGAAACAAAGGGAAATGGCTTACACGGAATAATGGATACGTATAGCAGGAGGGCTCAAAACATTCTGCAATGGGATATGGGGACACAGAATTTAAAAGCCTGAAGAATAGGCCTTGTGCTGAACATCAATTAAAAAAATGGCAAAAAGAAATAAATATCTATGGTTTTTGTTAGCTCTTGCATTAAAAACTAAGCAAATAAATCTGAAACCGAAACTAAAATCACATTACACAATCATAAAACGAAGCCCTCTGTATAAACAGACCCCCCTCCCGCGCCTTTGCTCTTTTAAGCAGCAGCTTCGTTTGGATGGTGCTTGAATGAACCAGGCAGCAGACTTTCAATTTCCGATTCTACTTTATGTTCAAGAAATATAAAAAAACACACAGATAAGTAAAGTAACTAGGGATCCCCCGAATCCACTATTTGGATGCACGAATCCCCAGTCAGCTGAGAAGCCCTCTGTATAAACAGACCCCCCCTGCCGTGCCTTTGCTCTTTTTAGCAGCTGCTTCGTTTGGATGGTGCTTAAATGAACCAGGAAGCAGACTTTCAATTTCCGATTCTACTTTATGTTCAAGAAATAGATAAAAACAAAACACACAAATAATTGAAGTAACTAGGGATGCACCGAATCCACTATTTGGATGCACAAATCCCCAGTCGGCTGAGAAGCCCTCTGTATAAACAGACCCCCCTGCCGAGCCTTTGCTCTTTTTAGCAGCTGCTTCGTTTGGATGGTGCTTAAAGGAACAGTAACACCAAAAAATGTAAGTGTTTTAAAGTAATGAAAATATCATGTACTGTTACCCTGTGCTGGTAAAACTGATGTGTTTTCTTCAGAAACACTACTATAGTTCATATAAACAAGCTGCTGTGTAGCAATGGCGGAAATAGAAAAACAGCTATATGGCACAGGTTAACTAATGGATAACAGATAACACCATTAGACAGACAGAGCTTATCTGCTATCTGCTGTGTAACTTGAGCTTTTTCTCCTTTGAATGGCTGCCCCCATGGCTACACAGCAGCTTATTTATATAAACTATAGTAGTGTTTCTGAAGCAAACACACCAGTTTTACAAGTGCAGGGCAACACTTCATTATATTTTCATTACTTTAAAACACTTTTATTTTTTGATGTTACTGTTCCTTTAAGTGAACCAGGAAGTAGACAGTGACTTCATATTCAATTTCCGATTCTACTTCATGTTCAAGAAATAGATAAAAACAAAACACACAAATAATTGAAGTAACTATGGAATGCACCGAATCCACTATTTGGATGCACAAATCCCCAGTCGACCGAGAAGCCCTCTGTATAAACAGACCCCCTCCCGTGCCTTTGCTCTTTTTAGCAGCTGCTTCGTTTGGATGGTGCTTAAATGAACCAGGAAGTAGACAGTGACTTTATATTCAATTTCAAATTCTACTTTATGTTTAAGAAATATAAATACCGAACCAAATCTTTTGCATATGCAAATTAGGGTCGGGATAGGAAAAAGTGGAACATTTTTTTTTTTTTACTTCCTTGTTTTGTGATGAAGTCACTTGATTTCCCTCCCACCCCTAATTTGCATTCTGCCGAATCCTGCTGAAAAAGGCTTGTCTCCTGCCATACACGCACCGAATATCGTATGGAAACGTTTTGTACGATATTATCGGTGAGTCTACGGCCACCTATAATCCGTTTGTATCAAGAGGCTACCTGTGTTCTTTGTGTTCCTGGAGCTGACAGTCTCTGCACGTGAGTTTGTCGCAGGTCTCGCAGTAAAGTTTCAGTTGCTCCTTCTTGTGGAAAGGGCAGAAGACCGGCCGCTGGCTATTGGCTCCAACTGCTTCAGAGGAGAAACCATCTCAAGTCATAAAATGAGAAACTACAAATATACATCGCTTAGCAACTTTGCAATTGGTCTTCGTTTAAAAAAAATTAATAATCAATTTTTAAATTACAGGTATGGGATCGGTTATCCGGAAAACCCATTATCTAGAAAGCTCTGAATTACGGAAAGGCCGTTTCTCATAGACTCTAATTCATCCAAATTTTAAAAAATGAATTCTTTTTTTCGGTGTAATAATAAAACAGTCGCTTGTACTTGATCCCAACTAAGATATAATTAATCCTTATTGGAGGCAAAACCTCCAATAAGGATTAATTGGCTTTATTTAATTTACATGATTTCCTAGTAGACAATGCATGAAGATCCAAATTACGGAAAGATCTGTTATCCAGAAAGCCCCAGGTCCTGAGCATTCTGGATAACGGGTCCCATACCTGTATTTGCTTTCCTCTTCCGTCTCTTTCCAGCTTTTAAATAGGGTTCACCGACCCCATGCAGCCGGAATAACTACTGCTGTATAGGGATGCACCGAATCCACTATTTTGGATTGGGCTGAACCCCCGAATACTTCATGAAAGATTCGGCTGAATACCGAGCCAAATCCTAATTTGCATATGCAAATTAGCTGTGGGAAGGGGAAAACTTTACTTCCTTGTTTTGTGTCAAGTGATTTCCCTCCCGCCCCTAATTTGCATATGCAAATTAGGAATTGGTTCGGCTGGGAAGAAGGATTCGGGCAAATCTGAATCCTGCTGAAAAAGGCCGAATGCTGAACCGAATCCTGGATTTGGTGCATCCCTAATACTGTATGAGGCTACAATTATTATTATTATTATTATTAACATGTATTTATATAGCGCCAACATATTGCGTAGCACTGTACAATGTCACTGTCAGTTATTACAGGTATGGGACCGGTTATCCAGAATGCTCGGGACCTGGGGTTTTCTGTATAACAGAACTTTCCGTAATTTGGATCTTCATACTTTAAGTCTACTATAAAATCATATAAACATGAAATAAACCCAATAGGCTGCATTTATTATATCTTAGTTGGGATCAAGTACAAGCGACTCTTTTATTATTACAGAGAAAAAGCTGAATTAAAAAAAAAAAAACACCAAAAAAAAGACCAACTGCAAATTGTCTAAAAAATAGCACTCCCTAGGTCATACTAAAAGTTAATAGGTAAGCTACCCCTTTAATTGTAAGGCAGTTTTATACTAGTTTTAACACTTTAAGCAGCTAAAAAAAAAAAAAAGCTAATAAGAAAAACCCAACTCAATTCTATGCAACTTTTCTGTTGGCCTTTTTATAGTTTTTTTAATTATTTGCCTTCTTCTTCTAACCCTTTCCAGCTTTCAAATGGGGGTCACTGACCCCATCTAAAAAGCAAATGCCCGGTAAGCTACAAATGTATTGTTATTGCTACTTTTTATTTTACTCCTCTTTCTATTCAGGCCTCTCCTATTCATATTCCAGTCTCTCATTCAAATCAATGCATGGTTGCTAGGGGAATTGGGACCCTAGCAACCAGATGGCTGAAACTACAAACTGCTTAATAAAAAGCAAAATAACGCAAAAACCACAAATAATAAAAAATGAAAACCAATTGCAAATTGTCTCAGAATATCCTTCTAGACATCATACTAAAAGTTGACTCAAAGGTGAACAACCCCTAGCTCATTGGTGGGTCTTCCATGAAGCTCGTTGGTTTGTCTTCTGTGAAGTTTTTGGGAAAACAGATGAGGTTAAAGGGTGCGGTAAAATTGCTGAGGCTTAAAGGGGCAGCAAATCCAAATACAACAACAGTGTCCTTGCTACTGCTCAACTGCAAATAAGGCACTTTTTAACGCAATTTTTTTGGTGTTACTGCTCCTTTAAGCAAAGCTCTTCACTTACCAGGCGGGACTTCTTCCTTCTGTCGCACAGTGTGGTCCTTGGTGAACTTCACTCTCTGATGGGCCTGCACACAATTCTTGCACAACCACTCCACACACTCCACACAAAAGCCCAGAGCCTCTGCGTTGTCCTCGCAGCTTGTGCACACTTGCTAAACGCACAGGGAAATAGAAGATTTATATCAATAAATGATCAATTCAAGGGGTAGTTGGTTACTAGGGTACTTTGGATACACAGTAGATAACAGATAAGCTCTGTAGTATACAATGGGATTCTCCAGAAATTATCTATCTACTGTGTATCCTGTGCTTGAATGGCTGCCCCCATGGCTACACAGCAGCTTGTTTATATAAACTATAGTAGTACTTATCTGTTATCTACTATGTATCCTGTGCTTGAATGGCTGCCCCCATGGCTACACAGCTGCTAGTTTATATAAACTATAGTAGAGGTTGTATAGCAAACACACCAGTGCAGGGAAAGTACAATATAAGTTAATTGTTTTTAATATTTTGTTTTTTATTTAAATTTTTTTTTATTGGTGTTACTGTTCCTTTAGGAAAGGCCCAAGCTTGCTCTGTCCCATCAGTACAAGAGATTTAAAAGATATTCCCCTCAAATAACCAACGGCGGACAGGACTCACCTGACTTGGTTTCTCAACGGTACTACTGGGAACCTCGGTGGTGTCCCGGACAAAAAAGTTCTCAATGATGTCCCTTTCGGCGCACTCCTGACTGCACACGGGACAGCGAATAACCCCAACTGTAAAAAAATAGAATGAAAAGGAGGCAAATGTAATACATGTATAGTTCACAGGTCTTAGCATGTGGTGCTTGTACTATCGGTTCTGACTACTGAAACAATACAGAAAAGGCATGGATCGGAATGAAGTCTTTGCTGGAGGAGAGCTCGTGGGTAGGGTTATCGTACAGCTCGGGAGATTTTTGAACCCGTAGAAACCAGGCAGGAGGTTCTGAACTGAACAGGCGGCAATATTACCTTACATGCCCTTGGCTTGTCTTGTTTCTCTGTAGCAGCACAGTCAGCCAGAGCTCTGACCTTCTCAATAGTTACATTGGGATACATTGCTCTGTAGATATACTGTGTGCGTGTCAGTGCCAAATATATAAACTAATGTAATATGACATTATTTGTGAAAGTGATTAACTTAAAGGACATTAACTTAAAACAAGCTGCTGTGTAGCCATCGTGGCTACACAGTAGATAACAGATAAGTACTACTATAGTTTATATAAACAAGCTGCTGTGTAGCCATGGGGGCAGCCATTCAAGCACAGGATACACAGTAGATAACAGATAAGTACTACTATAGTTTATATAAACAAGCTGGTGTGTAGCCATGGGGGCAGCCATTCAAGCACAGGATACACAGTAGATAACAGATAAATATTACTATAGTTTATATAAACAAGCTGCTGTGTAGCCATGGGGGCAGCCATTCAAGCACAGGATACACAGTAGATAACAGATAAGTACTACTATAATTTATATAAACAAGCTGCTGTGTAGCCATGGGGGCAGCCATTCAAGCACAGGATACACAGTAGATAACAGATAAATATTACTATAGTTTATATAAACAAGCTGCTGTGTAGCCATGGGGGCAGCCATTCATGCACAGGATACACAGTAGATAACAGATAATTACTATTATAGTTTAAATAAACAAGCTGCTGTGTAGTCATGGGGGCAGCCATTCAAGCACAGGATACACAGTAGATAGTTAAGTACTACTATAGTTTATATAAACAAGATGCTGTGTAGCCATGGGGGCAGCCATTCAAGCACAGGATACACAATAGATAACGGATAAGTACTACTATAGTTTAAATAAACAAGCTGCTGTGTAGCCATGGGGGCAGCCATTCAAGCACAGGATACACAGTAGATAACAGATAAGTACTACTATAGTTTATATAAACAAGCTGTTGTGCAACCATGGGGGCAGCCATTTAAGCACAGGATACACAGTAGATAAGTCTGGAGCTGTAACAAGTGGTTTATTACGAGCAGCACAAAGTTATATAAATGTGTTCCTATAAAGGGTTTTTTAAAACGTAAAATAATGCATTAATATCACATGGCACATTCAGTAAATAGTACCAATGAGCTGCTCCTCATGGGTGGGTGTTGCCTGCATAAGTGGTTTCTATGTGCTGCTCCTCATGGGTTTGGCCTATGTAAATGGTTTCTATGTGCTGTTCCTCATGGGTAGGTGTGGCCTGTGTAAGTGGTTTCTATGTGCTGATCCTCACGGGTGGGTGTAGCCTGTGTAAGTGGATGGGCGGGTACATGGGCGTGGGCTGTGTAGGTGGTTTCTAAGTGCAGCTCCTCATGGGTGTGGCCTGTGTAAGTAGTTTCAATATCGTACTTCACATAGGATGGTGTTAAGGACCTTAAAATGTATTATGGAAGAACATCTTCAAATAAAATCATGTCATGTGAGACAGGGATAGAAGAAAAAAATTATTATTTTAGTCTTTTAATATACCGATGAAAACAAAAGAAATAAGTGTTTTATTTGTTTCTTAAATTCACATTTCAGAACCAAATATGGAAATTGATTAAATTTGCCCTTTATAATTTTATTGAACAATTTGCAAGGTATGCCTAAAAATATAAAATGTTAAATAAAGTCTCCACTTGCCAGTAACGAGGCTATAGGAGGTTTTTTTCCCCCTGCTGGATAGAAATTTAAGGGGAAACTTAATTTTCGCTTCTCTCTGCTCTCACAATGATTAAACACGACAAACGTGGCTTGTGAGAGCAATCTCCAACAAAATCTCATTTTTATTAGCACACTGGCCCGTCGCCTCTGGGAACTGCCTCAAACTGGTTTCCACTGGATTGAGCTAAAAAAAATCCAGCCAGAAGGTCTTTCATCTTAGGTTAAACCATTCTGAAAGGGGAAGAGCATCCAAAAGCTTAAAAACATCCCCCCCCCCCACTCAGTTTAAGTGGAATGTGCAACAATTATCTCTCAATCTTTTCAGGATTTAAAAAAAAAAAAAAAAAAAACTAATTAAAATGATAAAAATTTTACATTTAGCAATAAAGTTTAGCGAAATGAAAGAAAAAATTGCTAAAGGCCACAAAAAAAAAAAAAAACCTGCATTGCATTAATCTTGATCGAAGGCTCTGCAGAGCAAGAGAGAATTTCGGGGGGAAATAAAAACCCCAAGGAATTAGCCGAGATGTAAAGTTTTTGGCAGCCAGTCCATGTCCATTTCATAGGTTTTTTTTCTTTCAGTGTAGGCAAAACTTAATTTAGAACTGTTTTAGCCGTCAACCGCAAATAAAAACAGGCAGTTGAAAGCAGGGTTTCCATTCCAATGGAGATGGTTTCATGGCGGATGGTGGTTGAGGGATCCAACCACAAAGTTTCACTTAAATAGACATGCTCTAAAAATGATGAATATTAAGATGGTTAAAATTAAAATTTGAGAGTTAAAGCATAAGTAAACCTTTAAAACAAGTGAATGTAAAATTGATGAGAGTGCTATTCTAAGAACTTTTGCAATTTACATTCATTATTTATTTTCTTTTTATTCCAAGATATTAAGGGATACATGTGCTGTTAATATGAATGAATTTTGTTCCAACAGCGCCACCTGCTGGTCAGTTTCTGACCAGTCTGACCACCAAGTAGTCAAGGAAGTTGTCAGGAGAAAGAAGGAGGCTGCTCTGATGTTCTTCTGCTTAGGAAAGATTTAAGGAAGGTTTCTAATTTTATTCCTAAGCAGAAAAACATCAGAGCAGCCTCTTTCTTTCTCCTGACAACTTCCTTGACTACTTGGTGGTCAGACTGGTCAGAAACTGACCAGCAGGTGGCGCTGTTGGAACAAAATTTATTCATAATTATTGGCAGCACATGTATCCCTTAATATCTTGGAATAAAAAGAAATAATGAATGTAAATGACAAAAGTGCTTAGAATAGCACTCTCATCGATTTTACATTGACTTAAGGTGGCCATAGACGTAACAATATGATCTTTCTTGGAAAAGATGTTTCCAACAAAGATCATTCTTTTCAATACACACGTGTAGAACTGAATCGTTAGATATACAGGTAGATATATGGGAAGAAACAATAGAATTCTACCTGTATCTGACGATTCAGCACTAACAGTGGGCGATGTTTGGGTCCCTTCAAAGGCACCCGATCAAAATTTTCGGTCCAGCCCGATCGGCAGAAGACTTGGATATCGGTCGGCTCTTTTTCCATCATACACGCAACGAATATCGAAAATTAGTTTTGTGCAATATTATCTGTGCGTCTATGGCCACCTTTATTTTAAAGGTTTACTTATCCTTTAAGGGTTGGAGCCCAAAACTGCCCCCATACTCCAGGTGAGGCCTTACCTGGGACCTATAAACAAGCAAAATTATGTTTTCATCCCTTGAGTTAATGCCTTTTTTTTTATACAAGACAGAACTTTATTTGCTTTAGTGGCCACAGAATGACACTGCCTGGAATTAGACAACTTGTTATCCACAAAAATCCCCAGATCTGTCTCAATTAAGGAAACTCCCAACACACTGCAAGGAAACTCCCAACACACTGCCAGATGAAAAGGGTGTATGAAAAATAGTAGGGAATAAAAGGTCAGTGAGCAGATTTCCAACATATTTTTCCAGCTTCACCATAACCGCTCCATTCCAGTACTGCTCTGTGGTATTAACAACTGCTCCATCTACTTCAGCCATGTTGAAATGACTATGAATGCTCAAACCTGCTGATATCCATTGTTTATTTTAGAGGGAAGAACTTCCACATTAAATCTGGATGGAATTTTAGAAAGTGACTCTATTGACAACGACCTCAATTCTCCTGTCCGATTTTGCCCAAAAAAAATGTTGAAGCTTTTTTAAACTGTGTCGTTGGAGAACTGGGTGCGGTGAATTTTAAAACAGAACCCCTTGGCCACTTTTAGAAATTGAAATGGCAGTTGACAATATCTTGAAAGAGGCTTCAGGCGTTCACGGGGGCCCCAAATATGCACTAAAAAAAAAAGATTTATTGGTTTATATTTAATAATGAACGTATCCTTAGGGCCTTATGCATTTCATGCCCTTGAGGCACTTAGTCGTGGGCTGGGAGTTGATTTGGTTCTGTTGACCATATTTTATTGTAGCTTATATGTATGGCTGCCATGTTGATTCCTAAACATTATAAGGGTGTAAGCACAAAGCATTGGAGTGATTTGCTGCTTCCATATCAACTTTTAAGGGAATATATTTATAGAGTGCTTGAAGTTTAGTGGGTAAATGGTGATGCTAATATTAATAATCGCCTTCCCGGAGGTGGGTCGATGAGGAGAAACTGCTCTCAAGCTTCACAAATTAAACATTTTTATTGAGTTTTATTCAACTCGGCTTGTTACAGATGTAAGGCTGAAGTTTATTCACTACGTTGTTTTTTTATACACTTTTTTGAGAAATTTCCTGTTATCTGTATTTTTTTTTTTTTAGAAATGGTCAGTGGAAGGTATTGCTGTAGGACAGGTGATTAACTTGAGAGAGTCTTGACCATCTGCGTTTAATTTTACCACCGTGTTGCCAGGAAGAAATTGGAAATAGTCCATCAAAAATTTTTCATGATTGTAAAGTTATCGACCATCTGGGCCAAATGTTTTTCTGCTTAGGAAAGATTAGAGAAAGGTTATAATTGTTTTCCTAAGCAGAAGAACATCAGAGCAGCCTCTTTCTTTCTCCTGACAACTTCCTTGACTACTTGGTGGTCAGACTGGTCAGAAACTGACCAGCAGGTGGCGCTGTTGGAACAAAATTCATTCATATTAACAGCACATGTATCCCTTAATATCTTGGAATAAAAAGAAAATAATGAATGTAAATGACAAAAGTGCTTAGAATAACACTTTCATCAATTTTACACACTTATTTTAAAGGTTTACTTATCCTTTAATTTTAAAGAACTTGTGCAATGTGCAGCTATTCCTTGTGCTTATGACGCAGATGGCACTAAGTGGTTCTCGGGGTTTGCCCACTACACTTAAAACTAAAAAAAAAATGGAAATAGCTAAAATTACCTCCAAAACAAGAAATATGAGGCATCTAAATACCTGAAACCAACTCACGTGACATCCACATGGCAGTTGGTATTGAAATTTTTGAAATGTTTTTTTTAGAAAGACTCCAGGACTTTCTAAAGTGCAGACTAGTAAACTTTTGTGAAAGCATCTGGAGCCTTTCCAATGTTTGCATTACAGGCCCACCATGGGGGGGGGGGGTTGGTCAAGAGGCCTGCAACTGAACAACCAATGATAAAAGAGTAAAGTCCGATAAGAGCATATGACCATATGAATGTGCACAAGGCTGATGTGAAGTGTCCACCATTGATAAACTGGTGAGG
Source organism: Xenopus petersii (assembly GCA_038501925.1). NCBI lineage: Eukaryota > Metazoa > Chordata > Amphibia > Anura > Pipidae > Xenopus > Xenopus petersii. The sequence continues at coordinate 133,685,087 of CM076677.1, forward strand.
GAGTCTGGACGTGATGATAAAGGTGCCGATTCTTAGGGTAAGGACACACTGGCCGATTTGTCGCCAACGTTTTAAAAAAGTAAATCGCAGCGACAAGACAATCGTCTTTTTTGAACAGACGATTCACTGGCAGGGAGAGCAAGAGAAGAGCTTAACCAGACCCACCGGTGACCCGAAGATTTTGTGCAGGAGCCAACCAGACCCAAGGGTCCCAGGAGTTTCAAACCGACCCACTCATCACTACGAGCCACCCCTTTGATTGGCTGATGGAAAGGCCCCTAGTATGACTGTAATGGGGCCCATGTATAATTTCCGGACAGTGCTTCAGTCCGACCTAAATGTTTGGGCCAAAAAGTGCCAGTAGCGGGATTGTCTAGTGAATGGTCATTGCTGTGGGTTTCCAAAGGGAACTCAGACTTTTGCAACATTGTGTAAATACACTAACAATCAGGAGGAGTTGGGCAAATGCTGATTTCAAGAGTAACTGTTGCTACTGAAATCAACACAATGTTACTCTTCTTGTGCTATGGGGTTGGGTCTTTTGGGTGAACTAGTTGCTGCCTCAGTGTGTTGCTGGGTTTAAAGCAGATAGGGATATGGTGTTTTTTAAAAATCCTTTTTCCGACACCCCAGCTACATGTATGGGAGGACCAAGTTCTTTCTCCTGTCCTGTTTTCCACCTTCACCGGTAGTCTTGTTATTGCTTCTCTTTCACAAAATTTTCACAAAGGCCCAATCTGGATACCCACATGTTTTCAGGGCCCCTCTGAGATGTTCCATCTCTTTCACTGTAGCCTCTATGCTGGTGGTGGATCTGGTCTTCTCTGTGATGCAGAGTTTTGATGACCACCAGTTTGTGATGATCTAGTGCAGGGGTCCTCAACCGTGGACACTCATGCACCGGGACGCCGAGCCCAGCCCACAAAAACGAGGTGCACCCAAATTGGACGCAGCGTGTCCAAACTTGCTGCTGACCCCTTGCAAACAAAGAACATTTTTTTGCACTGGTCACCGGTCCAAAAAAGGTTGGGGACTTCTGATCTAGTTGATGGTGAGAGTCAAACAGCAGGTACTGGTCTGTGTGGGTAAATCCTGTATTTCCAGCTATCCACCCTCTCCGACTCTTACCAAACAGTCCAAAAATACCAGTGGTTTATCTTTCACATCCAGAGGATACTGTATATTCCCGAAGAAAGATCCTATTTACAGGTTGTTCTGAATTGAGAAAGCCGATGACTGGTGCAACGTCTTCAAGGAGAAAACACAGCAAGTCCGGTTGAGTTAACTTATTTCTACAGATATACCATGACCTGGATGAATGAGAATATTCGCAGACAGTTTAGCTTTCGGCTTTATCTCCGCATAAAGGATAACAATTTAGAGAAATTTCACAGAGCCGGCCCTATACGCAGGAGACAAGATCAACAAACATGTGCCGTGCGATACTAATTACACCCCGTCACGCGGCCATGAATCTAAACGCTCCATGAACAGATGCACAACAAATTCACTAGACGCTGCGCTTAAACACATCACCGATCTGCAGCCCACGGGGTTTGTGCAAGGTCAGGATCTTGCTGTGGGGAGGGTTCGTTTAATGGGATTATCCCCCCTCCCCGTGTGAGATTAGGCACACAAACAAACCCACGTGCAGACGACACATGCAGAGCATACACACACACACACACACACACACACAGAGCACACACACACACACACACAGAGCATACACACACACACAGAGCATACACACACACACACAAACACAGAGAGCATACACACACACACACACAGAGCATACACACACAGAGCATACACACACACAGAGCATACACACACACAGAGCATACACACACACACACACAGCATACACACACACACACAAACAGAGCATACATACATACACACACACACACAAACAGAGCATACATACACACACACACACACAAACAGAGCATACATACATACATACACACACACACACACACACACACAGTGGCCACGTGGATGGGAAGGCACTTGTTGCAAAACCTCCAAAACGGCACCTGAACGCGAGAGGCGACCCTTGAAAAATATAAACATTTGTCTAATAAAAAAAACCCCACAATTCTAAGGACGTTTTCAATGTAGATTAAAAATATTATTTTAAAGTTATTTGCAACAGTTGCTTTTGAAATCAGCATTTGATCAACTCCTGATTGTTACTTTATTTACACAATGTTACAAAAGGTCCCTTTGGAAACCTGCAGCAACGGTCATTCACCAGACAATCTCCCTACTGGCACTTTTTGGCCCAAAAATCAGGGTCAGACTGGAGCACTGTACAGAAATTATAATCAGTCACTGACACAGTGGAGCTTACAATCTAAGGGCCCTACCACAGTCACACACACTAGGGGCCATTGTATCAGGAGCCAATCAAAGGGTGGATCATAGTGATGAGTTGGCCGGCCCAAAACTCGTGGCACCCGCAGGTCGGGCTGTACAAAATCTTCATGTCACAAATGCTCTCCCCGTCCATGACTTATCACTGCCGGCTTCAATCACCTAAATTTATAGACGCCCGCCCTGATTTTGTGATGTCAAAGTGGGACAGGCGCGGGTCTATAAATAGAGGGAATGGCGGGCCGGGGGCAAGTTGTGCCTTTATATAGTCACAGAACAACCCCTCAGTGACTTCTAATATCCTTATCATTTACAGTAGGGGGTACATTATCCCTTATAATACATGAGTGATACTCAGAGTTCCCTATATAACTCAGCCTGCAGCCTTGTGCCTTTATATGGTCACAGAACAACCCCTCAGTGACTTCTAATATCCTTATCATTTACAGTAGGGGGTACATTATCCCTTATAATACATGAGTGATACTCAGAGTTCCCTGTATAACTCAGCCTGCAGCCTTGTGCCTTTATATGGTCACAGAACAACCCCTCAGTGACTTCTAATATCCTTATCATTTACAGTAGGGGGTACATTATCCCTTATAATACATGAGTGATACTCAGAGTTCCCTGTATAACTCAGCCTGCAGCCTTGTGCCTTTATATGGTCACAGAACAACCCCTCAGTGACTTCTAATATCCTTATCATTTACAGTAGGGGGTACATTATCCCTTATAATACATGAGTGATACTCACTGTTCCCTGTATAACTCAGCCTGCAGCCTTGTGCCTTTATATGGTCACAGAACAACCCCTCAGTGACTTCTAATATCCTTATCATTTACAGTAGGGGGTACATTATCCCTTATAATACATGAGTGATACTCAGAGTTCTCTGTTGAATTAAGAGAATAAACAGGACCAATACAACAGTAAAATACAAGCTACAGTTACCTTCAAGACAAAGAGCGGAGTGTTACGAGACAAGAGGAAGGAGGTACCTGCCCAGCAGAGCTTACAATCTAAGTGGGTGGATAACATACACAAACAGAAGGATACATGGAGAATTAAACAGACAAGGCAAGTGAACAGGGGCATGAGGAGTCACATGGAGAAATGACATACGTAGGTATATATATATATGTATTTAGGGTTACACAGCTCCCTGTGCTATATGCACTCAGCACAAAAGCTCACACACACACGGGGTTCTGACATACACACAGAGTTTATCAGGACTGTGGGTGTATAGAGGGGGGTATAAGGTACACGTGTCTGCGACTAAACAGGGGGTTACTAGAAGGTACCGTGTGCAGGAGGATATTAGAGGATTCCCCGGCAGGAGGAACATACAGACGTGTAGGGGATTTAGTGTAAAGGTTTCCAGGAAAGGGGGAACATGTGGAACCAATGGAGTTTACACCGTCACATGAAGAAGATCCACAGGGATCAGGTGCCGTATACAAGTGGCATAAAGTTTCATGTGCAGATATGTCCCAGGCACATACAGGGGATCAGTTGCCAACGCATTGACTCTCCAGGCAGAGGATATACAGGGTGCAATGTGCAGATATGCCTCAGGCAGAGAGTATATAGGGGTGCAGATGTACCAGGCAGAGGGTATTTAAGGGGTGCAGATGTGAGCATATAGGGGTGCAGGTGTGAGTATTTAGGGGTGCAGATGTGAGCATTTAGGGGTGCAGATGTGAGTATTTAGGGGTGCAGATGTGAGCATTTAGGGGGTGCAGTATTGGGGGCAGACGGTATATAGGGGTGCAGATGTAAGTATAAAGGGGTGCAAGTGTGAGTATATTGGGGGTGCAGTATTGGGGGCAGACGGTATATAGGGGTGCAGAAGTATAAAGGGGTGCAAGTGTGAGTATATTGGGGTGCAGTATTGGGGGCAGAGGGTATATAGGGGGTGCAGTATTGGGGGGTGCAGATGTGAGTATTTAGGGAGTGCAGATGTAAGTATATAGGGGTGCAGATGTGTCAGTCAGAGGATATATAGAGGGTGCAGTATTGGGGGGCAGAGGGTATATAGGGGGACAGATGTGAGTATATTGGGGTGCAGAATTGGGGGGCAGGTGTGAGTATATTGGGGTGCAGTATTGGGGGGCAGAGGGTATATAGGGGGACAGATGTGAGTATATAGGGGGTGCAGTATTGGGGGGCAGAGGGTATATAGGGGGACAGATGTGAGTATATAGGGGGTGCAGAATTGGGGGGCAGGTGTGAGTATATTGGGGTGCAGTATTGGGGGGCAGAGGGTATATAGGGGGACAGATGTGAGTATATAGGGGGTGCAGTATTGGGGGGCAGAGGGTATATAGGGGGACAGATGTGAGTATATAGGGGGTGCAGTATTGGGGGGCAGAGGATATATAGGGGGTGCAGATGTGGGTATTTACAGGGGCAGTATTGGGGGGCAGGTGGTGCACAGACTGTGCCTAGAGGAGAGTTTAAAGGGGGGGGTCAGATAATAAAGTGAGGGGAGATGAGGGGCCACTAATTGCGGGGAAATAAGATTAGGACTCACCTTGCAGGGGGTCGGCCGAGGGGTCGGGGGGCCGCGGGTCGGACACACTCAGGAATCTCTCGGGCGGAGGGAGGCAGCGCTGACACAGGGAGTGGAGACAGGGGAGAAGTCGGGGGCTGCGGCTCTGGATGTGAGTCCGACACAAACCGCACGTCTCCAGTGAATTGAGCGCGGCCCTCTCTCCGCTCCTCTCCTCCGGGCCCTGCCGGCTCTCCGCCTCATTCTCGGCACTAGGAGAGGAGAGCGGGGCAGGCGGTTGTGTGAGGGCCGGAGCCTCTTTGTCCACAGGCCCCTCCATCAGTGAAAAGTCCCGATACTCCTCCCCGCCGCTCCGGTCGCCTCAGCTCTCCACTCTCAGCCAATGGTACAGAGCATGCGCGCTCCCAGCGCCAAAAACAGACACGCCCACTCTCAGCGCTTCTCAATAGATACGCCCACTCCCAAGAATCCTCCCTCTGTCAGCAACAGCGGCCTGCCGAGCATGCGCACTGGCGGCTTCAACCAGACACGCCCCCTACTGTCACTTCCTCCCTCTCTGACCCAGAGCTGTGGACCTTATGTTGCCACGCCTACACCCGTTTCTGCCAATGGAAGGCGAGGGTGGCCGGGAAGCAGATTGGGCGGAGTTAGGGCCACACTCCAGCCCGAGAGAAAACGGAGAATAGTTTGTTGATGTACATTTTATATTCTCCTCGAGTGGGAACGATTTAAATGCGCTAAGTATAGTCAGGACAAGTATCAACCAATCGGCTGCAAGCGTTCTGAAAGTTTGCTGCCTGCTGATTGGCTGATGTGAGGGACTTGGCTTCTTTCCTGACATATTACTCTGTATCCTGTAAATTAGACTCAGTGGGGCTCATTTATCAACACTGGGCACATTTGCCATGGGCAGTTACCTATAGCAACCAATCAGTGATTAGCTTTTTGAAGCCAGCTGTAAGTAGAACAATGAATGCAGCAATTTGATTGGTTGCCATGGGTTACTGCCCATTGGCAAATTTGCCCAGTGTTGATAAATGACCCCCACTATCTGCCTGCCCTGACCTCTAGCCTGTACATTAGACTCAGCTTCTGCCTGCTCTGACCTCTAGTCTGTATATTAGACTGTCCTTCTGCCTGCCCCGACCCCTAGTCTGTATATTACAATCTGTTTATGCCTCCACCTCTAGCCTGTACATTAGACTCTGCTTCTGCCTGTCCTGACCCCTCCAAACAAAGCAACAAACAATGGAACTCTTTATTCAGCCTTTGGTACGACCCTAAGATGCCAATCACTTTAGTTATCACAGTGTGTGCTGAGGGTTACACACAGGAGCAACTTGAGGGCAGCAGGGCATTTACATTGATACAATACTCACAGATTCATGTTCTGATTAGTTAGCTTCTCACACAGGGTAGTAGTAGGATCTCTCTATCCCTGAGTCTGACCACTTTAGTCCCTAACCTGGTGGCCTTGTCACCGCAGGGCACTAACCCTTCACTAAACTCTTTCTTGGAGCCTAAAGGTGGCCGTACATGGAGAGATCCGCTCGTTTGGCGAGGTGGGAAATATCGGGCTGATCCGGTCGTGGGCCCGAGGCCAATAAGCTGCCAACTCGGTCTGTCGACGGCTTTTATCGGCCCGTGTATGGCCACCTTTAGCTGCTCATTAACTTTCCTATAGTGACACTACATTACACTTATTAGGTCAGAGGAGCCCAATCTAGTGACTAAGATGCCCAGGGGACCAAAGGACCTAAAGGTTGGTAAATCCTTTACCCCCTACATTATCAAAGGAGAAGTCACCATTGTTTATTGCCTTTGTCTCTATCGCAGACACTGAGACACCAGAAATATTGGGGAAACCACGAAATGCCCAAAATCTGTGGCAGCGAGAGGCTTATTCCCCGGCAGATACAGTTTCACTGTGAGAAGCAACGACTTTGCCATTCACGATTCTCTCGGTTCCATTGGGGAGGATCTGGCTCAGAGTTGAAGCCAAGTTCACCTGTAGGCGTCGGAGCTGGTTATGTTGGGGGCCAGTGTTTTGTTTTCTCCGACCGCCATTGTTCCGTTTGTGAGCAAAGCTGTTGCGCCCCTGCTGCATATTGTAGTGACCCTGTGTGATGTGCTCTGGCTCATGCTCCAGTACATCGCCATTTTGCTCTGACTGTAACATTATTACTCATTATTTTCCTATATTATATTTTATGCTCATTGCTAGGTGAAGGGAAGTCAAGTAAGTTTCCCCTAGAAAAAGTCTTTTAATCCTTTAGGCATCAATGGAATATAATAAATATAATACAGTTCTTAATGTGGCACATACAGAAGATATTCTAAGTTGCCCGGGCTACAAACTTACGTGACCCAGATGCTTGAGGGGGTCTGGCAAAGTTGTTTTCCAGCTTGACATGGAGCACACAGAAAGCACCCCAAATAAATTTAAGGGGAACAGGAGTACGATTTTTTTTACCTTTCTTTGGCTAATAATAATACCTAAGTATATTTTTTTCTGAATGAGGTTTTCGTGGGGTGGAGCCCTTGATATTGACCCTCACGCTCTTCAACTATAGTATTTGATATTGTCTCTGCGTTAGACAGTCGTGTGTTTTCTGGGTGATGGGTTCTAGGCAGGGGTCGCCAAACTTTTTTGGCCCGGGGACCAAAGAAGAGCCAAATTGTTTTTCAAGGACCAGGGGAGGGGTTGGGAAGGGGGTCAGGAAGGTGTTCGGTGAGGGGGTTGGAGGGGCCGGCGTTCAATTCGGTGTGCCGGCGTTCAATTTGGCGTGCCAAACTTCAGGACTGTCCGGGCTGAGGCACTGCAGTTGGGGACCCCTGTTCTAGGGGTTTAATATATGGAACTGGCACTAAAATTGTTCTGTCTTGTACTTAGACTTAGCCTTATTTTACATTAAAGGATAAGTAAACCTTTAAACAAAATGAATGTAAAATTGATGCTTGAGTGCTATTCTAAGCACTTTTGTCATTTACATTCGTTATTTATTTTCTTTTTATTCCAAGATATTAAGGGATACATGTGCTGTTAATATGAATGAATTTTGTTCCAACAGCGCCACCTGCTGGTCAGTTTCTGACCAGTCTGACCACCAAGTAGTCAAGGAAGTTGTCAGGAGAAAGAAAGAGGCTGCTCTGATGTTCTTCTGCTTAGGAAAACAATTAGAAACCTTTCTCACATCTTTCCGCTGAGGCAGCAGTCCCAGTCCAACTGCGTATAATCCATGACATTAGTTCATGTAACCTGCAATGTGATCTGGCATCTTGGCACTGTATTTATCCTGGGGTATTATAAATGAAACAGATAATGTGTTTCTGTTTCTTGGGGTATTATTTTATAATGTTACCACTGTCTTCTCCCTCTTCTTTATGTGGCTAATGCTTCCAAATGGCTAGAGCCACATCTACCTCTGATTAGAGGACCTTGATGTGAGTTACACCAGGCACCCATGGGTGCGCCTGTTACTGCCCTTCCATAACCCAGGAACGACAGGTGGGCATCTCCCTACTTAATAGGGTTAAATTACCAATGCAGTTGCAAATTGCTGAAAAAAAAAAAACACATTTCCATATAATATTAGGCAGTTGCCCCGTTTGTGACACTTTCTCCCCATTAAAATAATTCAGTTTTATGAATGCACGGGGAATGTGAAACTAGCAGGCTTGCATTCTGTTCAAGAGACACTTGATGGCGACAGAGACACATTAGAATGATCTTTCTCCACTTCCTAATCACATCATATAATTTGATTCTTTCTTTCTATAGCGCCGACATATTCCGCGGTGTTGTCGCACAGCGTACTGGACAATGAGTGATATTATAACTGTCATAGAAGCTGACGTTACAGGGCTTTATGCTGCCATGCAATTGCAATTTAATTTAGGGATGCACCGAATCCACAATTTTGGAGTCGGCTGAACGCCGGAATCCTTCGCATAAGATTCGGCCGAATACCGAACTGAATCCGAATCCTAATATGCATATGCAGTTAGGGGTGGGAAGGGGAAAACATTTTTTTGCTTCCTTGTTTTGTGACAAAAAGTCACGTGATTTCCCTCCCGCCCCTAATTTGCATATGCAAATTAGGATTCGGATTCAGTTCGGCCGGGCAGAGGGATTCAGCCGAATCCTGCTGAAAAAGGCCAAATCCTGAACCGAATCCTGGATTTGATACATTCTTAATTTAATCAAAAATCTACCTTGTTTTATGAATGTTATAGTGATACCCCACTTGGAGGTGCAATTATTATTAGATAGGCCCCCCCTATTAGCACAGTGCATGGCTATAGGTATATAGAAATATAGGCGTAGCAGTCATTCAGCCACAATTCCAAGAATATTGAGGACTGCAAATATATTTTGATTTGGGGGGATGCCAGTGGGTGCAGGGGGAGCGTTTTGCGGGTGCAAAACGTTTATCAATGGATATTGTAACTACACTAACCATTTATTATGTAATAAAAGGTAACCATTAATCATTAATCCTTCTTGCCTCCTGTGATAAGTGGGGTGCAACAACGCCTAATAAAACTGGGGAGCCCTAAAGCTGCCGCCACCCTGGACTTGGGCTGCGACTGGGTTATTGCCCTTGAGTTTGGCTTTAGTAACCTATTGCCCAAGCTTCACTTTATTGGTACCAGACTAAAATAGGTTCTCCCCCTCCAATGTATTATCTTCATTCTATATAAAGAAGGCACCCAGTCTCTGCAGCCCCCACAGCTTGATGCTTTTGCCGCCATAGTTCCTCTATAGGTATTGGGCAGACACAGGATTGGAATTAGGGGTAGAGAGAAGGGATTAGGGAGCAACAATGGAGGGGCACTAGGACCCTAAATGGTTCCTTTAACTCCACAGGGGGGTTTAAGTAGAAGAGTTGCTGAGTGGAGGGGAGAGTTGTGGGGTCCCTTGGGTGCCCTTCTGGGTAGACCCGGCTCTCGACAGCCACTTTAAGTTATTTTTCTGAAAATAGAGAGCTGCTCATTGGCACAGACATTGCACAACTTTTAAAGGAGAACTAAAGCTAAAAATGCTGCATATTACGTTTAGGCTTCTGTCCCAGCCCTTTAGCAGGAACAATCTGTGCCCCTAAAGATGCCCCAGTAGCATCTCCATTCAGATTCACATTACACAGCAGCTTCTAAATGCCTGCAGCGCACGTCAGAATTGATTCACAATCAGCCCTTAGCATTAGCTTCTATGATAAACCAAAGTCATTTTCTGCTTGTTGATTTCCCCCGACCTCTAAGCTTAGCTTCTCCACAGCAGCCCACTGAGCATGTGCAGTGCCGCTGACTCACAAGAGATGCCTAACAAGATCCAAGATGGGGAGCTGCTGGGGAGAACCAGATCATTCCTGTTATAGGGCTGCTGGGCTGGTACAGTTAGTTCTGTATAAATGTTCTGGCCATGTTTATAGGCTTGGCTTTTAAGTGAATATACATTATATTTAAAACAATATATCAGAAGGGAGGAGAACATTGTTTCCCTTTAGTTCCAATACATGTGGGAGGCAGTTGGAGAGAATAAGAACTTGGACTTTGCACAGCGCCGAGCAGGTTGACAGTCTCTCAGTCAGGCAGAGGTCAGGGTCTTGAGGCAGCAGCTCCAGCAAATAAACCAACTTGCTTTTAGTCTTGTGATTTGTTGCTAATGATCTGCTGAAAAACAGAGGCTACTGTTATTACAATGCGGTTCCACTGATTATCTTTGAGCAGGATCAAAGCCATGGCACCAACATACATGTGGTTTAGACCAGTGATCCCCAACCAGTAGCTCATGAGTAACATGTTGCTCCCCAAACCCTTGGATGTTGCTCCCAGTGGCCTCAAAGCAGGTGCTTATTTTTTAATTTCTGGTTTGGTTACATAAATCCCATGTGTACTTCCAAACAGAGACTCCTATAGGCTGTCAGTCCACATAGGGGCTACCAAATAGCATTTGAATGTGGCTTACAGGTATAAAAGGTTGGGGACCCCTGAATAGGCTTGTGAATGGCTAAATCTGCCATGTACAGCGATTGGCACTGGGAGGGTTTGTTTGACAGTTTGGCTCAAACTAACAGTAATATCTTTTTTGGGGGCATAATCACTCTGACAATGAGGAGAGAATGACCTTCGTCAGACTTTCAGAACCATTTATCTTTCAGATCATCATATATCTGAGTACAGCTGTATGCATGCTTAGTGGGGCTGAGTGCATGTTTAATGGGGCTGAGTGCATGTTTAGTGGGGCTGAGTGCACCCTTAGTGGGGCTGAGTGCACACTTAATGGGGCTGAGTGCATGCTTAATGGGACTGAGTGCATGCTTAGTGGGGCTGAGTGCATGCATAGTGGGGCTGAGTGTATGTTTAATGTGGCTGAGTGCATGCTTAGTGGGGCTGAGCACATGCTTAGTGGGGCTGAATGCACCCTTAGTGGGGGCTGAGTGCACACTTAATGGGGCTGAGTGCATGCTTGGTGGTACTAAGTGCATGCTTAGTTGGGCTGAGTGCATGCATAGTCAGGCTTAGTGCATGCTTAACGGGGCTGAGTGCATGCTTAGTGGGGCTGAGTGCATGCTTAGTGGGGCTTAGATGTACCCTTAGTGGGACTGAGTGCATGCTTAGTGGGGCTGAGTGTATGCATAGTAGAGCTGAGTGCATGCTTAGTGGGGCTGAGTCCACCCTTAGTGGGGCTGAGTGCATGCTTAGTGGGGCAGTGAGGGGTGGGTGAGAGCTTTGGGAGGGCAGCAGTCGGTGCAATTATTGGGCTCAGGGCTGCTGTGAGGAGGGTTATTTATATGGGCACTAATGGCATGAGATCTATTATCCAGAAAGCTCCACAATACAACACTGTGAGCTCCCATGCTTCTTGATGGCTGTGCAATAACAATAATAACAAAGAGCCCAGAGGCTTGGTGACTGCGCTGATCTGATAACAACGGGGTAAAAGGCAAAAGGGCAACGGCACCAGGGAGATTCCCAGTGTTTTGCTGATCTTGCACTTTGCACTTTGATAATGTTCTGTATTGCCCCCGGCTCAATGGGGACTAATGCTGAAATTCTGAGCCTCTACCTTCCTGCTGGCCTGGAAAATGCCCCATGAGCCTTTGGGGGAAACAGTATTCCGCATAATGGAAGGACCCCTTATTTGGAAATGCCAAGGTCTCCGGGATTCCAGAGAATAAACGCTATAATGATTGATGGTACATTGTTAGATTAGATCCCAGTGCAGATGTGGGGGGCTTATTGTTATTTAGTTGGGAAGGAGGGGTGATCGACACTTATTGCTGTGTATTGTGGGTGTTCAGGGGCAGCATGTACCCAATTTAGCACATGATTCTGCTTATCAGCTCTCTCTATTGCTGGAGGCAAACACACCGGGTAACACTTGTGCCTCAGATTGGCGTAAACACAAGATGCTGGCACTGTGCTGACCACGCAGAGTAAATTTAAGACAATAAAGGGGAAAAGGAAGGGAAATTGTCCCAGATTAATTAAATTGACCCCAGTTGCTGCAATGCCAATCCTGTGACTGCCCCAATCATGCCACATCACATGGGCGGGCAATAGGGCAGAATGGCTCACAGCTGGAATATCAAAGGATATAAGATCCCTAATCCGTTGTGTCTTTAAGGGACAAGTTAACTTTAAGTGTACCAGGTCACTACCGCGTCTCCTGACATCATTGTCCCGCCCCTAAAAATCACAACCCCACCCCCTGGAGGCCAAGTTGGCAGCTTTAAGTGGCACTCCACAGCCTGCCCTTTAGATACTTCCCAGCAGGTCACACACGTTTTCAGGGGCAAGGGCGGCTATTTAGTAAGCTGACCCCACAGTCCAGACCCTGCCAATGATGTCCTCCTAGTGGTTACTGAATTTTAATTCGGATTCATTCGGATTTTTTTTATTCGTTTGTTAAAATAAGAGGCTATTTGGCAGAGAGGCCAGAACACTGAGCAGCTGCACATCGGTACATTTGTAACAATTTAAGATTTTTTTTTTATGTAGCATATTTATCGAATGTTGAACTGGAAGCTTTCACCAACTGATACACACCCTTAAATGATAAGTAAACCTTTAAAATAAGTGAATGTAGAATTGATGAGAGTGTGATTCTAAGCACTTTTGTCTTTTACATTCATTATTTATTTTCTTTTTATTCCAAGATATTAAGGGATACATGTGCTGTTAATATGAATGAATTTTGTTCCAACAGCGCCACCTGCTGGTCAGTTTCTGATCAGTCTGACCACCAAGTAGTCAAGGAAGTTGTCAGGAGAAAGAAAGAGGCTGCTCTGATGTTCTTCTGCTTAGGAAAACAATTAGAAACCTTTCTCAAATCTTTCCTAAGCAGAAGAACATCAGAGCAGCCTCTTTCTTTTAAAGGTTTACTTATTCTTTTAAAAAAAAATCATGGCAATGAATAGAAAATCCCCCCTCGTGCATTGCCCTTAATCTGCCTGTACCCATTGCTCATATAACCACAGCAACTCCCAAGACTCTTCCCTTCCATTACTGGTTAATACAGATAAGGTGACTTATCTCCTCGCAAGGTCAGCAGAGGAGCGTGGGTATTTTTAGACAATGAAAACTTATTTTGCAATTTAAATCTGGACTCAGTGAATAAATACAAGTAGGAATTTTATATCCGTCATTATTGATGATGATGATGATGATGGTAGTAAAAAATGTAAGCGAAAGCACCAAACCCATTGTATTTGGTTGTGCGCTCAGTTCTTTGCTTAACCTTTGTCTCAATTATCCCATGATCCCCCCCTAACCTCAGACATTTGGATTAACCCCAACAGGGGACAGGGCTGAGCCCACAACAAGAGACATTGGTAAAGTCCAAGTATTGCTCTCATCCAGTGGCGTAACTAGATGTTGCTGGGCCCCACAGCAAATTAATTCTAGGGCCCCCAACATATCCAGTGTTTGTCCTGTTTTAACAATATATGTTGAAATTGCTCATCAATGAGAGCCTCCTGGGCCCCCCTGCAGCCGCAGGGTCTGCTTCCTCTGTAGTTACGCCCCTGCTCTCATCTTTTTTATTTTTTAACAGTCTTGGACTGGGTGGGGGTCTTGGCCCACAAGGCTGACACATCAGGGCCCCAACCACCCCCAGGGGCCCCCTGTCCCTTACATTTCATTCAAGGCCTGACACGTTTCGTGTCTACCAGGGACACTGAGACTAAGTGCCCCTGGTAGACATAAAATGCGTCAGGCCTTGGTTCTTAATTATGGAGAATAAAATGTAAGCCTTTTAAACTTTTACAAATCTGCTTTACAGTTTTGTGGGTCCAGGCTTGTGCCGGCCTCTTTTGATGTTTCTTGGTCCTTATCCCTAAGATTACGTGAAGATAAAACATGCAACTCAATAATGCATACAGGATTAACCAATCACAAGGCTGTATCCCTGCTTCAGGTTTATGTTGCTAGACTAGTGAACTCCAGCATATTACCAAGGATTAAAGCACAGTGGAAGCAAGCAAGGCCTTTGCCCAACTGATTAATGCGAAATGATCCACCAATGAGAATCTTGTGTATACCAAGTGACATTCTTTGTTCCTGGAATGTAATTTGGACGCAATAAACACTTTATTTCTAGCACCGTACTTGCCCTTCTGATGTGTGGTTAAAGAGTAATATCAACAAGCTATTGTAGAACATTATAGAACAGTCCAGTAATCTCCCTATGTTAGATGTCTGATATAGAGCTTGTAGGCAGCCTTCTCATTGGACCATTTTCTTGCATCTATAATTAACGTCCTACTATGGAGATCTGGGAGAGTTTTCTGGAAGGTTTGTGTCTCCTATAAGCCACAGGACACTCTTCTAACGCTAAAACCCATTCAGTTACTGATTAAAAGGGCCCTGCACATTGGAAGGTATCACTCAATAAACCTATATGACCTGTTATGGTACAATAACTGACATTTGTCCTTGAGTGCATACACTTTCCAGCAAGGTTAACTAAAGACTGAGACTGCCTTTGATAAGAGACTGCAATGAACTTTATCCTCCCTTTTTTTTGGCCTGCAAGACCCGCGCAAGATCAAATGTTCTTTCTCCCAGGCCACATACAGAGTCTTTTTTTTTGTAAATGGAGCAGTTCCACTTTTTTTTATGTGGCAGAGATCCTGAAAACAAGCTCTTTAATCAGCACTGGGCGTAATAGAGTTGAATTAGGTTAGAATGCAACCATGGACAGTCACACTCTGGGTTATCAGTGAATGTTATTGAGTTGGCCTGGCTTGCACTCTAAAGAGAAGGAGATAATGCAAATCACATGGTAGTTACTGTCTTTTCATCCAAACAAATGACTCAAGAATTGCCCAGATTTGCTATAAATGGCACATTTTATGTTGTAGCTAAAACTTTTGAAGCCTGGGCATGCTCTCAGTGTACCGGACGCGGTGCCCGAGTCCAGAGCTATATTAAAAGTAAGTTTTGCAGTCATGGGTATTGTTAAAGTCAAGTAGGAAGACCATGTGTCTATTCTGATGCAGGTCCAATGTTTGGCCTTGTTTTGGCCCATTTCCTACTGTCCATTTCAGCATACAACATTCAGCTCTTGTGCATTCTAGAATGTATCGAGCTACACCTTGGCCTGGTGCTGATGCCTGTTCATCTTTGGCTTGTCCTTAAGGATTTGACTTAACTTGCTTCTACTATATTTTTTCTTCTATATTTTTTTTGGTATCTTTTAGATTATCTTCCTTGTTTGAAGGTCAGTCAAAGTAAGCTTTGCAGCTGGATGTTTTGTAGTCTTGGATATTAATGAAGTCACTCATGTGTTGATTCTGGTCTGGTACAATGTTCCACACCTTGGCCTGTCCCATTTCCTTCCCTTGGTTTCACTATGCAGCACTCGGTTCTTGTTCATTCTAAAAAGTATCAAGCTACACCTTGGCCTGGTGCTGATGCCTGTTCATCTTCAGCTTGTCCTTCAGGATTTGACTCCACTTGCTTCTTCTATATTTCTTTTTTTTTGGGTATCTTCTGGATTATCTTCCTTGTTTGAAGGTCAGTCAAACTAAGCTTTGCAGCTGGATGTTTTGTAGTCTTGGATATTGTTGAAGTCAATCATGTGTTGATTCTGGTCTGGGTACAATGTTCCACACCTTGGCCTGGCCAATTTGCTTCTCTTGGTTTCACTATGCAGCACTCGGTTCTTGTTCATTCTAAAAAGTATCAAGCTACACCTTGGCCTGGTGCTGATACCTGTTCATCTTTAGTTTGTCCTTTAGTCTTTGACTCAGCTTACTTCTTTTGTCTTTTGATAGAAGATGTAAGCTGAGCCAAAGACTGAAGGACAAACCAAAGCTGAACAGGTATCAGCACCAGGCCAAGGAGTATCTTGATATCTTGATACTTTTTAGAATGAACAAGGACAAAGTCCTTCAGTCTTTGACTCAACTTACTTCTTCTGTCATCTGTATGTTTCTTGTGTCTTCTGGATTCTCTTCCTTGTTTGGAGCTCAAACTCCTCAAGGACTTCCCTCTCAAGTAAGTGCTTAATCTCATTCCTTACCTGCTGCTTCTTCAGCTTTTGACCCTGTAGTTACTGGTCCTTCCTGCCTTATACCTACAAATGGGAATAGAGACTTGGGATGAAGACACATGGAGCTACTTGTTGTGACTACAAAATGCTCAAAAATACAGTGCCATAGACAATACTGAGAATTGCCTCTGCTAAAACACATGTAGTATCTTGGCTATGCCAATTATCACTATTGTGTATTTTTTAGCCAAGACAAGAAGCTGCTACTAGTAGCTCTGTGTGTCTTCACTCTTAATTACTCAGCACTTCATCCAAGGTGGCCTTCCAGCTATTGACGTCCTGATCTTTCAACTTCCTTGCATGACTACCAGCAGGGGGTTCTTCTCACAATGTTTTCATTTATTTACAACCTTTGTTTGAATGGAGCCTAATTAATTATAGGCTCATCAATGAGAGTCTTGAACTACAGCATTCACAACATAAGATTGATCTGCATGAATTGATTTCTGTTGCCACCTTTCATTGCCCACCATGTTCCTATGTTATTGCACCCCTATGTCCAGTCCTGCTAATTCTATTACCTCCATGCCCCAATTCTGCTTAGGTCTGAGGCGGGGGCTCACTATGAAATGTCAGGCAATGGAAGGATAAAAAAAATATTTCAAATTAGGAAGATACAAGCTGCCATGCTAGATCTGTGGGGAGATGCAGTCCAACACCAGCCTGAGGGTTGGAAGAAGAAGACCTCTCTCATCTAACAATTGTTTTACAATGGTTTAAGCAGGACAAATCTCATGTGTGGCCCTCAGATTTATTGGGTATGTGTGTGGGGACCATGACTGACCTAAAGGATCATTTAAAGTGTTGGAGGTCCAGTCATACAGCAGGACATACCATGACAGCAGTACTGGGGGGAATATACACAGTATTCAGTATTTACAGACTTCTTTATCTATCGGGACACACAGTACAGAGCAGGCTTTCCCCCCTCCACCTGAAAGTAGTTCCCTTCCCTACTCCACCCTAGCACTGTCCCTCCCATAGTCTCCTCCCTGTATCCCGCCCCCTGTGCTGGTTAGTTATGAACCTCCAGGTGCTCCCAGTGCTGAGTGTTCCTGGCTCCCTCTTGCACGGCAGCAGCATGGAACTAACTGCTGAGCAGCACCGCATCCCCCTCAATGATGGCAACTCCATCCCTGTGCTGGGACTGGGCACCTACTCCTCTCCCCGAACTGTAAGTACCAGCCAACAGCATGGGCACTACAGGGGGGCAGTTGTCTCTGTAACCAGTGGGGCATTTATAGCAGAATCAGTAATAGGGGGACATTTAGGCATAGTCAATACTAGGTACCAGTAGGGGTATTTATAACAGACTCAATAACGGGATACTTGCATCACAGGATTAGATACACTAGCATACAATGCGGCACCACTATTTAAGCTTTAATGTATATTGTGTGAGTATTTTATTACTATTTATAGGTGAGTGATATGTTTGGGCTACTGGATAGAAGCTAAAGAAACGTCAATGCCCTGCTCTGCTTCTGTGTGCCTGGGGTGTGTGTTGGCATTCCTGTAATGATTGTTCATAACCATAATCTCTCCATAAATCAGATTCTCTATCTCACACAGTGCAGAGGCTTTACTAGAGTGCAGATTCTCTAACATAGGGCTCAGTCTCCCCCATTGTGCTCAGTCTCCCCCATAGTATATAGTCTTTCCTAGAATGCATAATCTCCCCTCTCCCATAGGGAATAGTCTCCCTGATATTGCACAGTTCTAGAGAACCTAATCTCCCCTAGGTACATCATCACCCCACAATGCAGTCTTGATGGCCCTTGATTTTGTCTTAATTGCCCCTCGTGTCATGACCCAGCCCCAATACATCGCCAATCTGTCCCCAATGTCAATGCTCTTCCTTTAGAAAAGATGGACAATAGGAACATCTTGGCATCTTTTAGTACACGAGTGCCCATACTTTACTAATACGAGGTCTACTTTTAGTGATGTCCCATTATGATCTACACCCATAAAAGCACTGCTAGCATTCTGTGAAAAAATAACTCTCAAATATTGATTAATGCGAAAATGTATATATTGCTGTCTTCAACAAACAATTATTTCTCATGTAACCTTATCTGAATGAAAAGCATGAAACAGGAGGGTGATTTAGAGACAGAGTCTTGAGATCTACTGATCACCAGCTAAAGGTCTGGTACATCCCAATCTAAATATTGGGCACCCCGGATTTAGTATCTTGTATCAGAATGACACGAATGGCCAACAAAAGGTTTGGACACTATCAAGGATGTAAAAATTAAAGCAAACATCTCAGAAGCTGAAGAGTTATGAGGAGTTAATTGACATGATAAATATGGATTTATACAAGTGATTGCCCTATCAACATCAATTTGAACCACTGCAAATCCACTATTCCTTCACACTTAATGACTTGGTAAATGGTTTCTAGAAAGTGCCAGTTAAAGAGCAAGAAAAAGATAAAGAATGCTCTTCCATTGGACAGAGATATGATTTTGCACTCTCTCTCTATCTTTGTATTTGAAACAAAAAAACTACTATATACACCATCTCTCCCTACTATACCTGCTATCCCACAGTCACACTCCCTTCCCAGAGACTATTATCCACTGTTACTATAGGCACCATCTCTCCCTACTATACCTGCTATCCCACAGTCACACTCCCTTCCTAGAGACTATTATCCACTGTTACTATAGGCACCATCTCTCCCTACTATACCTGCTATCCCACAGTCACACTCCCTTCCCAGAGACTATTATCCACTGTTACTATAGACACCATCTCTCCCTACTATACCTGCTATCCCACAGTCACACTCCCTTCCCAGAGACTATTATCCACTGTTACTATAGGCACCATCTCTCCCTACTATACCTGCTATCCCACAGTCACACTCCCTTCCCAGAGACTATTATCCACTGTTACTATAGACACCATCTCTCCCTACTATACCTGCTATCCCACAGTCACACTCCCTTCCCAGAGACTATTATCCACTGTTACTATAGGCACCATCTCTCCCTACTATACCTGCTATCCCACAGTCACACTCCCTTCCCAGAGACTATTATCCACTGTTACTATAGGCACCATCTCTCCCTACTATACCTGCTATCCCACAGTCACACTCCCTTCCCAGAGACTATTATCCACTGTTACTATAGGTATCATCTCTCCCTACTATACCTGCTATCCCACAGTCACACTCCCTTCCCAGAGACTATTATCCCACTGTTACTATAGACACATCTCTCCCTACTATACCTGCTATCCCACAGTCACACTCCCTTCTTTTTGAAACTTCACAGGAATTATCTATTATCTAATTATTTACATGTGATAAGTCTAAAGTCACTGATCTGGCTAATTAATCTTGAAAAAGTTTCACCACTCATACCTGCAGGTACTGCAGTTCTGTAGTAGTGGTCTGCTTTCTCTCTAGTTACACCACTGCAGATAGGATCGGTGCAGCCACTGGGACAGAATGTTCTGTTATACAGATAGCTAGAATCTCAGCTGCCATAAAGCAGGACAGGACTGCTGCTTACAATGGGGATCAGATAGGATCTGTTCAGCCATAGTTATTCCCCTGTACTAAGCACAATTCAACAGGAACAGCCCCCTAAGTTTTTCATAGCTTTTTTTTGGTACCAGATATTGCACTCAAAGCCCCATAGGTAATAAAAGTCACTAAGTTTGTCCTGTAGCATTAACCAATAGCAGCCAATAAGATATCTATTTTTAAACAGGTGGCCAGTAAAACGTATTTACTGATTGGTTGCTATGGGTTCCTGCTCATGGGCAAACGTTGTGACTTTTATAATATAAGCCCAAAAGTGTTTTCTTACTGAGATCCTCCTGTCACCGCAAGTGATGGGTGTATTTTATTCTACTGATTGGGCAAGTCCTGTTGGCTGACAAATATCTTGTCCTTACCTCTGTATGTTCATGTGGAGTTTGGTAAAAATGTGCCTCTTCTCCCTCTTCTCTTACAGACCCCCAAGGGAACCTGTCTGGAGGCAGTAAAACTGGCCATAGATCTTGGCTACAGACACTTTGATGGGGCTTATGTATACTACAATGAACATGAGGTGGGTCAGGCCATCAGGGAGAAGATCGCTGAGGGAAAGGTCAAACGAGAAGACATTTATTACTGTGGCAAAGTAAGTGCAACCTTACAATGTTGCAACTCTATGATATGTGGCAAATTGTGGGATTAAAGTTAACTATGACTCTTTGTTCTATAGGGAGGGGGCAAATAAACACTCACCCCAAATCTCCCCCTAACTGGCCTTCAGGCTGGGCCCCCTTAGCTCATAACAAGGTTACAGATATATAGAAACATTGGGGTGTCACCCTGCTATAGTTCCAGGGGTACCCAGGGTACAAATAAACAATCACCCCAATCTCCCCCTAACTGACCTTCAGACTGGGCCCCCTTAGCTCATAACAAGGTTACAGATATATAGAAACATTGGGGTAACAGTCACCCTGCTATAGTTCCAGGGGTACCCAGATGACCTGGATGAATGAGAATGTTCACAGATATATCAACGAGGAGTTGTACTGAGCCAATTATGCTGGTGTTTCCTTTATTTTGGGGGGGGGCACTTGAACACCTCATTTGCTCTGCAGAAGGCAGTTGGAGCTGAAGTCAAGCAACGAGTGTTAGTATAAGTTGGACTCAAAGCAAAGTCAACAAGCAGAGCCCAAATGGAGCTTCCCCAACAAAAACACCATCCGCTCTCCCCATGGAAGGTCAAATATACTTGTTTAAACTCACCCTGACTTTACTAGGGGGTTTCAAACCAGGATGAAATCTATAAAGTTTAACTAAGTTTAGCCTACTTTTTTGCTGATCTTTAGTTCTCCTTTAAAGGACAAGGAAAGTTAAACTAAAGACGTAGCTACAAATGTTGTACATTATATTTTGTGCTTCTGTACCAGCCCAAGGCAACCACAGCCCTTTAGCAGTAAAGATGCCCCAGTAGCTCCCCATCTTCTTTTCTGCTGATTCACATGCTCTGTGCTGCTGTCACTTACTGAGCTTAGGGAGCCACTCACAATATACAGTACACATAGAATAGAAATGTCACAATATAAGGCTGATTAGTAATTAATACACATAATTACTACATGGCAGCACAGAAACCAGTGCAATTAGCATCAGAATTGAATAATCAGCAAACCTGTAGCATCAGCTTATATTACAGCCAGGGAAGCTGATTTTCTGCTGGATAATTAGTGACGAGCCCTAAGCTTAGCTTCTCAACAGCCAATCAGAGCCCACTGAGCATGTGAGTGTCACAGACACTTTCCAAGATGGTGACCCCCTGTGACAAGTTTGAAGTCCTGGATCATTGCTGCTATTGACAAGCTCAAACTTTAGCCTCGTGCAATAAGTTCACTATATAAAATATAACATTTTTAGCCACTTTCATTTTGAGGGTTTAGTTCTCCTTTAAGAAACACTCTAATAATAATTCCTTGTTGGAAGGACTCCTGGTCCCAGTCAAGTTCTCATGTTCCAAGCACCGTTTCTTTTCTGACATATATTTTAATAGGTTTTCTTTTATAATTCATTTATGGGTCTCTGCAGTAGTTCAAAAAATTGAAGTTTAAAGGGATATGGTCATGGGAAAACATGTTTTTTTTTCAAAACACATCAGTTAATAGTGCTGCTCCAGCAGAATTCTGCACTGAAATCCATTTTTCCAAAGAGCAAACAGATTATTTTATATTTAATTTTGAAATATGACATGTTGTCAGTTTCCCAGGTGCCACCAATCATGTGACTTGTGCTCTGATAAACTTCAGTCACTCTTTGCAAGTTGGAGTGATATCCCCCCCCCAGCAGCCCATCAGCACATACCTCCCAACATTTTCGAAATAAAAAGAGGGACAAAACAGCTGCGAGGCGACACTTTTTTGACCATGCCCACCTCCTTATTACAATGTTCATTTTACAAAATTTGGCAGGTTATGAAAGTTTGAACATATTTCTGTGGTTTTTCTCAGTTATTAAGGTGAATTGCCCTTTAAACTGTGCGTCTAACTTCTCCCACTACCTGTTATCTTATATTGTTACAATTACTTATTTGCTTATCTCGAAATTGTTACAAAAGTATCTTATCTGCTGCTGTGGCTGTTTTGGGCTCTCTGCCCAAAGCCAATTAATTTAGATACATTGTTTCTTTTTCTGGCTGTTCAGTGCAGAGAAAAACTGGACTTTCCAGTACAAATGAGGGACTGCGGGTTGAGCTGTCACAAGAGGGACTGTCCCTCTGAAAATGAGACAGTTGGGAGGTATGTCAGCAGAACAATGGGAAGGTAACCAGATAACAGCTGCCTGGTAGATCTAAGAACAGCACTCAATAGTAAAATCCAGGTCTCACTGAGACACATTCAGTTACATTGAGTAGGAGAAACAACAGCCTGGCAGAAAGCAGTTCCATCCTAGGGTGAAAGAGAACAGACAAATAAACACGCCCTGTTACCAGCTCTGTTGCCCTATTCCCCATTTCCTTCGGCCATTTCCCCCGATTGCTTTTAACACTTTTAATTGTGGACAAATATTAGTTTAATCACAACGTCTGAAACTGTTTCCACAGCTTTGGAACACATGCCATCCGCCTGAACTTGTGCGGCCGACTTTAGAGAAGACGCTAAAAACCCTTCAGCTGGATTACGTGGACCTGTATATCATCGAGCTGCCCATGGCTTTCAAGGTGACAAAAACTGGATACCGAAATCCAGTCCATTGAAGAACCTCCTCTAGCTTCTCACCTTCATTACTTTGACTTCCTTTTTACTTTCCTCCCTAAAGGAGAACTAAAGCTCAACAAAGAAAGTCAAGGTCTGAAGATGCCCACACTACTTTTCTCTTTTCTATTGTCATTGCCAACAGGAGAGTCTGGCAGTTCACCTGTTTTTTATGCACCAAAACTTGCTTCTAAGCCTGGAATTAAAAAATAAGCTTCTGCTTTGAGGCCACTGGGAGCAACAACCAAGGGGTTGGGGAGCAACAGGTTGGGGATCACTGGTGTATAAGCACTTGGCATTTACCTGGATTGGAAGAAGCACAAACAAGTCACTTACACAAGGTTGAGGGCAGGCCCGGATTTGCGGCAAGGCCGCATAGGCCCGGGCCTAGGGCGGTGAAAAAATAGGGGCGGCATGCCGCCCAGCCGCATTCAATTACAGCAGCTGCGCCGGTGTTTTTTCGTTGGCACGCTGGGAAGGGGAGTTGAGGTGGGTGCTAGGACCGTGCAGCCGCCTGGTCGGACTGTTCTATAGATAGGCGGCAAATAAACACTCACCCCAAATCTCCCCCTAACTGGCCTTCAGGCTGGGCCCCCTTAGCGCATAACAAGGTTACAGATATATAGAGACATTGGGGTGTCACTCTGCTATAGTTCCAGGGGTACCCAGGGCACAAATAAACACTCACCCCAAATCTCCCCCTAACTGACCTTCAGACTGGGCCCCCTTAGCTCATAACAAGGTTACAGATATATAGAAACATTGGGGTAACAGTCACCCTGCTATAGTTCCAGGGGTACCCAGGGCACAAATAATCACTCACCCCAAATCTCCCCCTAACTGACCTTTAGACTGGGCCCCCTTAGCTCATAACAAGGTTACAGATATATAGAAACATTGGGGTGTCACCCTGCTATAGTTCCAGGGGTACCCAGGGTACAAATAAACACTCACCCCAAATCTCCCCCTAACTGACCTTCAGACTGGGCCCCCTTAGCTCATAACAAGGTTACAGATATATAGAAACATTGGGGTAACAGTCACCCTGCTATAGTTCCAGGGGTACCCAGATGACCTGGATGAATGAGAATGTTCACAGACATATCAACGAGGAGTTGTACTGAGCCAATTATGCTGGTGTTTCCTTTATTTTGGGGGGGGCACTTGAACACCTCATTTGCTCTGCAGAAGGCAGTTGGAGCTGAAGTCAGGCAACGAGTGTTAGTATAAGTTGGACTCAAAGCAAAGTCAACAAGCAGAGCCCAAATGGAGCTTCCCCAACAAAAACACCGTCCGCTCTCCCCATGGAAGGTCAAATATACTTGTTTAAACTCACCGAAGTTACGCTAGCGATGCTTAATTTGCATACGGCGCCAAATTGAAGTTACAATGGAGGTATATGTAGCAGCACTACACAAGCCTGGGAAACCTTCAAAACAGCAAACAAAATTTTTATTTTTCCCTACACATGTGCCCACTGTATAGTTAAGGTGCCATGAGTTAGGAAATGTAGGGGGGAAGGAGGGGAGCCCCAAAATTTTTTTAGATCTTCTTCAGCCTATCACCCATAAAAAAAGAAAAAAACACCAGCGTTTTTTGGGACTTCGAAAATGTTTTAACTTTTTTTTGAAGCAATCCCTATCTACTCAATTGCACTTCGCCTGGTCTGAGTTGGCGAAGGAAGTCTGGTGTAAAAGGTAGCGTTCAGAATATGTGTGAATTTGCGTAGTTACGTCCGTTGCGCAAATTCGCCAGGCGTAAGGGTGCGAAGTAACACTAGTGAATTTACGCCGGCGTCCGTTAGTGAATTGGCGAATGAACGAAAATGAGCAAATTAACGCTAGCGTTAGGCGCTTCGTCGTTTAGTGAATTTACCCCATTGTCTCATCCTGTAGAACAAACAAAAGGTCCACTAAAAAGGTCCGTCTTATAAATGCTGTGCATTCAACTGCTTTGAACTGTCGGCCACCCTCGCTTTCAGGCATATCATTGGCAACCCTAGATGTTAGTAGGTCATGTGTTTATATATTCTGTTTTCTCTCTCTCTCGCTCTTTACAGCCTGGGGATGAAATCTACCCACGGGACACAAATGGAAAGTTTCTGTATCACAAGACAGATCTGTGTGCAACGTGGGAGGCAAGTGATATTATTATTATCAGGCATAGCGTTTGCTAAATTAATGCAAAATATCCTTAATTCAATCTTGTCCTAAACCTCTGCTGATTACTGGGATTTCTTTACCAGTCCTGGGTTTCGAGTATTTCTAATCTGGTCATTTTCCCACTGGTATTTTAGGCGCTGGAGGAGTGCAAAGACGCAGGGCTGGTCAAATCCATTGGCGTCTCCAACTTTAACCGCCGGCAGCTGGAGCTGATTCTCAATAAGCCGGGACTGAAATACAAACCTGCCACAAACCAGGTATGTTGTTACTCAAGCTCTTTCTTAAAGGGATCCTGTCATCGGAAAACATGTTTTTTTCAAAACGCATCAGTTAATAGAGCTACTCCAGCAGAATTCTGCACTGAAATCCATTTCTCAAAAGAGCAAACAGATTTTTTTATATTTAGTTTTGAAATCTGACATGGGGCTAGACATATTGTCAATTTCCCAGCTGCCCCTGGTCATGTGACTTGTGCCTGCACTTTAGGGCGCAAATTCACTAAGCGCCGAAGCGCCGAACGCTAGCGTTAATTCGCTAGCGTTCGGCATTTTCGTTACTGCGCAAATTCACTAACGAACGCTGGCGTAGTTTCGCTAGTGTTACTTCGCACCCTTACGCCAGGCGAATTTTCGCTAGCGACGTAACTACGCAAATTCAATAACTTGTGCAGTGTACTGAACGCTATGTTTTACGCTAGACTTCCTTCGCCACCTCAGACCTGGCGAAGCGCAATAGAGTAGATAGGGATTGTTTCCAAAAAAGTCAAATTTTTTTCCCAAAAAACGCTGGCGTGTTTTCTACATGATGGGTGATGGGCTGAAAAAGAGCGAAAAAATTTTTGGGGCTCCCCTCCTTCCCCCTACATTTCCTGACTCATGGCAACTTACCTAGACAGTGGGCACATGTGTAGGGCAAAATATATTTTTTATTTGCTGATTTGAAGGTTTTCTAGGCATTTGTAGCGCTGATACGTATTCCTCCATTGAAATTTGAATTTGGCGCCGTATGCAAATTAGCCTTCACTAGCGTAACTTCGCTTCACTTAGTGAATCAACGCTAGCTCAACTTCGCAACCTTACGCTACCCCTGTGCGCAACTTCGGACTTTAGTGAATTTGCGGAGCACTGGCGAAACTACGCCTGGTGAAGCGCAGCGAAGTTGCGCCTGGCGCAACTACGAATGTTAGTGAATTTGCCCCATGGGCTTTTCCCATTATGCCAACTTTGTTTCATATCTATAACAGTACAGGTTTGCTGATTTGAAGGTTTTCTAGGCATTTGTAGCGCTGATACGTATTCCTCCATTGAAATTTGAATTTGGCGCCGTATGCAAATTAGCCTTCACTAGCATAACTTCGCTTCACTTAGTGAATCAACGCTAGCTCAACTTCGCAACCTTACGCTACCCCTGTGCGCAACTTCGGACTTTAGTGAATTTGCAGAGCGCTGGCGAAACTACTTTTGGCCAAGTGCGGCGAAGTTGCGCCTGGCGCAACTTCGCATCTTAGTGAATTTGCCCCTAGGAGAGAAATGCTTTCTGGCAGGCTGCTGTTTTTCCTTCTCAATGTAACTGAATGTGTCTCAGTGGGACCTGGATTTTACTATTGAGTGTTGTTCTTAGATCTACCAGGCAGCTGTTATCTTGTGTTAGGGAGCTGCTATCTGGTTACCTTCCCATTGTTCTGTTGTTAGGCTGCTGGGGGGGAATATCACTCCAACTTGCAGTACAGCAGTAAAGAGTGATTGAAGTTTATCAGAGCACAAGTCACATGACTTGGGGCAGCTGGGAAATTGACAATATGTCTAGCCCCATGTCAGATTTCAAAATTGAATATAAAAAAATCTGTTTGCACTTTTGAGAAACGGATTTCAGTGCAGAATTCTGCTGGAGCAGCACTATTAACTGATTCATTTTCGAAAAAAATGTTTTTTCCCATGACAGTATCCCTTTAAATAAACGGCAAACTCACTCTGTTGTATTGAATGGAGTTTTAAGGTGACCATAAATGAGTCAACCTTTCATCCCAACCTGTTGGTTCCTGGAGCTAATTAATGGATATTGTGCTGTTAGGACATCCATAAGGATGAACTATTTCAGGATTAACAGACGGGCAGTGGAAGAACATTCTCATACACGAACAGTATATGAAACAGGTGTCTGATCATCTCTGTCTTCTGTCTGGTGTAGGTTGAATGCCACCCATATTTCACCCAACCGAAATTGCTGGAGTTCTCCAAACAACATAACATTGTGACTGTAGGCTACAGTCCTATTGGAACCTGCCGTGATGAAACATGGTGAGTTACTGTATATACCAGAAGCTTGTACCACTCCTGAACACTATTTAGGGTAAGGTTTGGGGTAGGTGCTTATTTAATGCCCTGGGTACCCCGGGAACTATAACGGGGCAACTGTTACCCCAATGTTTCCATATATCTGTAACCTTGTTATCAGCTAAGGGGGCCCAGTCTGAAGGCCAGTTAGGGGGAGATTTGGGGTGAGTGGTTATTTGTGCCCTGGGTACCCCTGGAACTATAGCAGGGTGACACCCCAATGTTTCTATATATCTGTAACCTTGTTATGAGCTAAGGGGGCCCAACCTGAAGGCCAGTTAGGGGAAGATTTAGGGTGAGTGTTTATTTGTAACCTGGGTACCCCTGGAACTATAACAGGGTGACACCCCAATGTTTCTATATATCTGTAACCTTGCTATGAGCTAAGGGGGCCCAGTCTGAAGGTCAGTTAGGGGGAGATTTGGGGTGAGTGCTTATTTGTGCCGTGGGTACCCCTGGAACTATAGCAGGGTGACACCCCAATGTTTCTATATATCTGTAACCTTGTTATGAGCTAAGGGGGCCCAGTCTGAAGGCCAGTTAGGGGGAGATTTGGGGTGAGTGTTTATTTGTACCCTGGGTACCCCTGGAACTATAGCAGGGTGACTGTTACCCCAATGTTTCTATATATCTGTAACCTTGTTATGAGCTAAGGGGACCCAGTCTGAAGGTCAGTTAGGGGGAGATTTAGGGTGAGTGCTTATTTGTACCCTGGGTACCCCTGGAACTATAGCAGAGTGGCACCCCAATGTTTCTATATATCTGTAACCTTATTATGAGCTAAGGGGGCCCAGTCTGAAGGTCAGTTAGGGGGAGATTTGGGGTGAGTGTTTATTTGTACCCTGGGTACCCCTGGAACTATAGTAGGGTCACTGTTACCCCAATGTTTCTATATATCTGTAACCTTGTTATGAGCTAAGGGGGCCCAGTCTGAAGGTCAGTTAGGGGGAGATTTGGGGTGAGTGCTTATTTGTACCCTGGGTACCCCTGGAACTATAGCAGGGTGACACCCCAATGTTTCTATATATCTGTAACCTTGTTATGAGCTAAGTGAGCCCAGTCTGAAGGTCAGTTAGGGGGAGATTTGGGGTGAGTGATTATTTGTACCCTGGGTACCCCTGGAACTGTAGCAGGGTGACTGTTACCCCAATGTTTCTATATATCTGTAACCTTGTTATGAGCTAAGGGGGCCCAGTCTGAAGGTCAGTTAGGGGAAGATTTAGGGTGAGTGTTTATTTGTAACCTGGGTACCCCTGGAACTATAGCAGGGTGACACCCCAATGTTTCTATATATCTGTAACCTTGTTATGAGCTAAGGGGGCCCAGTCTGAAGGTCAGTTAGGGGGAGATTTGGGGTGAGTGCTTATTTGTATCCTGGGTACCCCTGGAACTATAGCAGGGTGACTGTTACCCCAATGTTTCTATATATCTGTAACCTTGTTATGAGCTAAGGGGGCCCAGTCTGAAGGTCAGTTAGGGGGAGATTTAGGTTGAGTGGTTATTTGTACCCTGGGTACCCCTGGAACGATAGAAGGGTGAATGTTATCCCAAAGTTTCTATATATCTGTGACCTTGTACAGTGCAACATGTTTGGATTGTATGTTACTTCTGTTTCTCCAGGGTCAATGTGTCTTCCCCTCCTCTCTTGGAAGATCCTCTCCTGAATTCCATCAGCAAGAAATACAACAAGACAGCAGCCCAGGTAGCTCTGCGCTTCAATGCCCAGAGGGGAGTCGTGGTCATTCCAAAAAGTTTTAACCCAGACAGAATCAACGAAAACTTTCAGGTGAGAATACAGAGATTGGCGAATATTTTAGGGAAAAAGTCACTTGCCCTTGGTAGGACCTAGACCATAGGTTTTCAAACCTCCGATTCTTTTGTGGACATCCCTTTTGGCAACACTGGTGGGGCTGTCAGAATTTCCCAATGACCTTATAACCCTTGTTTTCTCATGTTCTTCTCTGTTTTCTGTAATCCCTTCAGAATTGAGGAGATGCCATCATAAAAATTCTCCTTTTCCCCATGGCTTAATGTGGCAAGGCATGTGCCATTTTCTTGCGCAGAGCGTATTTCGCTTTTATGATTCGCTACACGCTTCAGTGAGTTGGAATCAAAACAATTCTTTGGAGTTATTCATCTATGATATTGTTCCATTCCTGCCAAATACCCCTCCGTTGTGCCAATTTCGTTTTTTCCGTGCCATAAATTGATTTCATTATTTACCAGGATAAGTGCCCGGGGTACAAGGTCATAATAACATTTATGGCTGAATGTTAAGAATGAGTGGTTTTACACTGTGTGACTTAAATACTAACCCAGATCAGTTCCATCCCAATTTACCATCATATTTTATATTAAAACACCTCTTTTTTTTTAAAAACAGATTTTTGACTTCAGTCTGACGGACAAGGAGATGAAGGACATTGAGACTCTGAACAAGAATGTTCGCTATGTGGAGTTGTTAATGTAAGTGAAGAGATGTCAACCCTGCTGAACCCTAAATTCAGAAGGTTTCTAGGCATATCCACATCATGGCTCAACCATTACCTGTTACCCCCAAACCAATCTCAGTTATGCCCTGACCATGACCATTGTTCTATCCAAGCCATCCATTAGATGGGAGGAAAAAAGACATTGAAGTCTTACGTATTTGGTTCCATTTTATCCAACCAACCCTACTAACCTCAACCTGAGCAGGGTAATTGAAAGTCTAATGGGCTTTACTGTAAAATCTTTTTTAGGGCTTAATCATTCCTAAATCTTGGGCAAGGGGATCAGTTTTGCATACAAGATAGGGCCACATTAGTTCTGGGCCCCAGTGTCTTCTTCTAAGGGTTGCCATAGACGTTAGGATTTTTAAAAGGACTTTTCATTATGGTAAGACTCAAGCTTATCTCGAAACGATTGCTTCAATGTACGGTTTGTCCATCAACCAAAAAAAAAAAACATTTCAAGCGATATCGTCTAGTTGTGGCTAGAAAAACTGTGGCTAGCTGCCTGCGTGGCCCTGCAAACAATTGGATGATGATAGAGTTCACTGCGAACAATGAAAATTTTCCAACCTCAGTCGGACGTAAAATCATTTGGTGTCCACTAACCTCACGGTAGTCGCACAAGAATTGGTTTAAGAGAAAAATCTTAAAGTCAATGGCCACCTTTAGGGACCAAGGGTTCCTGTATCTTTTAGGCCCTGTAGATATTTCCACTGGTTGTTCTGTGAATAGTTCATGCTGAGTTGTGAGTGGCCATCTTTATTGTCAGCTGGAACCATATAGACCTGCCACCAAGTGTCTACCACAAGGTCTTCCATATTATGGACCTATGTTGTATGAACGTTTAACTGTGACTATATTGGAGAACTAAACACCCCCTCCACCAGTCCTGCTTTGCAACAGTTAGAGAGCCGATACCTGGGCCTCTGAACCATTATGTGTGATCAACAGTAGAGGCGAAATATTAACTAACCCATAGACAAGTTCTTGAGTTGACTTCTTTGTTACAGGTGGAGCGACCACCCAGAATACCCCTTCAAGGATGAATACTGATGGGCACGATCACCTTCACAAAACCAACTACCCCGGCTCTTCCTCATTTATCTGGAATGGAAGGAATATCTGGGGAGAAGCTCACGTCTGTATCGGACACGGACTACCTTCATTTGGTTGGACTGCAACAGCCATTTGTTTTTCATGCCCATCAAAGTGGCTGGAGTCCAACAACAGGGCAGTTTTAGTTGACCATATTTCATTTTTTTGTGTCTATCTTTCCATCTTTTGAATCATCGCCGTCCATTGAATGATATGAATGTACATTAAATTTATAGCTGTGATTTACAATAGGAAGTTTACAGAATTATCAGCTTTGGGGTATTTACCTCCTTGGTCATTAGTCCTGCTGACAGTTAATAAAGCAGAACGGATGTTCCCTCATTTCCTGATTTCACCTTTATGTTTTTCTGATGTAAAATACTATGAGCTCAATGTGAAATATATTTGTAATTACTGCCTTTTTCCTGCCTTCAATAACACAAATTGCAGTTTCAGTCTTCACTACTTCCCCTTTGTTCTCAAACTAAACACAAAACATATTTGCCTTTTTACCTCCAAAAGCCTTGCTGCAGTGTTGAACTGGAACACCTCCTTCACCCCCAAAAGTCAGGATTAGTGGTTATGTAATTAAGGTCATAAGTTTGAATGGGGTCTAGTAACCCACAGCAACCATTCATCAGGCCACAAACATCTGATTGATTGACATGGGTTTCTAAACCTGGTGCAACATAAACTTGCGATCCATGGACATTGCCAACCCATATGTATAAATACAAATATACAGAGAAGGAATGTTCTGGGCACACAATAAGCTATACCCTCATACTGTACTGTCTAAGGGAATCAATATGGCACCTCCCTCCTCCCATATGTATAAATACAAATATACAGAGAAGGAATGTTCTGGGCACACAATAAGCTATACCCTCATACTGTACTGTCTAAGGGAATCAATATGGCACCTCCTCCTCCCATATGTATAAATACAAATATACAGAGAAGGAATGTTCTGGGCACACAATAAGCTATAGCCTCATACTGTACTGTCTAAGGGAATCAATATGGCACCTCCTCCTCCCATATGTATAAATACAAATATACAGAGAAGGAATGTTCTGGGCACACAATAAGCTATACCCTCATACTGTACTGTCTAAGGGAATCAATATGGCACCTCCTCCTCCCATATGTATAAATACAAATATACAGAGAAGGAATGTTCTGGGCACACAATAAGCTATAGCCTCATACTGTACTGTCTAAGGGAATCAATATGGCACCTCCTCCTCCCATATGTATAAATACAAATATACAGAGAAGGAATGTTCTGGGCACACAATAAGCTATACCCTCATACTGTACTGTCTAAGGGAATCAATATGGCACCTCCTCCTCCCATATGTATAAATACAAATATACAGAGAAGGAATGTTCTGGGCACACAATAAGCTATACCCTCATACTGTACTGTCTAAGGGAATCAATATGGCACCTCCTCCCATATGTATAAATACAAATATACAGAGAAGGAATGTTCTGGGCACACAATAAGCTATACCCTCATACTGTACTGTCTAAGGGAATCAATATGGCACCTCCTCCTCCCATATGTATAAATAGAAATATACAGAGAAGGAATGTTCTGGGCACACAATAAGCTATACCCTCATACTGTACTGTCTAAGGGAATCAATATGACACCTCCCTCCTCCCATATGTATAAATACAAATATATAGAGAAGGAATGTTCTGGGCACACAATAAGCTATACCCTCATACTGTACTGTCTAAGGGAATCAATATGACACCTCCCTGCTCCCATATGTATAAATACAAATATACAGAGAAGGAATGATCTGGGCACACAATAAGCTATACCCTCATACTGTACTGTCTAAGGGAATCAATATGGCACCTCCTCCTCCCATATGTATAAATACAAATATACAGAGAAGGAATGTTCTGGGCACACAATAAGCTATACCCTCATACTGTACTGTCTAAGGGAATCAATATGGCACCTCCTCCCATATGTATAAATACAAATATACAGAGAAGGAATGTTCTGGGCACACAATAAGCTATACCCTCATACTGTACTGTCTAAGGGAATCAATATGGCACCTCCTCCTCCCATATGTATAAATACAAATATACAGAGAAGGAATGTTCTGGGCACACAATAAGCTATACCCTCATACTGTACTGTCTAAGGGAATCAATATGGCACCTCCTCCTCCCATATGTATAAATACAAATATACAGAGAAGGAATGTTCTGGGCACACAATAAGCTATACCCTCATACTGTACTGTCTAAGGGAATCAATATGGCACCTCCTCCCATATGTATAAATACAAATATACAGAGAAGGAATGTTCTGGGCACACAATAAGCTATACCCTCATACTGTACTGTCTAAGGGAATCAATATGGCACCTCCTCCTCCCATATGTATAAATACAAATATACAGAGAAGGAATGTTCTGGGCACACAATAAGCTATACCCTCATACTGTACTGTCTAAGGGAATCAATATGGCACCTCCTCCTCCCATATGTATAAATACAAATATACAGAGAAGGAATGTTCTGGGCACACAATTAGCTGCTCTTTTTATAAATTATAAATTTCAAAGGACGACTGTTCTGTGTTTTTTGCTCTCAAACGTTTCCCTTTATATACTGTGCATATTTTTCCACTTACATGGATTTCCTTAGT
This sequence comes from Xenopus petersii, assembly GCA_038501925.1. Classification (NCBI taxonomy): domain Eukaryota; kingdom Metazoa; phylum Chordata; class Amphibia; order Anura; family Pipidae; genus Xenopus; species Xenopus petersii. The sequence goes on from CM076677.1 coordinate 133,719,060, forward strand.
AGTGTATGATTAAAAGCTGAACATGCACCACTCAGATATTGTCGGCCATACTGCTGAATGTTTCCGATACCAGTATCCATTTGTGCCTGGCGTTACGAGTCCTACTGGGTTTTTATTTTTGGCCCTGATTTTCTATGGATCAACTCCCACTGCTTGCGGTTCCACTCGGAGATGCCTGTGGTTTCAGCCCAGTGTTTTTACTCCACCTCTGCACCTGCGAGAGCAGGAAACTCAATCACCCCTGAGTATATAAAGTGTTTCCAAACTGGCCCTCAGAGCAGCACACAACTGCCATATAATAACCAAACACCCCAGAATCATCAGGGGGGAATTGCATTCATTTATTGGAGTGCAAAAGGTAACACCAACATCAGCCATGGCCCATGGTTCATCCGTCTGCTCTGTAATGTATCACAATTTCACATATCCAGTGAACTGGGGCAGTGACTAGTGTTGGGAGAATTTGTGGTATCTCGCTTTGCCGAAAAATTAGCGAATTTCCAGCGAAATTTGCGAAACGGCGAAAAATATACTCTGTCTCATTATTAACATTGGGCGTCCGTTTTTGATGCCGACGTCCGTTTTTTGGACTCTGGCGTCCATTTTTTGGACGTGGACGCAAATTCGCTGGCGAATTTTCTCTGCGGTTTCGTAAATTTATTCACGGGAATTCACCTCAAATTCGCGCTTGGCAAATAAATTCGCCCATCACTAGCGGTGACACATGCCCCGTGCAATATTCGTGTGGGTCGGGGGAATAGACACGGACAGAACATTTCTCTGGTTCTCTGTGAGTTAATCAATTCAGAAAAATGCAGAGACCAAGGGCAGAGACGCTCAGATTCGTGTGCCTGGCGATAAATCTCCTCTTCTTTGGGGCGACTAATCTCCCCGAGTGCCACCCTGCCTGCGATTTACATTCTAGCCGACGGGAGGCAGTTTGGGAAAATTAGTCGCCACGAAGAAGAGGGGATTTATCCCTCGGCGACTAATCTCCCCGAATCTGACCGCGTGTCTCTGCCCTAAAGGCAGAAAAAAAGCCCAAACATTTGTGGTTTGTAGGAAATGATAAAGTAAACATTTTTAATTTACTCACCATTACTTTTGTAATTATAAAAGCTTAAATGTTAAAGGGGGTTGCTCACCTTTAAATGGACTTTTAGGGGACTATTTATTTATTATTATTTATTCTCGTTATTTTAATAATATAAATTAGACTAAACTCTCATCCACAGGAAAGATTTGAGAAAGGTTTCTAATTGTTTTCCTAAGCAGAAGAACATCAGCCTCTTTCTTTCTCCTGACAACTTCCTTGACTACTTGCTGGTCAGACTGGTCAGAAACTGACCAGCAGGTGGCGCTGTTGGAAAAAATTCATTCATATTAACAGCACATGTATCCCTTAATATCTTGGAATAAAAAGAAAATAAATAATGAATGTAAATGACTAAAAGTGCTTAGAATAGCCCTCTCATCAATTCTACATTTACTTATTTAGGTTTACTTATCCTTTAAAGGGACCATCTGCCATTGACTTTTACATGACTTTGACAGGTTTTAGTATTTTCGGATTTCGATTTTTTTGTACTTTAGAGTACAGATATGGGACAGCCTTTCCATAATAAGAAGCTGTCTGGATAATGGGTTTCTGGATAACGGATCCCATACCTGTATTTGATCCAAACTAAGATATAATTAATCCTTATTGGAAGCAAAACCAGTGTATTGGGTTTATTTAATGTTTACATGATTTTCTAGTAGACTTAAGGTACGAAGATCTAAATTACAGAAAATCCGTTATCCGGAAAACCCCAGGTACCGAGCATTCTGAATAACAGGTCCCATACCTGTACTGTTATAGATATGAAACAAAGTTGGCATAATGGGAAAAGCCCATGTGGCAAATTCACTAACATTCGTAGTTTCGCCAGCGCTTCGCAAATTCACTAAAGTCCGAAGTTGCGCACAGGGGTAGCGTAAGATTGCGAAGTTGCGCTAGCGTTGATTCGCTAAGTGAAGCGAAGTTACGCTAGCGAAGGCTAATTTGCATACGGCGCCAAATTCAAATTTAAATGGAGGAACACGTATCAGCACTACAAATGCCTAGAAAACCTTCAAAACATCAAATAAAAATTTTATTTTGCCCTACACATGTGCCCACTGTCTAGGTAAGTTGCCATGAGTCAGGAGATGTAGGGGGGAAGGAGGGGAGCCCCAAAAAAATTTCGATCTTTTTCAGCCTATCACCCATCATGTAGAAAACACGCCAGCGTTTTTTGGGACTTAGAAAAAATTTTGACTTTTTTTGAAACAATCCCTATCTACTCTATTGCGCTTCGCCAGGTCTGAGGTGGCGAAGGAAGTCTAGCGTAAAAGGTAGCGTTCAGTACACTGCGCAAGTTAGTGAATTTGCGTAGTTACGTCCGTAGCGAAAATTCGCCAGGCGTAAGGGTGCGAAGTAACACTAGCGAATCTACGCCAGCATTCGTTAGTGAATTTGCGAAGTAACGAAAATGCCAAACGCTAGCGTTCGGCGCTTAGTGAATTTGCCCCATCATATGTACTTATAAGGGGCATTGGTGAAATCTTCATAAAAATAAGGACCGGGAAAATTCCAGGAAGCCAATTGCAAAAATTCTGGAAAAATAAGGGATCCAGTCTTATATTAGTTTTGTCTTATGTTTAATCGCTAAAAGGAGTAGGGGTGCCCCTTAGTGGTTTGTATGCAGAACCGGCAGTGACACTGACAGCAGCTCAGGGAATAGAATGCTCTTGTACTCGCTCAGTGCTCCCTCTGGTGGCAGACAATATAGCGCACTCGGTTCACAAGTGATTTTTTGATGAGCCCAAGAGGTGGCCTGTTGCCCCTATTAGTGTTCTGGCATCTGGGTCATAATAATGAGCCCTCTTGCTTCCCGTAGACAACACAGTGTCGCTTATTGTGTGTGCCGAGGACCCAAATAGGAATGGCGGGATATTGGATCTTGTGATCTATAATAATCCAGATTGTAATGTAAATGAGGTGATAAAATAAAAGTAATAGTGACATCATCATTATCTAATTTAAAGGGGAACTAAACCCCCCTATTGTTTTTGTGCCGCTAGTTCAACTGCACAGACCATCCTGCCCAATCCACCGCCTAAAACATAATGTATTCCCAGCGGCTCTGCGCCAAATTTGGTGAGTTGAAAAACTTGGCTCAGGCAGCAGCACCCAACGGGTTACCAGGAGCGGCAAAAAGCAGCTCCTGGAACATTTAAGAGCCAAATTGACGTTTTTTTATATGGATTAAACGGGGTAAACGGGTGGAAGGTAATGGTATATTCTTATGAGAGTCATTGGTGTCTCCCTAAACTCCCATAATCGTAATCCTGGGGGGTAAAGTGCACAATGTAAGTAAGCACTATCCCCAAATCTCCTCCTTCAATTGTCTTCAGACTGGGCCCCCTTAGCTCATAACAAGGTTACAGATATATAGAAACATTGGGGTAACAGTCACCCTGCTATAGTTCCAGGGGTACCCAGGGTACAAATAAACACTCACCCCAAATCTCCCCTAACTGGCCTTCAGACTGGGCCCCCTTAGCTCATAACAAGGTTACAGATATATAGAAACATTGGGGTGTCACCCTGCTATAGTTCCAGGGGTACCCAGGGTACAAATAAACACTCACCCCAAATCTCCCCCTAGCTGACCTTCAGACTGGGCCCCCTTAGCTCATAATAAGGTTACAGATATATAGAAACATTGGGGTCTCACCCTGCTATAGTTCCAGGGGTACCCAGGGTACAAATAAGCACTCACCCCAAATCTCCCCCTAACTGACCTTCAGACTGGGCCCCCTTAGCTCATAACAAGGTTACAGATATAGAGAAACATTGGGGTAACAGTCACCCTGCTATAGTTCCAGGTGTACCCAGGGTACAAATAAGCACTCACCCCAAATCTCCCCCTAACTGGCCTTCAGACTGGGCCCCCTTAGCTCATAACAAGGTTACAGATATAGAGAAACATTGGGGTGTCACCCTGCTATAGTTCCAGGGGTACCCAGGGTACAAATAATCACTCACCCCAAATCTCCCCCTAACTGACCTTCAGACTGGGCCCCCTTAGCTCATAACAAGGTTACAGATATATAGAAACATTGGGGTGTCACCCTGCTATAGTGCATGATTGGTTGAAATTAAATATGTGAACAATAAATCAATAGAAGAAGTAGCCAAGGAGGATAAGACATTGGATCCTTCAGTGGAAGTACATTGTGCTGCTTGCAGTCATTCTATCATTCTATGTCTCAACTAGCTGAAGCCTCATGCAATTTACAACCCCACTTAGGGGGAAAGATTAGTCTTGTACTGTGACAAACAGATTATTTGATTTCTTTTGAATTATCTCAATTTAGTGAAGAGTTCGAGCACAATGTGCAACATGCAGATTAGGCTTCTTGGCACAATGAGGCTCCTGTATTGGAGCAGAACCCTCGTGTATTGAGCTAATGCAGCCACTTCTGTGTTTGTGTTGGGTCAAATCAATTTCAGCTGCTTTTTGCTTGACAGAAAATAACACCCAGGAGACATTTCATCTTCTCTCTCTCATGCCGGCAATGGAGTAGTCCAAAGACGCAGGACTGGTCAAATCCATTGGAATCTCCAGCTGGAGATGATCCTGAACACCCTGGACTGAAATACAAACCAGGTAGAGTAATGTGGACTAAGAGTATTGCCAACAGGTTTTGGTTTTAATCTACCCGTTTAGTGGAAAGCATTTTATTTTTCTCTTTATTCCTCAGCACTTTCATAAGATTGCTTATGATTCACACGAGTTCCTACTCCAGTGGAGCTTATAGTCTGAGGTCCCTATTGTATTGACAGAAGAGTGACCTTGATCAGGTGTCAATTAAATATATTTTTGGAGTATGGGAATAAACCAGAGTACCTAGTGTAGACACGAGTAGAACTTACAACAAATGTCCTGGTCAAACTCAAGACCCAAGGCAACAATGTTATCCATGGAACCACTCTGGCTACATAGACCAATTGTTAAAAATACTCATTTGTTACACAATGTAGAGTAGGGTCACTGTTTATCAAACTGTGTTAATCCTGTTTGGGTCGCAGCCAAGAACAAGATGTTTTTACAGGACTAGTATTTCATTTTCTTGATGCTGAAATGGTTTCTATAATGTTTCATAACAAACCCTAAACTTTGTGCCGAGGTAGGATTGGTAATGACACAACTGGAGAACCCCAAATCATGAATATCTAGGGCAGCAAATAAGCATTAACCCAAAATGTCAACCCAGCTTTGGGACCTCAGGCTGGGCCCCTACAATGATTGCTTTGGGACCTCAGGCTGGGCCCCTACAATCATTGCTTTGGGACCCCTTCAGAGGGCCAATTCCACAGTTTAGAAACATCTGCCTTAGAGTGTCCAAGGGGGTGAAGAAAGAGGAGAAGGAATATCTCCTGTAGGTTGTAACATTTCCCTCTGGGAACCAACAATAGGCAGGGGTGGAGGGGACCATGGATTAGACTGGGACTAGTGGGACACCATGGTGATTTATAAGATGAATATCTGTTAACTTCTGTAGGGTGGATCAGAGTTGCCCTGTCCTCTTAGAAGATCCAGTCCATTGGCAAGAAGCACCAGAAAAGCCCCGATCAGGTCTCATGCGCTACTTGATTCAAGAGGGTGTGTGGCCATTGCCAAGAGCTTCAACTTTGATTGCATGAAACAAAAATGAGAGGTGGGCGTTAAATAAACCCAACAACTCCCCAGGAATGTTCATAGGTCTAGAATAAATTCGAACCGTTTGCTGGAACAATTAATAAGACCATCCTGCAGCCAGATCATTAAATCAGGCATGTCTGGCAGAAAATCAACTTAGTGAAAAGAGGAAAGTCTTGTGATGTTGCTCTGCTTAGAACTGACCAAGGAAATATCACATGACTCATCTCTGCTCACCCATTTCATTTTCTGCCTGCCCCCTCCCCCCCCAGTCCAGAGTTAATGAAGTGGACAGTGGCGTAACGAGATGTTACTGGGCCCCACAGCAAAATAATTTTAGGGCTCCCAAAATATCCAGTGGTTGCCCTGTATTAACAATATTTATTAAAATTCCTAATTAATTAGAGCCTTATGGGGCCCCCTGTGCCTCTTGGGCCCCCCTGCAGCCGCAGGGTCTGCTTCCTCTGTAGTTACGCTCCTGGAAGTGGAAAAGTAGCAAACCTAGAATATGACTATGAAGATTTTCATTCATCCAGGTCATGTTATATCTAGTATAGGTAAATCTAAAAACAACTGGACTTGCTAACCGAGAGAACACACAAGACGTCTCTTTTCTCAGGCAATGAATTTTCAGCCGATTGTAGCCAATTGGCAAGAAACAACCAGCAGGTCCTGATATATTCTGTATTTGCAGGTTTTTGACGAGTTTAGCAAAGAAGAAATGGGGGCCATTGATGCGCTGAATATAAGCATCGCTAGCGTAACTTCGCTTTGCTTGGCGAATTAACGCTAGCGCAACTTTGCAACCTTATGCTTCCCCTGAACGCAACTTCGGATTTTAGTGAATTTGCGTAGCGCTGGTGAAAATACGCCTGGCGAAGTGCGGCAAAGCAGACGCTGGTGCAACTACGAATCTTTGAATTTGCCCCAATGTATCCCAGTCACTGCATGATTAAATCAATTTCCAATTTCTAGAGAAAAATTAGTTTATTTGCAGTGTGGCTTTCGAGTTATTTAGCTTTTTATTCAGCAGCTCTCCAATTTGCAGTTTCAGCAATCTGGTTGCTAGGGTCCAAATGACCCTAGCAACCACGCACTGGTACGAATGAGAGACTGGAATATGAGTAGGAGAGGCCTGGACAGAAAGGTGAGTGATAAAATGTAGCAATAACAATAAATGTGTAGCCTTACAGAGCATTTGTTTTTTAGATGGGGTCAGTGACCCCCTATTTAAAAGCTGGAAAGAGTCAGAAAGAAAATATAAAAATAATTAATGAAGACCAATTGAAAAGTTGCTTAGAATTAGCCATTCTATTAAATATTTAAAGGTGGACCACTCCTTTAACATCTAATGGGAACCCTTGACTCCAACACCACAAAGGACAATGGTTGTGTAACTAGAAGGCTGGGATATGTGCAGGGGGGAGCTCAGCCTGAAAACCAGGTAGGCCAGGGGTCCCCAACCTTTTTTGGGCCGGGGACCAAAAAAGAGGGGTTGGAGGGGGTCGGGATGGGTTCGGAGGGGGTCTGGGAGGGGTCGGGGAGCGGGGGTAAGCTGAGATTCTAGCTATCTGTATAACAGAACATTCTGTCCCAGTGGCTGCACAGATCCTATCTGATCCCCATTGTAAGCAGCAGTCCTGTCCTGCTTTATGGCAGCTGAGATTCTAGCTATCTGTATAACAGAACATTCTGTCCCAGTGGCTGCACAGATCCTATCTGATCCCCATTGTAAGCAGCAGTCCTGTCCTGCTTTATGGCTGAGACTTTATCTTGCCTCCAACCCGCATTTAAAGCACCAGCACCTTAAAGCAGTCCGGCAAATTCATTGTGACTCAGCTTGTTTAGATTCTCAGAATTCTCATTTTCCATTTGATCCCAGGCCACTCCCTGGTCCTTATCTCCCAATGTGCAGTATTTCTCAGTGTATATCTAGCGGAGCCGCTGTCTCTGTCACACTCTCAGCCCAGCATGTCTCTTACCAAGGACACCCGACTTACCTTACACGATGGAAACACCATACCAGTTATTGGCCTGGGAACGTTCGCCTCGGCCGATGTAAGTGCCTCTCACTGACAAGGAGATATGAGAATGGATTGGGTGCAGACAGTAGTGTAATTAGACATTACTGGGCCCCACAGCAAGTTATTTTTCAGGCCCCCAAAATGTCTAGAGGTTGACCCGTGTTACCAATATTTATTGAAATTGTATATAAATTAGGGCCTCATGGGGCCCCTATACCTCCTGGGACCCCTGCAGCTGCAGGATCTGCTTCCTCTGTAGTTACGGCCTTGGGTGCAGAGTAAAGGTGTTTGTTTCCAGCAAGCCGGGTGCAATATAAAGTGCTGTGAGGGTGCAGAAATGTATATTGTGGGATGGAAAAAATTCCAATTGCAGACAGGATTAATGCAACACCTTGAGTGTATATTGCGGAGTGCGGTGTGAAGGTAGGGTGTGTGAGGACCTGAACTTTTTGTATACAGGTGGTATTAACCCGGCAGGTCCCTTGTGGTGAGGTTTCCTGTGATTCCAGATACCCCAGTCTGACACTGTTTGGTTTTGCAGTCTTTTAGGAGTTAAAGGATAAGTAAACCTTTAAAATAAGTGAATGTAGAATTGATGAAAGTGCTATTCTAAACACTTTTGTAATTTACATTCATTATTTATTTTCTTTCTATTCCAAGATATTAAGGGATACATGTGCTGTTAATATGAATGAATTTTGTTCCAACAGCGCCACCTGCCGGTCAGTTTCTGACCAGTCTGACCAGCAAGTAGTCAAGGAAGTTGTCAGGAGAAAGAAAGAGGCTGCTCTGATGTTCTTCTGCTTAGGGAAGATTTGAGAAAGGTTTCTAATTGTTTTCCTAAGAATGGTGTTCTACATTGGATACTGCGCTTGCATTTGTAAATGATCCCAACTGGCTCATTTACATGTGGGGTGGCCAATTCGGGCCCATATCTGCAAGTGGGTCTGGCTGTGTATGGCCACTTTTGGAACGAAGAAGGGCCTAGTAGGAATATAAATGGAGAAATAAAGCCTCAGATATATGGTTGGATTTTGGGTGTCCTCACTACCTGAACTGTATCAATCCCCCCCACCCCCAATCTGCCTCAATTTCTCAATTACCTGTTGAGAACATACAGAAAAGCTTAAGGGACACACAGAGCATGCCCAGTTGAACCCAAGGCAAGGCCTTTACACATTCCCACATGCATCAGCGGCACAACATGGCACCCTTCTATCCCACTGCAATTCTCTGTTTGCCAAAAAGGGGGCACTTCTGATTCTTCTGATTTTCAGGTACCAAAAAGTGATGGAACAGAGGCCACCAAGTTTGCAATTGATCTGGGTTACCGCCACATTGACTGTGCCTATGTCTATGGCAATGAGGTTGAAATTGGTGAGGCCATTCGCTCAAAGATTGCGGACGGCACAGTGAAGAGAGAGGAGATATTCTACACTGGGAAGGTACCATGCAATGCATAAAGCCACATTCACTGATGGGCCCCAGTGGTGCAAACCATACTTAAATCTACACATATACTGTATATACCACTTTACATTACCCTTTGTTTACAAGTAGGAGTTATCATTCCTATGCTGCTATCTGTATCACTTCCATTTACTCTCCCTAAAAACTCGGATTATTATTCTTAGCTTTGGTGCTCATTCTTCTCTCCGGATTTGGTACGTCAAGGGCTGGAGGCATCTCTGAAGGCTCCGCAACTGGATTACCTGGACCTGTTTATAATGCACTGGCCATTCTCACTAAAGGTACAGCACATAAACATCTAATAACTGCAAAACTATTTTGCCGTCACAATCTTGCTATATTGTCTCTATCTTGTGGTAAATGTCCTGCTATGCTGACTCTGTTTTATCCTGCAGCCTCCTTACTGTCACCGTCTTATTCTTAATTTTGTGCCACAGTCTCCAGCTTGCCAAATTGTTCCAACCTTCTCATCTGTTACCAACTTGCCTATTGCATTACTATCACATTACTGTAGCCAACTTACTCTACTGTCTCCATCTAGACTTGAAGTCTCCGTCATGCCCCCATTGTCTCCATTTTGTCTCTATCATACACAACTGTCACCATCTTATCCTACTATTTTCATCTTCCTCTACCATCTCTATTTTATTCTACTGTCTTCATATTGTCCTACTGTCTCCATCTTGTCCTACTGTCTTCATCTTGTCCTACTGTCTCCATCTTATCCTACGTCTATATCTTGCCTTACTGTCACCATTTTGCCCTATTGTCACCATCTAGATCTGCAGTCTCCATATTGTCCTATTGTCTCCATCTTGTCCTACTCTCCCCATTTGCCTTAATGTCCCAATCTTGTATTACTGTCCCCATGCTGCCCTACTGACTCCATCATACTCTACTGTCACCATCTTACCCTACTGCTTTCATCTTGCTCTACCATGTCTTTTTTATTCTACTGTCTCCATCTTGCCCTACACTGTCACTATCTTGCCTTCTTTTCACAATATGGTATCCAACTTGCCCTACTGTCTCCATCTTGCCCTACTGTCCCACTCTTGGCCTACTGTCTCCATCTTGCTCTACACTGTCATTATCTTGCCTTCTTATCATATTTTATAGTTTCTAACTTGCCCTGCTGTTCCCCTCTTGCCTTACTGCCCCCTCCTTGCTAAGCTGTACCCATCTTGCATTTCTATAATTATATTACTATTATTAATGTAGCCAACTTGTCCTACTGTCTTCATCTTGTCCTAATGTCTCCATCATGTTCTACACTGTTACTATCTTGCCTTCTTATCATATTTTACAGTTTCTAACTTGCTCTACTGTGCCCCTATTGTCCTACTGTCCCCCTCTTGCCCTAATGTCTCCATCTTGTCCTAATGTCTCCATCATGTTCTACACTGTCACTATCTTGCCTTCTTATCATATTTTACTTGCTCTACTGTACCCCTATTGTCCTACTGTCCCCCTCTTGCCCTACTGTCTCCATCTTGCCCTACTGTCGCACTCTTGGCCTACTGTCTCCATCTTGCCTACTGTCTCCATCTTGCCCTACACTGTCACTATCTTGCCTTCTTTTCACAATATGGTATCCAACTTGCCCTACTGTCTCCATCTTGCCCTACTGTCCCACTCTTGGCCTACTGTCTCCATCTTGCTCTACACTGTCATTATCTTGCCTTCTTATCATATTTTATAGTTTCTAACTTGCCCTGCTGTTCCCCTCTTGCCTTACTGCCCCCTCCTTGCTAAGCTGTACCCATCTTGCATTTCTATAATTATATTACTATTATTAATGTAGCCAACTTGTCCTACTGTCTCCATCTTGTCCTAATGTCTCCATCATGTTCTACACTTTCACTATCTTGCCTTCTTATCATATTTTACTGTTTCTAACTTGCTCTACTGTGCCCCTATTGTCCTACTGTCCCCCTCTTGCCCTAATATCTCCATCTTGCCCTGTTGCCACCATCTTGCCAATCTGTACCCATCTTGCATTCCTATCATCATAATATTATTATTGTAGCCAACTTGCCCTACTGTCTCTGTCTTCCAACTGTCTTCATCTTGACCTACTCACTATGACATGCCCTATTGTCTCCATCTAATTTAATTCATTTATTTACAAAAACTCTTTGTTGATCAGAATAACTCATTGGTGCCAGATGCACATGTGACACCCTTAAGCTGTCACATGTTTCTTTCAATATCCAATCAAACTCTATTCTCACGTGTACCTATTTGCCTCATCAAATAATCAGCATGACCAATCAACTGTTGGAGTCATTGAGATATTCCCCTGAAACAAACAAACAAAATGAACAGACCGTGGTACTGACTGTATTGTACTTATTCTCAGTGTGCAGGTTAATTGCAAACAATTGTACCCATTCTTCTTTTGCAGCCAGCAGATACACACAGCACTCAGCCCTTTGCATTTGATAATGTGGACTTTTGTTTGACATGGGAGGTAGGTGGTGCTAGTTGCATTTTCAGAGAGTTACCAGTATAGTAATATATGTATATGTATATATATATGTTCAGGGAAAGTGAGGCTGTGAAAACCCCAATACTGCCCCCATATGGTGGGATGAGGAGTATGAGGTGCTGAGCGCAGCCTGAACATGATAGTTACCTTAACAAAATCTGCCAGATCTTTATCATAATCACTGTTTGTCATAGTGTTTGTACCCCTGCAATGCACTGGAGTTCACTGTCTCCCTTTCTTCTGGCAGGCGCTAGAGCAGTGCAAAGACGCAGGGCTGGTAAAGTCTATCGGGGTGTCCAACTTTAATCGCAGGCAGGTGGAGCGGCTCCTCAGCAAGCCAGGGCTTAAATATAAACCTGTCTGCAACCAGGTATTCAACCATCACCAACTGCCACATTTAATCTACTCATCGCCGGCCCAGTCCTGCCTCCTGTGGTGATGTCAGAAATGGGCAGGTTGGTGGGTATATTAAGTACTTACTGGTGCTTTGCGTTGGGAGAGGGTGGATTATGGTCAGTGGGGGCTGACAGTTTGTTATATATGCACTTGTGGACCCCACCTACCAGATGGGATTGGTTGGCATCCTACAATGCAAAGTACTAAGTGTCATCTAGTCTCCTGCCCAACCTGGAAAAACATCCAGCCTGGGGGCAAAATTTGCTGTCATTGTGATTTTTGGTCTTGGAAATTGCAGGTGGAGTACCACGTGTACCTAAATCAAAGCAAACTCCTGGAATACTGCAAGTCCAAGGATATCGTTCTGGTGGCCTACTGTGTCCTAGGCTCGTCCAGAGACAAGGACTGGTGAGAAAGTAATGTAGCCTGGTACCAACTGGCAAGCAAGATCTGTCATAGACTGCAATGATATAAACTGCCAAGAACTTGTACAAGCCTGAAAGTTACTGCATGCATCACAGGAGAATCTAAACTGCTAGTATAGGGGGCTGTTCCTGCTGAAATGTGCTTAGTACAGGAGAAATACCTATTCTGGCTAAATTTATGTTATCTCTCTAATCAGCCTTAGGTTCAGATCACATGGTGGACCATTTCATACCATGTGAAGGGAAGTCCGCATCAATGGTCGATGCTCTCCTCACCCAATGGAATTTTCCAGGTTTCCCATCAATTACTGACCAAGCCCATGGACATGAATGCTGTTATTTTATTTACACTGGCCAACGTTGCCAACTTTGTCAGCAGTGACTCTCTCTGGATTCCTCAACCTGTACCCACTTTTTTTTATGCCCCACTGCTTTGTAAGATGCTCATTTAGTAATTCATCCTTTCACTCTTTCAGGGTGGATCCTAGCTCCCCGGTCCTGTTAGAAGACCCAGTACTCAGAAATGTGGCTGCCAAATACAATCGATCTCCTGCAGAGGTGGCCATGCGCTTCATCCTTCAGAAGGGAGTGGTGGTATTGGCCAAGAGCTTCAACCCAGCTCGCCTGAAACAGAACCTGGGGGTAACAACAAGAGGTGGTAGTGGAGGTGGTGGTAGGGGGAGGTAGTGCTGACCATCTTTAACACAAGGAATCTGAAAACATCTTGCTTTTTACCTTTATGTGTTGCTTCTGTAGGTATTTGACTTTGAGCTGAATCCTGAAGACATGGATACGCTTGATGGACTCAATAGGAACCTCCGCTATGCAAAATTAACAGTGTAAGCTGATTATTAGTGTCAGGAAAGGGGGCTGATCCCTTCAATATACATGTAACAGTGCAGGTACTAGTAGATCACAATTTACTAAATATACAGGTTACATCGCCTACACTAGTAGTAGGCAGGTTGGAAGGAAATCTGTTGGACCAGTAGTTTTGGGCAAGTGCAACTCTTTTTGGTGGCAACATCAGCTTGCCCCCAGTTTCCCCACTTTCCTCCTCCAGTGGTTGTGTTGTCTTTCGTTTATATATACTGCCCCAACACCTCCTGTGACATCAGCAATGGGCAATGGGTCCAAATTGTTAACATGGACACCGCTATTTTATAAATTATGAAAGGTTTGGAATAAATTGGGTGGCTTGATCCAGGTGCCACATAATAAACATATTCAGTATTACATGGGCCATTCTGCCAAACCGAGACTCCAGCTTACTGGCCCTTGTATGGAACCCCACCTGATCCCACCACTCTCTGGCCAAAAATCAACTATATCCAGTATTTATCAAGCAAGTTTGAAAATACCAACAGGTCTCCCTAGGCCCCCATTAGGGTCCCATTGTTGGCCCACGAGACCAATGCATGGATCCATCAGTCTGACCCAGCACGTTGGTGGCCAACCTCACCAAGCGAGTGGATCCTTTTGTATATGCTTTACACATTACTGGAGATATTTTTTAATCTTTGGAGTCCCTATATTTTCCATACACTATCCAGATGCAGATGGACTACAACTGTCAGAATGCTGGAGCAAGAAGGAAGCTGGGATGAAATAGCGTTAGGGTTAGGAACTGTATTCAAGAACCCTAGATATTGATTCTGAAAGCATTAACAAATCCTCCAGGGCCAGTGGTACAGTTGATGTAAAAGTGGCCTCGCAATAAAAAAAAGTTATTAAATTCTTGCTATGAACCCAAAAACATCACTATGTCTGCTAACCTGAAGTTTGATTCCAGTGTAATAATTACAATCAACAATTGCCCAGTTCTCTCTCTATGATAATTGACACAGTGCTAGCAGGAATCAATCTCATTGGAAGTTCCTTTTGAATCTTTAATTTGTTTTTTAATTGCCAACATTGGAGAGCTAATGGGTTGCAACAGAATCCATTTTTATGGAAGGTGTTCTCTCCTCAAACCTGACTGATCTCTTAAATGCTTATTGTTTTTTTTTAGCCTTTCTCACCCTAAGCATAATGGTTTTTCTGAACTAAAGCCTGTGGTTTTACATGTATTTTTCAGAATGAAACAGCACCCAGAATATCCATTTCATGACGAGTATTGAGGAGGACGGATTCGGCCTCGAGACTTGAGTAGCCTCGCGAGAGTTGAGGAAGACCTGACCTCATGCCATGGCAAAGTTCTTAGAAAGTTATCACAGATCATTTTATCCGTTGAAAATCAATTCGATGTTCTGGGTGAAGAATCATATTCATTAAAGCAGGCCTTGGGGAATGGCTTGATACACAGAGAAGGAATGTTCTGGGCACAATGCACTGTGCAGTTTGGAGGGATAAACAAAGCTTTTCCCAATCCGTTGGTTTAAATAGCAACAAATAATTTCAGATATTTGAACAAGGGGCCCATAGAGGGAAATCAATGGAATGTCCATGTGTGCAGCCAAATACATTCCCCACTGAGTATCTGTTAAACAGACATGGCTTTTATTTTATTCTATTCGGGTCTGTGTTACATAATGATTATCCAAGCTCTAAAGAGATTTAGGGGCAGTAACAGAACAGGAGTTCCCAGCCCCCCACCCCACCCTCCCTCCAGAAGCGCACTTTTGGCACACTCCGGACTGGGCACACTCTGATCCCCATCCTCCCACCACTTCCTGTTCCACCCACTTCCTGTCCTGCCTCTGCCCCACCCACATCCTGCCTCTGCCCACCCACTCTGCCCACTCCGGCCCGACACATTTAATGTTAATGTGTAACCACAACTTACAGCCTCCACTAGGATTCTCTGCTATGTTGGAAAGTAGGAGGCAGAAGGTGCAATCTAACCATATTTACCCCTCAATCATTCAGCCCTGGGGCAAATGAATCTTCTTTTCGCTCAATCCCCAACCAGAATACCCATCGCTTTTAGTCTTTGGAGCAAAATAACTAAGCTGAGAGTCACCCAAATGAAAAATAGCCACATACTCATCCGGAGGTACAGTTATGAGGAGCTTCTTAGTAGCATTGGAGAAGCTCTTAAGAATATTGCCCCCATAACCCCATGAGCTCACTGTCTCTTAGCTTTGAATGATTGAATTGGAAGGGTCTCATAAGTGATGTTTATTGTTATCCTGTTTGGTCATTGGCTTGAAGCCTATGTCTTCATGCTACACAATGTCCTCAGGGGAAGACACCAAGGAGTCTTCTACTTCTCCTGTTGGCTTTTGAGCCTGCCACTTTGGTCAAATCTCTATTGTTTTTAAGTTGTCCCTTCTGTAAGACCTCATAATACAAGATTCTAAACATTTTTATTCCTCTGATCTTTAATTCATCCTCAAAACTTTGGACATTCTAAAAATGTCCCTCTTTATCCAGTTCTGAGAATCTCGGACACCGGGAATGTTTCAAGATGATTCAAATGATGACTTGAGAAGCGCAATATGCTGTTAGTGCCTCTTTTCTATAAATGTCTGTTATAAGATCATTTCTCTTCTACTAAGTTGGATCTAAATACTGGACCTTCTCAGTATAAAATTAAGACTATTTTAGGAGTTGCCTCCTTTCCACTCATTAAACAGACCACCTTTGTATCTGTGCATCCATCAGCTTTTAATGAAATGTTTATGGGTCACAATACTAAATTCTCACCCAACTCCAGTGTGGGACTGGCCTACCAGAGAACCAAGAAAACTCCCAGTCGACCCAGGTGTCGGTAAGTCCTCCTGTTTCTAACCATTTTGGCTTATTTCATGGTCATTCCCTATTCATGTATGGGAACATAGAGGCTAAGTATCGACGGATACAGTATAGTATGTAAAGAGATTCAGATAATAAAGAAGTTGAATGAACAGAGGAGAATATGGCCTTGATTTGGAATATGTTTGACCTCAGAGAGGCACTGATTTCCCAGGAAGTTCAGGGGTGGGGAGTGGGAGGGGAGCATTTGCTACAATTCGAGGAAAATGAGGTCTGGGGTTAGGAAGGAAGGAAAGCTTGATCTGAGAATGAGCCAACATTCCACCAAAAGTGCAAAGCCAACTAATCACAAGACAGCATCATCATTCTGAGACTTTCCAGAAACATCTGTTTTTATTCTTACTTCACAAACACAAATCACTGCAGTTTATAGGGAAAATATTGAACTGCCAGTTTCTGCCAGGTTTCCGGGAGAAAAGACTTGTATCTGTTAATATTCATCAGTAAATGGGTATTTAGGGTGGTCCGCGAATCTAAAAAAACAACAGTATGACATTTAGAGCAGGATATGATCATTTCCAACAAGGATAATTCAAAATGGATATAGATGAGGTGTTCTGGGTACCAATGAAGAACTACTTACCCCAAACTATTCCCCCCAATGGACTAGAATGAGCTTCACCTGTAGAGCCATGGTTGCACCTTCTTTTGTGTTAGACCAAAAGCCTTGAGCCCTTGATATTACAGGCCATGCCAACATGTTTCATGTCCAATGCCCTGTTTCTGATAACTTCTTGAATCATTAGCCGTCTCTTAAAACAGGCACCATTTGGGAGACGTGTGGCTGGATTTAGAATAGCTAAGTGCTCTTGAGGGGGTGGGGGATTTAGAAGAGAACCTATGGTCAGCATTATTCTTGGTAGGAGTGGTCTTCACCAAAGCTGTTGATTGACCTTTGCTTCACTTTCCACCAGTGAAATCTAAGGCAGGTTCTAACATTGACCAGGATCAGACTGGCCTACCAGAATATCTCCTGATTGTCCCCAGCAATTCTTTCCTATTTCCACCACAAGTCACCCATTATATTCAGCACGGTCTACATCAATTCTTGTGAGAGTGGGCCTCAGTGTCAGGTTCTCTGGTGGCCTCTAGGAGGCTTAGTCCAACACTGATTTTAACCCCATCCATTACTGTCAATGACTCGGGTTAGAATGTACATTTTCACAAATGTTAAATTGTTTCCCTTTTAAACTGAATAGAACTTCTTCACCCAAGATTCCCTAAAGCGTAAAATAACACAAAACTACCGGTGAATTACCAGAAGCAAAATCTGCAGATTTCACAAATACATACTGCTTTAAATCCACATAGCGCACGTTTTTATTGACTCCATCAAGGGTTTCCATTTCTTCAGCATTTAATTGGAAATCAAAAAGCTAAAATAAAAAAGAAAGGATGAACCATGACTTTTCTTTGTTATTTTTACAATTTACAAATATAATACAGCCCATATAGCTAGGGTTTACTATAAATTTTTCTATTATAACATAGAATGAATGGGAAATATTATTTCTTATAATACATGAGTGATACTTAGAGTTCCCTGTTTAACTCAGCCTGCAGCCTTGTGCCTTTATATGGTCACGGAACAACCCCTCAGTGACTTCTAATATCCTTATCATTTACATTAGGGGGTACATTATCCCTTATAATACATGAGTGATACTCAGAGTTCCCTGTATAACTCAGCCTGCAGCCTTGTGCCTTTATATGGTCACAGAACAACCCCTCAGTGACTTCTAATATCCTTATCATTTACAGTAGGGGGTACATTATCCCTTATAATACATGAGTGATACTCAGAGTTCCCTGTATAACTCAGCCTGTAGCCTTGTGCCTTTATATGGTCACAGAACAACCCCTCAGTGACTTCTAATATCCTTATCATTTACAGTAGGGGGTACATTATCCCTTATAATACATGAGTGATACTCAGAGTTCCCTGTATAACTCAGCCTGCAGCCTTGTGCCTTTATATGGTCACAAAACAACCCCTCAGTGACTTCTAATATCCTTATCATTTACAGTAGGGGGTACATTATCCCTTATAATACATGAGTGATACTCAGAGTTCCCTGTATAACTCAGCCTGCAGCCTTGTGTCTTTATATGGTCACAGAACAACCCCTCAGTGACTTCTAATATCCTTATCATTTACAGTAGGGGGTACATTATCCCTTATAATACATGAGTGATACTCAGAGTTCCCTGTATAACTCAGCCTGCAGCCTTGTGCCTTTATATGGACACAGAACCCCTCAGTGACTTCTAATATCCTTATCATTTACAGTAGGAGGTACAGTATCCCTCCAGTGGCACAGCAATTCCAGACCATTGCCAAGACACCTTAGAGATCCAAGGAACTCAAGGCCCAAGGCCATGGTAATTGAGGTCTAAAGACACACTAGAGTGTCCCCTAACCTTCTTTTCAAGCTCTGTTACCTGGAAGTTCTGCTGGATCCTGGCAGGGGTAAAGCTCTTTGCAAGGACGACGACTCCTCGCTGGAGCAGGTACCGCATTGCTACCTGAGCGGGGGTCCGATTGTGCTTCTTAGCGACTGCATTCAACACGGGGTCTTCCAGGAGCACAGGAGAATTCTGATCTATCCTGAAACAGAAACCAAGGAATTCATAAGATGGATTTTCCTTTTTCATTATATTTTTTAATAAAAATTTCAAACCCTATCAGTTGATTTTAGCTTCTCCACTTTCTCTTACCAGTTCTCATCCCTGCTGGACCCCAATACGCTGTATCCCACCAGCACAATGTCCTTGGACTTGCAGAACGCCAGCAGTTTGCTCTGGTTCAGGAAGATGTGACATTCCACCTGCAGTTGGAAGAGAAAATATTTTGGTTTCAACTGGTCTTCATAGAGGAAGAACCTCGCATTGGGCGGCACTTCAGACCCAGTATTGGGTCTTCTGCATTAGTTAGAGCACATCGACAAGGCGTGTGAATATGTTAAAGGCTTCTGTTCCTTCAAAATAGATGTTCTTAAGGGAACAAAAATAGATGGAAAGATAGATAACAGCATATAAAGAAAAGAAATTTGGAGAATAAAGAGATTGAGTGAGGACAGGAGAATAAAATATTTGAAGAGCTTTATGGTCTACAGATTTCTGATAGACCCTGGGCAACCCAATCCAACATGGGAATCTATTTTGCATTACCTGATTACAGACAGGTTTATACTTTAGTCCAGGCATGCTGAGGATCCACTCCAGCTGTCGCTTGTTAAAGTTGGAGACTCCAATGGATTTGACCAACCCTGTGTCTTTCACTGCTTCCATAGCCTAAACAATAACACACAGCCATCAACACAGACATCTTCTCAATTTCACATGAATCAGTATCCTAGTTTCTGAGTCGCTGCACACTGGAGAAATCAAAGACACCCAGCAGTCCAACCAGAACAAAAGTTCCACTCAGTGTCGGACTGTGATGCTAGGGGCCCACCAGAAAACCTTAAACTGTGGGCCCACCTTAGACCATGGACTCACTTTCCAAACTATTATTCCTCCTCTCCTCACTCAACCTCTTTATTATCCTAGTCTTTTATATCTACTTCATATATTCTTCCATTATTAAGCTTTTGTTTCCCATAAAGAAATAGGGAATGACCATAAAATATGCTAAATGGTTAGAAGCAAGAGGGCCCACTGACACCTGGGCCCACCGGGAGTTTTCCTAGTATCCCGGTGGGCCAGTCCGACACTGGTTCCACTCACAAGTTGCCCAGCCAACAACTGCTGTTCAGTTGCACTTAGACTAAAGCTTAAGAGTTGCAGGATGGTTATTCCTTCAATATATTGGCTGGAAAAGAAAGGACCTACTAAAGAAGACTGGTCTTACCAAACAGCTTTAGGGTTGACATCAACAGAAACAGCTTCTCAGTCGCCAAGCCTACCTTCCATGTATCTCGAAGGTCTGTGTTATGATAAAGAAATTTTCCATTTTCATCCACTGGAAAGGGATCATCTCCAGGCTTAAAAGTGAAAATATAGATCTTAGAATTAGGGTTTTTTGATGGGTCTCATACTAAATGTTTATCCACTTAATTCCCAGCTTGTGGGTATTTAGTTACTGTGGACTATCAATAATGTGCTAGGAGGACAATAATTGAAACATCTTAATCATCTGTACAATGAAACAAGGAGAGATCTGGACCATTTATGGCAGAACCTGGTGGCATCATAATTTGGCCACCAATCTTGCCTGTTTCCCAAGCTCTGGTCCATGGCTGGAACTAGTGGTTGGCAGTAGAGGCCTAGGGTGCAAAGCTTGGGGGGGCTCCAGGCATGTACTGTCCCTGTTGCCTACCCCTAGTCTGGCTGAGCAAGTGCGGAGCCTGGCCACGCATAGGGGTTGGGGGCAACACTACCGCCTGGGTTGGCTGGCTGGCCTAGCCAGGCTCTGCTCTGGTCCCACCAGGAGATGATCTTGGAGGTTTCAATTTTTAACTGGGAGGCATCTAATAACTTTTGAGGGTGTTTTTATAGGAGTGAGACCCTACGGTGTTGTAGCCTGAGACCTAGATGGGGACACAAAAGTTGGGTTAGGGTTCTGTTGCAGATTTATTAAGCTATAAAAAGTTAGAAGAGCAGGACAACTTTGCTCAAGAAAAGCTTAATATGTTGTTGTAGGAGGATATTTCTAAAACATTGGTTTAACATCAGATACAAAAGACATTGGCATTAGGCTTTATCTCTTAGAACAAACAAAAATAGACCAACCTTGAACTCTATTGGTATGTGGATGATAAAGAGGTCCATGTAGTCCAACTGAAGATCTTTCAGAGATTTCTCAAGCCCTTGGCTGACCATCTCAGGAGTGTGGAAATTGCTCCATAGCTGATGAAAGGGAGCATGAAACGAGTAAGGTATTTACCTACAAAATGTCATTCTGACAAAGACTAGCCCAAAAGGGAAAGAGGTCTTGCATTGATGGTGCATTGATCTAGTAGTTCTTCAGTTTTCCACCTACAGAGACATCCCATAAGAGCATCCTTAGATACAATATATTCTGGTTACCTTCCCGGTGTAAAACAAATCCTCTCTCTTCACTGTACCATCAGCAATCTTCATCCTAATGGCCCGTCCAACCTCCACTTCATTCT
Source organism: Xenopus petersii (assembly GCA_038501925.1). Classification (NCBI taxonomy): domain Eukaryota; kingdom Metazoa; phylum Chordata; class Amphibia; order Anura; family Pipidae; genus Xenopus; species Xenopus petersii. The sequence goes on from CM076677.1 coordinate 133,740,468, forward strand.
GATACATAAACGCAGAGTCAATATGGCGGTATCCAACATCTATGGCCGTCTTTGTGCTCTCCTCTGCCAGGCTCTTGGGGACCTTTTATACAAAAACATTGTAACTCAAGTACAAATCGGAATATTCACTCAAGCTTAAATCCAAGGGGCAGATTCACTAAAGGACGAAGTGACTAACGTTAGCGCGTCAATTTGCTAGCGAAAGAGACCGTCGCTAGCGTTCGTTCGCACTCTATCGCTCTGTCGAAAGGTCATTACTCTGCAAATTCAGTAAAGTGCGGATTTTACTGAACGTTACCGCTTTCGCCAGCGTTCACTTCGCCACCTCAGACCAGGCGAAATGCTTGAAATAAGCTAGATCTTCCTCAATCTTCTGTCACTTACATCATATCCTGTCTGCCGAAAATGCATTAAAGTTACGAAAACGCTGGCGACTTTACCTTTTTTGAAGGGGGATTGCCGGCAAAAGTCCTAAATTTGACTTTTTTTTGGGTAACCGGTTTTCTCCAGACATTTCACAACATATGGAACATTAATTTTACAGTGAGCTCATGTGTACGGCATTTTTAGGGATGCACCGGATCCAGGATTCGGTTCGGGATTCGTCCTTTTTCAGCAGGATTTGGATTCGGTCGATTCCTTCTGCCTGGCCGAACCGAATCCTGATTTGAATATGTAAATTAAGTGTGGGAAGGGAAATCACATGACTTTTTGTCACAAAACAAGGAAATAAAAAAAAAGTTTTCCCCTTCCCACCCCTAATTTGCATATGCACATCAGGATTCGGATTCGGTTTGATATTCGGCCAAATATTTTGCAAAGGATTCGGCCGAATCCAAAATAGTGGATTCAGTGCATCCCTAGGCATTATATTAACGCTCTTGCCTTAATTAAGGTTTCCTGGTAATAAAAAGTGATAACTTCAAGCATTTGCACCATTTATAATAAAGACGTCCATAAAACTTTAAAATTACCCGCCGTATGCAGATTGACCTAAGCACAAGATCGCTAGCTAATTTTCGTTAGGCACAACTGAACGCTAGCACATCTTCGCTATGAAATGCTCGCACTGCCGAAGTAACAGTAGCGAAAAGTCGCCAGCGTTCGGTGCTCAGGGCGCAACTCCGCATATTAGTGTAGTGGTAGCGGATAGCGGTAGCGAAAGGGTCGCTGGCAACAATTCACCCTTTAGTGAATCTGCCCCCAAAATGAGGACCTAGGAAGGGTGGTGCCAATCACCATGTTTGGTTACCCACAATGCAGTGTGTGTGTTTTTTATATTTAACCAGCCAGATACATTGGTGTAACTATAAAGGAAACAGACCCTGTTTTTAGATGAACTCTGCAGACTGAACTTATGTAGGGCTCCTACACACGGGCGGTTTTACCTGCGCTCCCCTGTGTTGCGCTTTCTTTCGTTCAGCCGCAGGGGAGCGCAGGAGTAGATGCACTCAAGGGGGCTGTACTCACACAGACGCATGTAATCGCCGAAAGCAGGTGAAATGCAACATGCTGGGTCCCACCTGCGTTTGATGCATTACATGCGTCTGTGTGAGTACAGCCCCCTTGGGTATAATTGAGTGCGTCTACTCCTGCGCTCCCCTGCGGCTGAACGGAAGAGAGCGCAACACAGGGGAGCGCAGGTAAAACCGCCCGTGTGTAAGAGCCCTAACATGCAGCCATGCATCTAAATGAATTACCAACCAACCATGCAGGGGTGGATCCAATCCTATGTATTCACCTGTAGATCACTTAATCCAAGCTCCAGACGCCATTTAATCTAATATTAATCCATGCAACTGAAATAGGGTTGCACTTGACTCCTTTTAAACCAGACGGGTGCGAAATCTGCACACGGGGTGCTTAAAGGAGTAGTTCACCTTTAAGTTAACGTTTAGTATGTTGTAGAATGGCTAATTCTAAGCAACTTTTGAATTGGTCTTCATTTTTTTTTTTTAATTACTTGCCACTGACCCATCTCAAAAACAAATACTCTGCCAGGCTACACATTTATTGTGATTGCTACTTTTTATTACTCATCTTTCTATTCAGGCCTCTCCTATTCATATCCCAGTCTCTTATTCAAATCAATGACTGGTTGCTAGGGGAATTTGGGCCATAGCAACCAGACTGCTGAAATTGCAGAACTGGAGAGCTGCTGAATAAAAAGCTAAATATCTCACAAACCACAAATAATAAAAAATGAAAACCAATTGCAAATTGTCTCAGTATATCCCTCTCTACTTCCTACTAAAAGTTAATTTAAAGGTGAACAACCCCTTTAACAAGCCATTACTTCCAATGCATGCTGCAGACTGCACCGGCTTCACTGCTAAATTGCCATTCGTAATTTACTATGTCTAGATTTAAAGGGGTCATGTCTAGTTATGCAATGCCCCCCCCAGACCCTTCCAGTACCCTGCACTCACCTTCTGTGGGGCGTAGGTGCCATAGCCAATCACTGGCATTTTGTTTCCATCATTGAGCGGAACGTAGGAGTCTTTGTGCAGCGCCATGGCCAGTGTGAGTGATCAGGTCCTTCCTCGACTCTATATAAAGCTGCAAATTCCTAGCATAGGATATAAATATATATTTACTCTGGACTTGCAGCACCGCCTTATTGACCCTTTCATTACCCTCAGCCGCACCCCGATGGGCTTCTGTTCCCAAACTCTAATCCAGCCCTGGAGGAAGCTTTATCCTTATCATCAATCTCTTGCACCAAATGACCCTTTTCATTTCTTTTTTATCCTTGATTTCTGTATCATCTGGTCTGACTTTGTCTCTAAGTTGGACAAACTTCTGCACTTATTCTCTGGAGTGTAACGAAGTGCAATGTAAATATGACTAAGGAATGTCTCTTCTACACGTGATACAGATATTTCTTGTATGAGCAGCAAAGTCACAGCGAGAACAGTAACTGCCTTTATAAATCTTGTGCTTGTTCTTCCTGTTACCCCAATGTTTCTATATATCTGTAACCTTGTTATGAGCTAAGGGGGCCCAGTCTGAAGGTCAGTTAGGGGGAGATTTGGGGTGAGTGCTTATTTGTGCCCTGGGTACCCCTGGAACTATAGCAGGGTGACACCCCAATGTTTCTATATATCTGTAACCTTGTTATGAGCTAAGGGGGCCCAGTCTGAAGGTGAGTTAGGGGGAGATTTGGGGTGAGTGCTTATTTGTGCCCTGGGTACCCCTGGAACTATAGCAGGGTGACACCCCAATGTTTCTATATATCTGTAACCTTGTTATGAGCTAAGGGGGCCCAGCCTGAAGGTCAGTTGGGGGAGATTTGGGGTGAGTGCTTATTTGTGCCCTGGGTACCCCTGGAACTATAGCAGGGTGACACCCCAATGTTTCTATATATCTGTAACCTTGTTATGAGCTAAGGGGGCCCAGTCTGAAGGTCAGTTAGGGGGAGATTTGGGGTGAGTGCTTATTTGTACCCTGGGTACCCCTGGAACAATAGCAGGGTGACACCCCAATGTTTCTATATATCTGTAACCTTGTTATGAGCTAAGGGGGCCCAGTCTGAAGGTCAGTTAGGGGGAGATTTGGGGTGAGTGCTTATTTGTACCCTGGGTACCCCTGGAACAATAGCAGGGTGACACCCCAATGTTTCTATATATCTGTAACCTTGTTATGAGCTAAGGGGGCCCAGTCTGAAGGTCAGTTAGGGGGAGATTTGGGGTGAGTGTTTATTTGTACCCTGGGTACCCCTGGAACTATAGCAGGGTGACTGTTACCCCAATGTTTCTATATATCTGTAACCTTGTTATTAACTAAAGCTGCTCAGTCGAGGAACACCCTAACACAACAATGATTAAGGTTCTGCTGGTACTTAATATTAGTTTATATATTATAGAAATCAATAAAAAAATCAGCATGTTCTTGTTGATACATTTTATTAAACCTGGACATTTGTTTCTAACAGAACGGATTCAGCAGCCGCACGTAAATCTCCAATACCCAACTGTAGACTTGGAGACTGATATTTTCTCTTTATTATCTCGTATCCAGGCCACGGGGAGAGGAGGAGAGGGCTGTTCATGACATACAATGAGAAGAAACCATAGAGTTCTGGCCTGTCGACAGCAAACGTAGACCTTCTGCTCAATGCAAAGACGTCTGTATCTGTCAGTGGGACAGTCCGGAACCTTATCCATCAGTATTCCTCATGGAACGGATATTTCGGGTGATCCAACCACCTAAGGGAAGAACAGTTGCACCATCAGTACAAATATGACTTTTTCCTGAAATGAAAAGTGAATTTTCAACAATGGCCTAACCATGTTCCCGGCTCAAGTTAAAATTCCTGGAATATCACTCTTGCTCCCATGCTTTCTGCCAAGAGCAATCAACTATGGGTTGCTGGGAGTTGTAGCTAATTCATCATTGAAGGGGTCCTGAGGAAGTTCTCTCTTTCAGATGCTACAAAACTAGAAGGAGAAGGACACAGCACATGTAGGGGAAGAGTCTATGGAATAAAGAGAGAGACATTACCCGGTTGTGTCAACATAACGCAGGTTTCTGTTTAGTCCATCAAGGCTTCTCATGTCTTCATTGTCCAAGTGAAAGTCGAAAACCTAAAATTGCAATTAAATAATGCGGTTTTAAGCTGCCGTTACCTAGATATCAGCTAAATATTGTAACTGTCCCCATTGGAGCATTACTTACTGTGACTAGGCAAAGGTTAAGGCTTAATATAAAATCAATAACTGGTATTCTATTGATGTATTGGTGGCGGCTAATGTATTATACTTCCAAGATTATTGGGAAGTGTCTATCTATGAGTTTCTCAATATACATTCAGGACCGGACCCATTGTTTCCAAGTGGCTAACAGGACCCCTGTTCCTCAGTAAATCATTTAAAACCTGGGAGGGAGAGGAAATGGAGAATTGAGGGACACACTTAAGGATGGAGACCCCCATGGGGTCTACTTCCCCCCTATTAGGCCACTAGCTGTTACCTGGAAGTTCTGCTGGATCCTGGCAGGGGTATAGCTCTTTGCGAGGACGACGACTCCTCGTTGGAGCAGGTACCGCATTGCTACCTGAGCGGAGGTCCGATTGTTCTTCCTGGCGATTGCATTCAACACGGGGTCTTCCAGGAGCACAGGAGAATTCTGATCTATCCTGAAAAGTAGAGTGGCATCGTGATCCATGTAGTTAGTTGGTAGTTAGGATCTACCAGTGCACTTGGGTTCAGTAACACTGGTTGTGCAAGATGTAGCGGGTTCAAGTAGGAGAACCTATAGGCCAATATTGTACAGTGTATGGAGGCAGCAGCTGAACTACACCACATTGAGTATGTTTTTGAGTATTTGGGGACACAACAATACCATGGAAACTTGGAGTTAGCAGATGGGATGTGAACCTGCCCCAAAAAATAATGATGAACAACATTCGCTAAAAGCCTTACCATCGCTCATCCCTGCTGGACCCCAATACGCTGTATCCCACCAGCACGATGTCCTTGGACTTGCAGAACTCCAGCAGTTTGCTCTGGTTCAGTAAGATGTGACATTCCACCTGCAGTTGGTGGAGACTGAATGTCATGGGTTTTCATTGACAACAAAAAGGCCACCCCCATGCCAGATCCAATCCGCTGAGGTGTTCCCCCAACTAAAATACAGATCCCATTACCTGGTTACAGACGGGTTTATATTTCAGGCCAGGCATATTGAGGATCAGCTCCAGCTGCTTGTGGTTAAAATTGGACACCCCGATGGATCTGACCAGCCCGGCGTCTTTGCACTCTTCCAGAGCCTGATGGGAACAAAATTACTGGTTATTTACCAATAAAAACTCCATGATAAGTCTACAGGGAATCCTGAGACGCTCCCCAACCCCGCCCAACCCCTTGGGACACAGTCCTACCTTCCATGTATCTCGAATGTCTGTGTTATGGTAAATAAATTTCCCAGTTTCATCCAATGGAAAGGGGTCATCTCCAGGCTTGAACATGGACAAGAAAAGAATTATAGTTAGATTGGTATTTGCATGGCTCCCATAAAGTGACTCAAAATGAATCAGTGAATAGTGCTGCTCCAGCAGAATTCTGCACTGAAATCCGTTTCTCAAAAGAGCAAACAGATTTTTTTATATTCGATTTTGAAATCTGACATGGGGCTAGACATATTGTCAATTTCCCAGCTGCCCAAAGTCATGTGACTTGTGCTCTGATAAACTTCAGTCACTCTTTACTGCTGTACTGCAAGTTAGAGTGATATCACCCCTCTCCCCCCCCAGCAGCCAAACAACAGAACAATGGGAAGGTAACCAGATAACAGCTCCCTAACACAAGATAACAGCTGCCTGGTAGATCTAAGAACAACACTCCATATTAAAAACCCATTTCCCACTGAGACACATTCAGTTACATTGAGAAGGAAAAACAACAGCCTGCCAGAAAGCATTTCTCTCCTAAAGTGCAGGCACAAGTCACATGACCAGGGGCAGCTGGGAAATTGACAATATGTCTAGCCCCAGGTCAGATTTCAAAATTGAATATAAAAAAATCTGTTTGCTCTTTTGAGAAATGGATTTCAGTGCAGAATTCTGCTGGAGCAGCACTATTAACTGATGCGTTTTGAAAAAAATGTTTTTTCCGATGACAGGATCCCTTTAAGTTTTCATGGCAGCCTACATAGGAGGGGCAAGGGGTCTTTGGCCGAAACGATGGGCCGCACTGGAACATTTTAATGGCAACTTAGAGAGGTAGGGGGTGGCCGTATTTAACTCAATCCAAGGGCTACATTGCTCTGATGGCATCATGCAGAGGAGTCTATATAGATTTGATGCCCTAGGAAAGTGTGATCACCAACACAGCATTATCCATAGTGTTTAGTTGTATCTAAGACTTTTCTTCACTCCACACTGATCAGTAGACTCACCTTGAACTCTATTGGGCTGTGGATGATGAAAAGATCCATGTAATCCAACTGAAGATCTTTCAGAGATTTCTCCAGGGCTGGACGGACCTTCTCAGGGGTTTGGAACGTGGACCAGAGCTGATGAGAAAATGAAGGGAGAGTCTACACGTTATGACTTGGGTTGGATTTTATGAGGGCCATATGGATAAACCAAAAGTTTTCGGCATTGGGATGGAGGCTGCACCCCCTTCCAGTGCACCCCAAGTATCAGGCCTCTTTTAAGATGGACTATTTGCTTAATCCTTTCCAGTCAATCAAAGTGAGTTTCATAGTTACCTTCCCAGTGTAAAACACGTCCTCCCTCTCCACTGTACCATCGGCAATCTTTGCTCTTATCGCCCGTCCGACCTCCACCTCGTTCCCGTAGATAAAAGCACAGTCAATATGGCGGTATCCAATGTCGATGGCCACTTTGACACCCTCCTCTGCAAGGTTCTTGGGGACCTGAGGATAAAATAACATAATCAATTACAGATTAACAGTCATTTCGGAGGACTTTCAGGGCTTATCCATTGACTTTAATACTGAGTGCCTAGAAACACACCGGGTTGGGCTTCAGTTTAGCATTTTACCCAGCATGCCATGTCACAATGCGACAATATATAGGATTGTTGTAGTTTCTCCTGGAGCTGAGGTCCAGCTAATCCAGATCAGAACAGTGAGGGGGTGACTGGAGCTGCCACCTTGAGGGCCACCACCCCAGCCAAGGAGGCCCCCCCATTATTGCAAATCCCCAGCCACTCCCCCTGCCGAACTGTACCTCTAACCCACACCACTTAATAGTTTCTCTCCCTTGCCACTGCCTTTTTTTGTTGTTTTTCCAGGAACAGTTACCCTGTATCCCCAAGGCTTTCACAGAACTACAGCTCCCAGTATCCTCTTAGAATCAAAGGTAGAATCTTTGTCTGTAGGACTAACACTTGCTTTGCAGAAAGAAAGGAGTGACAAGTTCAACATTAAACCAGGGTGAAACTAACAAAGTGATCATGTAATAACTGATGAGACCCCAAAGGTTTCCCCTACTGTATAATTACACCTGGACAACTGCAGAATCCTGTTATCCCACAGTCACAATCCCACCAAGACTCTTTAACACTAATGAAAGCCACCACCCCAGCCAATACCGGCCACTTACCTTCTGTGGGGCAAATGTTCCAAATCCAATCACTGGCATTTTGTGCCCATCGCTGAGTACAACATAGGAGTCTTTGTGCAGTGCCATTGTTAGTAGTGCTCAGATTCCTCATAGACTTGTAGTGCTCTCTCTTCCACCTTCCTCTGGAGTCAAGTTTTACAGAGCCCTGACTCCTGATCCTGTCACCCCTCCCCGGGTGCTGCACCCACACTCTTGTCTGACTTTTGTTTGCCTGCCCTCTCTCTCCAATTGGCTCTGTCCCAATCAAAGCTTTATTTTGCAGAGTCATTCTGTGTTGATTGTACTCCCACTGTTACTATAGGCACCATCTCTCCCTACTATACCTGCTATCCCACAGCCACACTCCCTTCCCAGAGACTATTATCCACTGTTACTATAGGCACCATCTCTCCCTACTATACCTGCTATCCCACAGTCACACTCCCTTCCCAGAGACTATTATCCACTGTTACTATAGGCACCATCTCTCCCTACTATACCTGCTATCCCACAGTCACACTCCCTTCCCAGAGACTATTATCCCACTGTTACTATAGGCACCATCTCTCCCTACTATACCTGCTATCCCACAGTCACACTCCCTTCCCAGAGACTATTATCCACTGTTACTATAGACACCATCTCTCCCTACTATACCTGCTATCCCACAGTCACACTCCCTTCCCAGAGACTATTATCCCACTGTTACTATAGGCACCATCTCTCCCTACTATACCTACTATCCCACAGTCACACTCCCTTCCCAGAGACTATTATCCACTGTTACTATAGGCACCATCTCTCCCTACTATACCTGCTATCCCACAGTCACACTCCCTTCCCAGAGACTATTATCCACTGTTACTATAGACACCATCTCTCCCTACTATACCTGCTATCCCACAGTCACACTCCCTTCCCAGAGACTATTATCCACTGTTACTATAGGCACCATCTCTCCCTACTATACCTGCTATCCCACAGTCACACTCCCTTCCCAGAGACTATTATCCACTGTTACTATAGGCACCATCTCTCCATACTATACCTGCTATCCCACAGTCACACTCCCTTCCCAGAGACTATTATCCCACTGTTACTATAGGCACCATCTCTCCCTACTATACCTGCTATCCCACAGTCACACTCCCTTCCCAGAGACTATTATCCATTGTTACTATAGGCACCATCTAGAAGTCACTGAGGGGTTGTTCTATGACCATATAAAGGCAAAAGCTGCAGGTTGGTTTGGGGGTGATGTGGCCCATAAGTATGTTAGGTTCACGTTGAGACTTTTATTCTGGACTTATACAATACAGTTGATACTTTTCACTGTTTGCACAAACACATTGGCACTTTAACATGGATCACATGTTTTTATATTTATTGTTAACCTCTGTGATGGGTGGGGGTGGGGTGACACACCCCCTGGTGTGGTTATATAATGTTGTACTTTGCACTGGCACTTCACACTTGAAAAAGGGCCTGTGACGCCCGAAACATGTCGTGTGGACTATAATAAAGTTGCATTTTAGCAGTTATTCTGCAAGTTTGTCCCTCTGTTCTCCGCTTTTGATTATACACAAGATTTAAGGTGTGTGGACGGAGCACCTGTGAGACAGTTGGACTGGCTACATTGCTGCTTCCTACGATTATTAAATACAAAGCCCATAAGTATGTTAGTGTGGGGCGCACATAGTTATGTTGGGGAGACTCGCATGAGCCTGTAATCGTATTCAGCAGATCAGTAGAGGTATTTGAGTTGTTTCCTGGGAATTGAGACTAGGCCTGACCTGAAGGGAACTCGTCACAAATTCTACTGGAATTCTAATTTAAATCTTATAATTATTGATTTCAACTCATGGGTTCCAATTCCGCTGGTTCCCAGGCACAAATTTATCTGCATTAGACACAAATGACACTTCCAGCCGAGTTTCATTAGATTCAGAGCAATTTGGCTTCTGTGTGAAACAATCTCTCAGAAACTCATCCAGATGGTGCCCAGGGGCCCGACCCACAATAACTCCCACATATTCACACACTCACAGCAGCACTGGCACATGTTAAGGGTTCATTTATTTGCATTTTATTGGCTCTCAGGTGCATCTGACCCACGTGTTGGAAGCTGTGAGGGAAATGTGTTATTTACTCCCAGGTAAGGCCCCTCTGGGAGAGCAAACTGCTGACAAACTATTCCTAAGCCTGTGCCCTGAGGCCTTCATATACATGCGGGTGCAGCACTAATCTTTATTGTCAAATCCTATTGGGGGGATTTTCAGGGGTCCTTGAGAGTATTTGGATATTATGCCCTTTAAACCAGGAACAAGTAGTAAAGTTGAGTAGGCCACTGACAGCAACCCATATAATGATAAATCTAATTATGCAGGAAGAGGAGCAGAAGGATAAATCTGGAGATGCAGGAAGAGGAGCAGAAGGAGCTGCAGGAAGTGCAAGAACATCAGGAGGAGCTGCAGGAAGAGGAAGAATGTCAGAAGGAGCAGGACATGGAGGAACACCAGGAGGAGCTGCAGGAAGACAAGAAGAAAGAGCAGCAGGAAGAGGACGACCATCAGGAGGAGCTACAGGGAGAGGAGAAGAAGGAGCAGCAGAAAGTGGAAGAACATCAGGAGGAGCTACAGGAAGAGGTTAAGAAGGAGCAGCACGCAGCAGGAAGAGGAAGAATGTCAGGAGGAGTGACAGAAGGAGGAGAAAAAGATGCAGCAGGAAGAGGAACAACATTTCAGGCTGAACTTCCTCATCCAATACAGAGTCTATAATTGCATGAGTGAGGAGAACCTTGACTACATCATGATGGACCATATATAGCTAAACATATATGGCTAACACATTTATGTATCATACAGGGTTAACACTGTTGGACTATTTGCATTGTGTGCAAATACTTGGTTCTGACTTGGTCACAGTAACCTTCAGTTAGAGACTTCTCCTGGTACATATCATTGATAAGCTTTTGTAGCAACATGCATGTTTAAAGACAAAACATCCGTGCTTCAAAGACGGTCCTGGTGCATATCACTGATAAGCCACATTTGATGAGCATATACTTTCTTAGCCAAAAACTAATTATGTTTTCTCCACATAGTCTATTTTTTCATAATACGATGTATTTCTCGTCATTATAATGATGCTTTTCTCATCATCACAATGGAATGTCTTTGTCCTTTACCTTATAAATTCTCTTACCGAATCTTAAATAAACTGAGTTTGTTTCTGACTTACCTACCTGTTGGTCTGTTTCATACAAACTCCCAGATCTGCGTGCCTGGAGAGACAATCACAGATGATCTACCAGTGCCAGGGTCAACGACCCCTTGACAACCCAGTGGCCTGGGAATAAACGAATATTGGAGAAAGAGCACCGAATAAATAACAGAATAAATAACGAAGACCAAATGAAAGTTGCTTTTTTTCATTTAAAGTTAATTTAAAGGTGAAATTCCTTGGCTAATGATTGGCCAGTCCTGGGGCAGCACTAGGAGATAAAGATAAAGGAGACTATCCCTAAAACTAAAGGTCAGTGAACACCCAGGCAGCAGCAAGTTACACATTTTAGCCCCTCCCATCTCACTTTATACTTATATAAGAACTTTATCTGATAATGGTTGCCAGTGCACTTCCCCTTTAATTCTTTTAACCAGAGAAGCGCCCAATCACAGCCGAGCTGCAACACGTGACCCCAAGCCCTGCCCACACCTTCAGTTCACAATTTACAATCAGGACGGACCACATCCACCGAGCGGCCAATCAGACGGCGCCCTTGGCTTGTAACCCCTCCCAGTCTCTGCTTCCGCTGTTCAGTCTCCTCCGCTCTCTCAGCACCGGCCGCAGCGATGAAAGGTCCGACCCACGTGCAGCTTTACACCGGGGCCCAGATGCCCATTGTAGGACTGGGGACATGGAAGGTGAGTGCCACTGCTGCTCTTTACTACAACTCCCAGCATGCACGGCTGCTCTGACACCTGTAAGGCAACACACAGTACAGTTATGTTACAGTTGCACTAATCTCACCTCCTCTCATTGGCCTACAATGTGTGTGTATCTCAAGCAGCTCCTGGACTACATTTCCCAGCATTCCTGGCTGATCTGGCACATGCAATGCAACACAACAGGGTACAGTTCTGTTAGAGTTACAGGTGTAAGTGCAATGTGAGCATCTCAGGCAGCCCCTGGACTACATTTCCCAGCATTCCTGGCAGAGTGGGGCTTGTAAATCAGCCCTGATTTCTCCATTATTCCCCTGAGCTGCATCTCGCAGTGTTACTTCCCTATTAAACTATATCCTATGCCTTTAAGGTTCTGCCTGAACTACAACTCCCAGTATTCCTGACTGTATTGTATAATTATTAGGGACAGGGGCCACTAGACAAAGTGACCCACAATCGGGGGGGCAAGTCTATTCAGTGCAAAATGAGCCCTGGGAGTGTCACTGTCACAGAGTTTAACCCAGAGCTTAACCCCCAAAACCCAGTGCTCCCTGCACTTTGCTCCTTATCCATCTCTGCACCTTGTGTTGCTGTAAATGTGTCTGAGACTGAGATGTGACAGTGAATATAATAAACACCAGTCCTGTAGCTAAAGGGATTGTCTGTCTAATGTCACTTTATTTAATCACATGTCACTAGATTTCTCCCTAATGTTATTAATCCAGAGACCTAAAGGGGAACTTCGTCCAAAAAACAGTTTTTGCCTAATAAATATGTGACTCTAAGCAGCTTCCCAATATCCATTCACTGAGTTTATAGACTTGTCTAACTGTCATTTCTGTTGTCTGTCCTGTGAACTGCAGGTTCTGATTCCAGAAAAAATGTATATCTGAGCAATATCCATTCATTCCTCATTCTCACTGGGTTTATAGTTCTGTGTAACTGTCATTGTGTCTGTCCCTTTCTCTGCACTGCTGCTTCTGACTCCTGATACAACTTCCCAATATCCATTCATTCCTCATTCTCACTGGGTTTATAGTTCTGTGTAACTGTCATTGTGTCTGTCCCTTTCTCTGCACTGCTGCTTCTGACTCCTGATACAACTTCCAATATCCATTCATTCCTCATTCTCACTGGGTTTATAGTTCTGTGTAACTGTCATTGTGTCTGTCCCTTTCTCTGCACTGCTGCCTCTGACTCATGATACAACTTCCCAATATCCATTCATTCCTCATTCTCACTGGGTTTATAGTTCTGTGTAACTGTCATTGTGTCTGTCCCTTTCTCTTCTCTGCACTGCTGCTTCTGACTCCTGATACAACTTCCCAATATCCATTCATTCCTCATTCTCACTGGGTTTATAGTTCTGTGTAACTGTCATTGTGTCTGTCCCTTTCTCTTCTCTGCACTGCTGCCTCTGACTCCTGATACAACTTCCCAATATCCATTCATTCCTCATTCTCACTGGGTTTATAGTTCTGTGTAACTGTCATTGTGTCTGTCCCTTTCTCTTCTCTGCACTGCTGCTTCTGACTCCTGATACAACTTCCCAATATCCATTCATTCCTCATTCTCACTGGGTTTATAGTTCTGTGTAACTGTCATTGTGTCTGTCCCTTTCTCTTCTCTGCACTGCTGCTTCTGACTCCTGATACAACTTCCAATATCCATTCATTCCTCATTCTCACTGGGTTTATAGTTCTGTGTAACTGTCATTGTGTCTGTCCCTTTCTCTGCACTGCTGCCTCTGACTCCTGATACAACTTCCCAATATCCATTCATTCCTCATTCTCACTGGGTTTATAGTTCTGTGTAACTGTCATTGTGTCTGTCCCTTTCTCTGCACTGCTGCTTCTGACTCCTGATACAACTTCCCAATATCCATTCATTCCTCATTCTCACTGGGCTTATAGTTCTGTGTAACTGTCATTGTGTCTGTCCCTTTCTCTGCACTGCTGCTTCTGACTCCTGATACAACTTCCAATATCCATTCATTCCTCATTCTCACTGGGTTTATAGTTCTGTGTAACTGTCATTGTGTCTGTCCCTTTCTCTTCTCTGCACTGCTGCTTCTGACTCCTGATACAACTTCCCAATATCCATTCATTCCTCATTCTCACTGGGTTTATAGTTCTGTGTAACTGTCATTGTGTCTGTCCCTTTCTCTGCACTGCTGCCTCTGACTCATGATACAACTTCCCAATATCCATTCATTCCTCATTCTCACTGGGTTTATAGTTCTGTGTAACTGTCATTGTGTCTGTCCCTTTCTCTTCTCTGCACTGCTGCTTCTGACTCCTGATACAACTTCCCAATATCCATTCATTCCTCATTCTCACTGGGTTTATAGTTCTGTGTAACTGTCATTGTGTCTGTCCCTTTCTCTTCTCTGCACTGCTGCCTCTGACTCCTGATACAACTTCCCAATATCCATTCATTCCTCATTCTCACTGGGTTTATAGTTCTGTGTAACTGTCATTGTGTCTGTCCCTTTCTCTTCTCTGCACTGCTGCTTCTGACTCCTGATACAACTTCCCAATATCCATTCATTCCTCATTCTCACTGGGTTTATAGTTCTGTGTAACTGTCATTGTGTCTGTCCCTTTCTCTTCTCTGCACTGCTGCTTCTGACTCCTGATACAACTTCCAATATCCATTCATTCCTCATTCTCACTGGGTTTATAGTTCTGTGTAACTGTCATTGTGTCTGTCCCTTTCTCTGCACTGCTGCCTCTGACTCATGATACAACTTCCCAATATCCATTCATTCCTCATTCTCACTGGGTTTATAGTTCTGTGTAACTGTCATTGTGTCTGTCCCTTTCTCTTCTCTGCACTGCTGCCCCTGACTCCTGATACAACTTCCCAATATCCATTAATTCCTCATTCTCACTGGGTTTATAGTTCTGTGTAACTGTCATTGTGTCTGTCCCTTTCTCTGCACTGCTGCCTCTGACTCATGATACAACTTCCCAATATCCATTCATTCCTCATTCTCACTGGGTTTATAGTTCTGTGTAAATGTCATTGCTATTGAAATCTGAGCCTGCACACTGCTGGTTCTCACTTCTGAAACTATGCAACTGATTCTGCCATGTTATTTACCCTTTAAGAATACGTCTCTATTTCGTTACTTGGCAGAGACAGATCCTGTGGATAATGCGCTGGGGAGGCGCCTGGTTCCTGTAATTAAATTATTTCCCCCCTTGGGGAGAGGCAGTGACTCGGCAGATTTCTGACTATGACTCTGAAGCTGCCACTCCTCTGACTTCTTATGATGAAAACAGGGATAATGTCCTGACAGTGGAGTGTTAGCTCTTGGGCTCAATTGGTTGCCATTGGTTACTGGACAGGGACAAACTTGCCTGGTGCTTCTGAATGAACCGAAAGTGTCCCCTTTGCTTATTGAAGCGGCTCAATTGGGTTGTTGTCGGGTCTTTGTTGGACCCTAAACACAACAGCTGAAAGTGCCTCCTCCCTGTGCCCCCTGCACCCCCAGAGGCAACTCTATAAAGCTGCCCTGATCCAATAGTGATATTAATATCCCCACCCTATAAATATCCCTCCTCCACTCTTATCCCTTCTACAGACAGCCCCACTCTCCTGCCCCTGGGGGTGTTTGCTGGGGCAATTAGATCCCATCAGTCTCAACTCAGATCCACTAAACTGTGTGTAGATAACTGACAGTTAGTATAATACCCAGAGCAGGACAAGTGGTACATCATTAGTTACACATCAGTCTCTCTATGTAATGAGATCAGGGCTTTGTAGTGGCTGCTTTCCAACATCACCTGATGTGCCCCTTGCTCCTGTTATATAAGGCCGTCATAAGAGAATCCTGTACATATCCTTATTGTATATCCTTATTACATTCACCAAGGCCTTACTAACAGGAGTATATTAGTCTGTCGTTTTATTTGTACATTATCCCTTATAATACATGAGTGATACTCAGAGTTCCCTGTATAACTCAGCCTGCAGCCTTGTGCCTTTATATGGTCACAGAACAACCCCTCAGTGACTTCTAATATCCTTATCATTTACAGTAGGGGGTACATTATCCCTTATAATACATGAGTGATACTCAGAGTTCCCTGTATAACTCAGCCTGCAGCCTTGTGCCTTTATATGGTCACAGAACAACCCCTCAGTGACTTCTAATATCCTTATCATTTACAGTAGGGGGTACATTATCCCTTATAATACATGAGTGATACTCACTGTTCCCTGTATAACTCAGCCTGCAGCCTTGTGCCTTTATATGGTCACAGAACAACCCCTCAGTGATTTCTAATATCCTTATCATTTACAGTAGGGGGTACATTATCCCTTATAATACATGAGTGATACTCAGAGTTCCCTGTATAACTCAGCCTGCAGCCTTGTGCCTTTATATGGTCACAGAACAACCCCTCAGTGACTTCTAATATCCTTATCATTTACAGTAGGGGGTACATTATCCCTTATAATACATGAGTGATACTCAGAGTTCCCTGTATAACTCAGCCTGCAGCCTTGTGCCTTTATATGGTCACAGAACAACCCCTCAGTGACTTCTAATATCCTTATCATTTACAGTAGGGGGTACATTATAATACATGTGCTTTGTGTCAGTCTGAGCCAGGGAAGGTGACGGTGGCTGTTGCTAAGGCTATTGAGGTTGGATACAGACACCTGGATTGTGCTTACGTGTATCAGAATGAGACGGAGGTGGGAGAGGGGATCCAGCAGAAGATAAAGGAAGGAGCAGTGAAGAGAGAAGACCTGTTCATTGTCAGCAAGGTACCAGCCTCCTGCCCATTGGTATAAACAATATTAAAGTTAACCCTTTGCACCACCCCAATTCCCTCTTTCCCTAATTCTCTCCCATAGCTGTGGAACACCTTCCATGACAAGTCCATGGTGAAGGGAGCCTGCCAGAAAACTCTGTCCGACTTGAAACTGGATTATCTGGATCTCTACCTGGTCCATTGGCCGACAGGATTCCAGGTGGGCATTATACACTGCTCCCAGGTCTAACCTGCAGCTTTCTATTGGGATGGCAGATACAGTAGATCGTTTCAAGTAAGGGTCGGATGCCCCTTTTTTTTTTTTTTTTGTATAAAGTGAGATGGTACAAGGCTCCTGCCGTTAATTCTTACAGTATAGAGCTGGTCTGGGGTTGGGAAAGACATCCCCCCCCCCCCCATTTCTATTGCAAATTGGAGACTAAAGGGGAAATAAAAGCAGTTGATTTCAGTCTTCGCAACTGTCATTATTCATTTTTTTCCCCCCTGTAAATAAATGCCATTTTTGTGCGATTCTATATTCCAGGCTGGGGACGCGCTCTTCCCAACTGACAACGAGGGATGTGTAATTTCGAGTAATACGCGTTTTCTGGATACCTGGGAGGTACTTTTCATTTTCATTTCATTTGCTGTTGGGGGTTATGGGGGACGAATACTGAAGGGGCCACAGGGGCTTTTGTCAATACTGATAAGCGTGAGGCCTCTTCTAGTTCGTTATAAATGGCCAATTCTTCAGCAACTTCATTTTTTCTTCTTTATAGTTTTTGACTTATTTGTCTTTTTCTGATTCTTCCCATCTTTCAAATGGGGGGGTCACTGACCCCAAAAAAATGCTCTGTAAGGCTACACATTTGTTGTTATTGCTACTTTTTATTCCTCGTCTTTCTATTCAGGCCTCTCCTATTCATATTCCAGTCTCTTATTCAAATCAATGCATGGTTGCTAGGGGAATTTGGACCCTAGCAACCAGAGGGCTGAAACGGCAAACTGGAGAGCTGCTGAATAAAGAAAAAAACGAAATAAGTCAAGAACCACAAATAGTAAAAAATCAAAACCAACTGCAAATTGTCTCAGAATATCCCTCTCTACATTATACTAACAGTTAATTTAAAGGTGAACAACCCCTCTAATTGCAAATGGGCCACCTTCAATACACAGTTTGGCCACCGGGGGTCTGTTCTATTGAAAGCTTTGAATGGTTTATATTAATGGAAAGATCCCAGGGCTGGGTAATACCAAATGACATCCTTATGGGGGGAGAGGTTGGCTTGTTCCATTATATGAGAAATGGGGGTATTTTAGCAACCCGCACTCCTAGTGTTTGTCTCTGTTTCCCCCAGGGGATGGAGGAGTTGGTAGAGGCCGGGCTAGTAAAGGCCATCGGCATCTCAAACTTCAACCGCGAGCAAATTGAGCAGCTGCTGAATAAACCAGGACTGAAACACAAGCCGGCGGTTCACCAGGTACAACTGTCACCCCTGGAATGTTATTGGTTGGGGATCAGGATTCTTTACACTGTGATTGGTCACTTTAAAACTTGTATGTCTCAAATATATATATATATATATTTATTTATTTCAAGTTTGGCACAGAAATCTGGTTGCTGTGGCCTCTATGCCTAGCAACCGGCCGGTAGTTAAGACGGCTGCCTGGAATCTTTCTGGATTCTGTGGTCACTTAAAAATAGAAAATTAGTTGCACTTATCCAACCCATACGTATCCAGATATAGAAATGTCTTTTTTTTTTCTGTACTTCCTACTCCTGGGCTGTTCTCATTCCTATTGTCAGGGACGAGGGAGGAGCTTGACGTAGAGCAGAATTGTCTAAAGGGGATTTTCTCACTGCCTTGATCTTTAGTGGCCAGAGATTTGTCATCTTGCTTTGCCATAGAGATCAGTGCAGAGAGGAAAGCGTCTGACGAGCTTCTCGGTTTAGGACCAAGCCCCGCCCACTACTTGATCACGGGGAGGAGAGCAGTCCAGGAACAGGAAGTACAGTTATAAAAACACTAACCGATGCAAACTGACCCATTATTCACTGCCATCCTATTAATGTTGCAGTTTGAATGCCACCCCTACCTGAATCAGAAGAAACTGATCGATTTCTGCCAGTCCAAGGGTATCGTGGTCACTGCTTACAGCCCCCTGGGCTCCCCAGATCGGCCTTGGTACGACCCTCGTTACTCTTTTATATTCACTTGCACCTTCCTGATACCTGAGATTCTGTATTAATCCCATTTCTTGTGTCCCTAGGGCCAAACCTGAGGATCCGTCTTTGCTGGAGGAGACCAAAATCAAGGAAATTGCCAAAAAATACAACAAGACGTCAGCCCAGGTATATGGTCCTGTACAATAAGTCCCCAATCTAGTTCTGTGTCTAAATCTCACTACTGCTACATTGCTGCAAGAGCCAGAAACAGCAGTGCAGAAAGGGACAGACAGATGCTGCTTTCAATACTTGTATCAGGAGTCAGGGGCAGCAGTGCAGAGAAAGGGACAGACACAATGACAGTTACACAGAACTGTAAACCCAGTGAGAATGAGGAATGAATGGATATTGGGAAGTTGTATCAGGAGTCAGAAGCAGCAGTGCAGAGAAAGGGACAGACACAATGACAGTTACACAGAACTATAAAACCCAGTGAGAATGAGGAATGAATGGATATTGGGAAGTTGTATCAGGAGTCAGAAGCAGCAGTGCAGAGAAAGGGACAGACACAATGACAGTTACACAGAACTATAAACCCAGTGAGAATGAGGAATGAATGGATATTGGGAAGTTGTATCAGGAGTCAGAAGCAGCAGTGCAGAGAAAGGGACAGACACAATGACAGTTACACAGAACTATAAACCCAGTGAGAATGAGGAATGAATGGATATTGGGAAGTTGTATCAAGAGTCAGAAGCAGCAGTGCAGAGAAAGGGACAGACACAATGACAGTTGGAGATTGCGAATCTGCTTAGAATTTGTTATTGCATTCAGCATAATTTAGACGTGTGGTTCCCCTTTAAATTCATTGGCATTTTTGATTCCCGTTCCATTCCCAGTTGCCCTTTAGTTCAGCTTTGAGAGTCCGGCTCTATATTCCCAATACTCAATGTTTCTATTGTCCCCCTGCAGGTTCTGATCCGGTTTCCTATTCAGCGGAACGTTGTCGTTATCCCCAAATCTGTCACCCCGGGGCGCATTGAGGAGAACTTCAAGGTAAGAGGAGGGTAAAAATCCTGTCCAACCCAGAAAAAGTCTCTTCGCCTTCAAATGGGGGGTCACTGACCCCAGCAACCATAACCAATTGTGTTGTCAGGCAACAATGTTATTGATATTCTTACTTTTTATTTCTTATCTTTCTAGTCAGGCCACTGCCTGGTTGCCAGGGTAAACTGGACCCTAGCAACCAGACAGCCACTGCCCTACTGTACATTAATGAGGTTTCTGCCATTGCAGGTGTTTGACTTTGAGCTGTCGCAGGACGACTTGGAAGCCATCTTTAGTTTTGAGCGAGGCTGGCGAGTGTGCGCTCTGTCCTCGTAAGTGTCCACTTCCCTTTCTACCCAACTGTCAGCTGCTTAATCAAAGTGCCACCTGGTGGGGGGGGGGGGGGGGGAAACCTTCTACTTGTTCCTATAACAATAGGCCAAGTCATTAAAAAAAAAAAAGTCTTATTTTAAAGGGGAAGTAAATATATATATATATATATATATATATATATATATATATATATATATATATATATATATATATATATATATATTCCCTCTTAAAGTGACAGTGCACCTTTTTTAATAACATAACTTTGCCTCCAGCTTCACCGGTGTATTTTCTTCTCCTTCCCCGCAGTGCCAGGAAGCACAAGGATTATCCCTTCAACGCAGAGTATTAGGCGACTCACCGGCTCTTTCGTCTCATCGTTTCTCGTTTATTCGTTACAAGGTTATTTCCTAGGTTTGCGGGAAGCTTCGGATTTTTGAATAAGGGGCAAATGCCATGGTCGTCCTGCTATTCTTTAAGTGCCTGTGATTGGATAACATGGCCACAAACTGCAGTCTCCGCCCACAGGGGTGTGTCCTTGATTCTAAAAGCTACATATCTGGGGCACTAAGAATTTTTTTAATAGTTGCCAAAGTCATGGCTAGCAGAGACACTAGCTCCGCTGTTCCCTAATCTTGTGTCCCTTGATGATGCAGAACTACAACCCCCATACATGAGGGTAGAGGAATGCTGTGGGAGTGGCAGTTCAGCGACATCTTGGGATCAGAGGTTAAGAAATAGTTTTGTATTGGTAAATGAGTCCCCCAAATAAAGAAAGCTTGGTAAGAACCAGTAGAACGTACCTTGTCCACGTAGATATGGCGTCACCTCTACATCTCCAATAGTGGATCACTCCATTCCTTGTGTAACTTACTGTAACTGCCCCGCAGGCAAATCTGTTCTATTAAAAACTGGAAAAAGCCTAATGTTTGTGTTTTTGGGTCACCGACAAATTTCTGCCGACGGGTCTCTTAGATGACAGTTTCACCCAAACGCTGGCCCCCTGGAGCTGCTCTGATGTTCTTCTCCATTCATATTAACAGCACATGTATTAGTATTTATTATAGTCAATGTGGCCTTAAAGGAGAACTAAACCCTCAAAATGAAAGTGGCTAAAAATGTCCTATTTTCTATAGTGAACTTATTGCACGAGGCTAAAGTTTGAGCTTGTCAATAGCAGCAATGATCCAGGACTTCAAACTTGTCACAAGGGGTCACCATCTTGGAAAGTGTCTGTGACACTCACATGCTCAGTGGGCTCTGATTGGCTGTTGAGAAGCTAAGCTTAGGGTTCGTCACTAATTATCCAGCAGAAAATGAGCTTCCCCTGTAATATAAGCTGATGCTACAGGTTTGCTGATTATTACATTCTGATGCTAATTGCACTGGTTTCTGTGCTGCCATGTAGTAATTATGTGTATTAATTACTAATCAGCCTTATATTGTGACATTTCTATTCTATGTGTACTGTATATTGTGAGTGGCTCCCTAAGCTCAGTAAGTGACATCAGCACAGAGCATGTGCAGTGAATCAGCAGAAAAGAAGATGGGGAGCTACTGGGGCATCTTTGGAGACACAGATCTTTACTGCTAAAGGGCTCTGGTTGCCTTGGGCTGGTACAGAAGCACAAAACATCATGTACAACATTTCTACCTACATCTTTAGTTAGGCTGTAGTTCTCCTTTAAATTAACAGTATGATGTAGAGAGTCAATTTGCAATTGGATTAGATTTATTATTGTGTTTTTTGAGTTATTTAGCTTTTTTTTCAGCAGCTCTCCAATTTGCAATTTCATGTATCTGGTTGCTAGGGTCCAAATTCCCCTAGCAACCATGCACTGATTTAAATAAGAGCCTGGGATATGAATAGGAGAGGACTTGAATAGAAAGATGAGCAATAAAAAGTAGCAATAACAACAAATGTGTAGCCTTACAAAGCATGTGTATTTAGATGGGGTCAGTGACCCCCATCTGAAAGTTGGAAAGAGTCAGAAGCAGGCAAATAATTCAAAAACTATAAATATGAAGAATGAAAAATAAATAATGATCACTTGAACAGTTGCTTAGAATTAGCCATTCTACAACATACTGAATGTTATATATGTAAATCTTAAAGGTGAACCTACCCCTTTAAGTCCTATAATTAAAGGATAAGTAAACCTTTAACATAAGTGAATGTAAAATTGAAATGTTATTCTAAGCCCTTTTGTCATTTACATTCATTATTTATTTTCTTTTTATTCCAAGATATTAAGGGATATATGTGCTCTGATGTTCTTCTGCTTAGGAAAGTTTTGGCACTGTTGGAACAAAATTCATTCATATTAACAGCACATGTATCCCTTAATATCTTGGAATCAAAAGAAAATAAATAATGAATGTAAATGACAAGAGTTCTTAGAATAGCACTCTCATCAATTTTACATTCACTTATGTTAAAGGTTTACTTATCCTTTAAAGTGTCAGGCATTTTCCACACCACTGTACAACAATAGGATCCCAGACTCTGACGCAAAAGTCTCAGGCTTAATTTATTCTTCAGGCATAGATCATCCATTTTATATACACGGTTAATAATGGGGCTTTCCTTCCTAAAGAAAGCTCCGCCCTTTCCTTCCTAAAGAAAGCTCCGCCCTTTCCTTCCTAAAGAATGCTCCGCCCTTTCAATCCTAAAGAAAGCTCCGCCCCCTTTCCTTCCTAAAGAAAGCTCCGCCTTTCCTTTCTTCTCAGCCAATGTTTGGTAATGAATGGGGATAAGAAGTCCTGATTTGCCTTTTAGAGGCAGAAATAAATAAAATAAATACACAGGGCAGCTCCCACAGTCACGTGTGCACAGTCAGTTGCCCGTCCGTATCAAACGCTGCACAGTCCGAGCTCAGTAACTCTTCATCCTCCAAATCCTCTTCCTCATCAGTATCGGGCGTAAGGGGGGCGGTGCTTGGACCCTTGCAGATCTTCAGGTGCCTGGTGAGGTGGTACCTGGTGAGGAAAGCCTTGGAGCATTTTTCGCACACATAGTCCCGCCTCCCTTCGTGCGAATCGATGTGCTTCTTAAGGTGACCTGTGCGGGAGAAGCATTTTTCACACTTGGGGCATTTGATATGCCGTTCCCTGTAGGGAAAAAAATAAGAAGGATTTTGTAAGGGGAATAGTATTAGCTGTGCACAGCCTAATCCCTTTAATATGAATGGAAACTGGGATTTAAAGGGATACTGTCATGATTTTTATGGTGGTTTTTATTTCTTAACGACACTGTTTACACTGCAAATAATTCACTGTACAATATAAAATGTCATTCCTGAAGCAGCAAGTGTATTTAGTTGTAATATTGGTGTGTAGGTGCATCTCAGGTCATTTTGCCTGGTCATGTGATTTCAGAAAGAGCCAGCACTTTAGGATGGAACTGCTTTCTGGCAAGCTGTTGTTTCTCCTACTCAATGTAACTGAATGTGTCTCAGTGGGACCTGGATTTTACTATTGAGTGCTGTTCTTAGATCTACCAGGCAGCTGTTATTGTGTGTTAGAGAGCTGTTAGGGTAAGGACACATGGAAAGATTAGTCGCCCCGGCGACAAATCGCCTCCGCTTTGGGGCAACAATCTCCCCGAATCTTCCCTTACCTTCCCGCCGGCTAGAATGAAAAATCGTCAGCGGGGTGGCACATGTGGAGCTTCGTTTTCCGAAGTTTCCTCGTGAGGGCAACTTCGGAAAACGAAGCGCTCACTCATTTTAGCCAGTGGAAGGCAGATAGGGGAGATTAGTCGCCCCGAAGAAGGAGATTTGTCGCCTGGTAACTAATCTCCCCAAATCTGCCCATGTGCCCCGAACCTTATCTGGTTGCCTTCCCATTGTTCTGTTGTTAGGCTGCTGGAGGGGGTGATATGACACCAACTTGCAGTACAGCAGTAAAGAGTGACTGAAGTTTATCAGCGCACAAGTCACATGACTGGGGGCAGCTGGGAAACTGACAATATGTCTAGCCCCATGTCAGATTTCAGAATGAAAAAAAAAATAAAACCATCCATTTGCTCTTTTGAAAAACAGATTTCAGTGCAGAATTCTGCTGTAGCAGCGCTATTAACTGATGTGTTTTGAAAATTTTTTTTCCCCATGACAGTATCCCTTTAAAGGGAAACTAACCTGTCTGAAAGCAGCTACAGTAACCGTTTAATGCTTCAGTATTGCTGATGTTATAAGGGATTACCTATCATCCCCCACATATAAAAGCCGCAAAAGTCAATGGAGATTGTCACTTAAGCAAAATGCTATTGGGAACTAGGCACTGAATCCAGGATTCGGTTGGGGATTCGGCTTTCTTCAGCAGGATTTGGCCGAATCCTTCTGCCCGGCCAAACTGAATCCTAATTTGCATATGCAAATAAGGGGAGGGAATATTGGATTTGGTGCATCCCTATTGGGAACCAAGAGAATTGCGAGTGTGTATACGCACCGGGTGTGGGTGAGCCTGTGCTGCTTTAGGTCGTGCCTTCGCATGAACATCTTCTCGCAGAAGTCGCATTTCAGGGTCTTCTCGCCCGTGTGTATGGCCATGTGGGAGGCCACGTGAGCTTTCTGGGTGAATGACTTGTTGCACAGGCCGCAGCGATGATTCTTCTGACCTAGAACAGGAGCAAACGCACCTTTTATGGAATTACGTTTCATACAAACTCCGCCCACACGCCCTGCATTGAACCCGGCTCTTTATAGCAACTGTCAGCTTAGAACACTCACCCGTGTGTATCCGGAGGTGGGTGCGAAGGTTGCTGGGGTCGCTGAATGCCTTGTTGCAGAACTCGCACTTATGGGGTTTCATGCCCATGTGACCCATGAAATGAACGTTGAGTTTGGAGGAGGAGGCGAAGGAGCGAGAGCACATTGAGCATTTCCACTTGCGGTTGGTGGGCATCAGCCCGTTGGCTCCGCTGCTCAGAGACTCGGCAGTTAGGTGGCTATTTAGGTGGCTCTTGAAATCTGCATACGAATGGCACTCCTTCCCACAGTGGCACACGAAAAACTCCGGCTGTTCGGGGAGGCCTAATAAAAGAAATATATATATATCCATAAATTATAATGTGAATAAAGTACCCCCTCTTGGAAATTATAAGGATATTATAAATTACCGAGGAGTTTCATGACCATATAAAAACACGAGGCCGAAGTAATTGGAAAAAGTCATTATTTCTGGTGATCTATCTGAAACCAACTGAACTGAAAAAAAGTGTTTGAAGGCGAACAACCCCTTTAAGCATTCTTGCATTTTTCAGTGAGTTTCCTCAATTTCAGGCAATTTTGGGGCAAAATTCTGCTGGCCACCAAAATGTCTACAGGTTGAGCTGTTTTAGAAATATTTATTGAAATTGTATATGAATTAGGCCATATGGGGCTCCTGGGCCCCCCTATTTAATTACACCCCTAGTGATGGGGTGAATCTGTCCAATTTTGCTTCATGGAAAAATAAGCAAAAGTGAACATTTTAAGATTTTTTTTTTTTTACATATATATTCATTTATTTTTTTTAACTTTTTTTTTCAGTGCACATATTGTGCTATTTTTGGAATTTCTGGTTTTGAAAATTAGACCTGGCAACCCTGCCTTTGCCAAAATTTATCAGAAAGAGCTCTCCCTACAGTCCAATCCATATAAAGTCACCTGTGTGGCCTCTTATAGACACCAACCCCTCAAAATTAATCACGAACCAACCCAAATGCTTACCCATCTGCCTGGCGTAGTCCCGACTGTAATAAAAGAGCAGCTCCTGTTCTGGGGAGACCTCATTCGAGGTGCAGAAGTAGATCTTCCCATCGTGAGGGTAGGCCACAAGATTCTGTTCCTCAGGATTCCTGGTTCAAAAAATGAATCAGTTATGGCAGTAAAGGTAACAGACTATGGCAAGAATCTAAAGCTGAACACTCACACATGAGCGAAGAAAGCGGCTGCTCTGATGTTCTTCTGCTTAGGAAAACAATTAGAAACCTTTCTCAAATCTTTCCTAAGCAGAAGAACATCAGAGCAGCCTCTTTCTTTCTCCTGACAACTTCCTTGACTACTTGGTGGTCAGACTGGTCAGATACTGACCAGCAGGTGGCGCTGTTGGAACAAAATTCATTCATATTAACAGCACATGTATCCCTTAATATCTTGGAATGAAAAGAAAATAAATAATGAATGTAAATGACAAAAGAGCTTAGAACAACACTCTCATCAATTTTACATTCACTTGTTTTAAAGGTTTATTTATCCTTTAAGTCCCTCAAACCGGCAGAATGGATTCCAAAAAGTATTAAGGAGCCAAGCCCATCCCTCTCCTGCCAAGTGGTATATAAGAGAATTAAACACTCATCCACACATCAAAACACTCACTGTAATTCTGCAGCCTGTAAATTATCCTCAAAGCCCTGTCAATTCATACCTGGCCTTGCGCACAAACATCATCCAATTACATTCATTCTCGTCAGTCGTGATGATGCAGAACTCCATCACTCCGTTGTGGTACATCTGAGAAACACAATGCCACTGAGAAAATATTTGCAGCCCATATTAAAAGCGACCATACAGTTACATCTTCCTGCTCACTCACAATGGTGATTTTGGGTTCCGATTTACCACTGATCTCTTCATTTTTTTGCCATTTCTGCTTTTTTCTATGTTAAAAGATCATTGTTTCTAAAATATTCCTGCTGAATTGTGCTTAGTAAAGAGGAATACCTATGCTGCCATAGTTTTATGGGATCTCTCTGTACAGACTATGAGCAAACTTAGGGACTGTTCCTGCTGAATTGTGCTTAGTACAGGGAATACCTATGTACCATAGTTTTATGTGATCTCTCTGTACAGACTATGAGCAAACTTAGGGACTGTTCCTGCTGAATTGTGCTTAGTACAGGGGAATACCTATGCTGCCATAGTTTTATGGGATCTCTCTGTACAGACTATGAGCAAACTTAGGGGCTGTTCCTGCTGAATTGTGCTTAGTACAGGGAATACCTATGCTGCCATAGTTTTATGGGATCTCTCTGTACAGACTATGAGCAAACTTAGGGACTGTTCCTGCTCAATTGTGCTTAGTACAGGGAATACATATGTTGCCATAGTTTTATGGGATCTCTCTGTACAGACTATGAGCAAACTTAGGGGCTGTTCCTGCTGAATTGTGCTTAGTACAGGGAATACCTATGCTGCCATAGTTTTATGGGATCTCTCTGTACAGACTATGAGCAAACTTAGGGACTGTTCCTGCTGAATTGTGCTTAGTACAGGGAATACCTATGCTGCCATAGTTTTATGGGATCTCTCTGTACAGACTATGAGCAAACTTAGGGGACTGTTCCTGCTGAATTGTGCTTAGTACAGGGGAATACCTATGCTGCCATCGTTTTATGGGATCTCTCTGTACAGACTATGAGCAAACTTAGGGACTGTTCCTGCTGAATTGTGCTTAGTACAGGGAATACCTATGTACCATAGTTTTATGGGATCTCTCTGTACAGACTATGAGCAAACTTAGGGACTGTTCCTGCTGAATTGTGCTTAGTACAGGGGAATACCTATGCTGCTATAGTTTTATGGGATCTCTCTGTACAGACTATGAATAAACTTAGGGGCTGTTCCTGCTGAATTGTGCTTAGTACAGGGAATACCTATGCTGCCATAGTTTTATGGGATCTCTCTGTACAGACTATGAGCAAACTTAGGGCACATGCAGATTCTCACCTTCCAGATATGACTGGCTGACTTGTCTGTCCAATCAGCAACCTCCAGAGACTGACTCTCCTGTCCTATTAAGGGCCCAAAGCAGGTCCTGACTGGGATGCTTTCCTGTGCCCATACACCTGTAACAAGAAGGTATTTTCCAGTACAAAAGTTTATTGGATAAGGCAAGAGAAGAAGAGATCATCATTCTCAATGATTTATATTTAGCCGGAATCTATGGTGGGACTCAAAACAATTATCCTTGCCAGCATTATCTGCATACACTATAATGAAACATGGATACAAATTACACAGTATGAGAACAAAGCACCAGTAAAATCAGTTAAAGGAGTTCATTTTAGTATGATGTAGAGAGGGATATTCTGAGACAATTTGCAATTAGTTTTTTGTTATTTGTGGTTTTTGACTTATTTAGGTTTTTATTCAGCGGCTCTTTGCAATTTCAGCAGTTAGGTTGCTAGGGTCCAAATTCCCCTAGCAACCATGCACTGATTCGGATAAGAGACTGGAATATGAATCGGAGAGGCCTGACTAGAAAGATGAGTAAAAGAAAATTTAGCAATAAATGTGTAGCCTTACAGAGCATTTGTTTTTTTTAAGATGGGTCAGTGACCCCCATTTCAAAGCTGGAAAGAGTCAGAAGAAGGCAAATAATTCAAAAACTGTAAAAAATAAATATAGGCAACCAATTGAAAAGGTACTTAGAATTAGCCGTTCTATAAATACTAAAAGTTAATTTAAAGGTGAACCACCCCTTGAATGGGATGAGACATTTTCCTTACCCATTTCGGCTCCTGTTACAGACTGTCTCAGCACCAGCTCCTTAGGGAGAGACAATCTCGCCCGACTCTCAATGGGACTGTCGGGTATAAATGTGACCGGACCGTGTTCAGGACAATCAGAAGGGTAAGCCCTGTCACACAGCGTACACCCTGTCAGGAAAACAGAAAACATTAATGAGAAGAATTTTTTGCTTTTAATAGAGAAAAAAAATTACGACTTGATTTAATCATATGAAGTTCATTAGACACCTTCCAGCTTTTCATCCAAATAACCTGGTTGCTAAAGAGAACGGGACCCTAGCAACCAGATAACAGCTGGAATTACAAACTTCAGGAGAGCTGATGAAGAAAAAGCAATCAAAAGCCATAAATAAAGGCCAATTGCACTTTGTCTTAGAATGTCACTGTCTTTAAGGCATAAAACTTTCTGCTCTCATAACTGCAGCATACAAATCCAGCATGGCCGCTCTGTTTTAGGTTTTTTTCTGGAAGTAACTAAAAACTGCATCTAATTTGACATGGTTTGGTAGCAAGCACCTCTGGGGGTCCAGTAACTACCAGCAACTTAGTAGATATTTGTATCCATCATTTTTTTGCACAGCAGGAACAGCCCCTAAGTTTGCTCATAGTCTGTACAGAGAGATCCCATAAAACTATGGCAGCATAGGTATTCCCTGTACTAAGCACAATTCAGCAGGAACAGTCCCTAAGTTTGCTCATAGTCTGTACAGAGAGATCCCATAAAACTATGGCAGCATAGGTATTCCCTGTACTAAGCACAATTCAGCAGGAACAGTCCCTAAGTTTGCTCATAGTCTGTACAGAGAGATCCCATAAAACTATGGCAGCATAGATTTTCCTCTGTACTAAGCACAATTCAGCAGGAACAGTCCCCTAAGTTTACTCATAGTCTGTACAGAGAGATTCCATAAAACTATGGCAGCATAGGTATTCCTCTGTACTAAGCACAATTCAGCAGGAACAGCCCCTAAGTTTGCTCATAGTCTGTACAGAGAGATCCCATAAAACTATGGCAGCATAATTAAAGCAGAAGATTCAGAGTCCGCACTTACAAATTGTAAACAGAGTTGCCATGTTTTCTTTGTTGGAATTGGAGTCGATGTGTAGGGTGGAAGGGACAAAAGTCAGGCTCCCGGTATCAACGTGACCCCCTCCCATGGAGACCTCTGGGGTGACTGGCTCAAGGGTGATGCTGGCCCCATGCAGAGACACGGAAGTTAAAGATGAAAGCTGGGGGTTACTGTTCATGGCCACAGTATGGATAGTATCACTTAGGCTGCTCTCTGACATGCTTGAACCAGTTGCCATGTGATGTTCCGACTCCATTACTACTGGGAGCTCTAAAGATCCGCTGTGCAGCGGTAACACAACAGCATGGCCCACGGCATCAGGGGGCAAACTGCCATCCACTGTGAGGGGCTCATGAGATCGAGGAACGTTCGAGATCTGCCCATGTTCTGTTGGGACTCCTTCCATGCTTAGCTCTTCTGTAATGCTGTCCGATGGGATGGGGCTGTTAACTCTGGAGACACTACCCATAGTAATCCCAGTGTCTAGCTCATGGCCATCGCTGGGGTGCAGGCTCTGTGCTGTGTGCCCACCAACTGAGCGAGAGTCTAGGGATACAATTCCAGTCTCTAAGCCCACAGATCCCCCAGGCTGAAAAGGGTCCAGAGGCTGAGGGGCGGTGGAGCTGCCATCTACATTGAGCGAGCAGGGATGTATGTACTGCGGTGGGGGGCGGTCAGCTAGATAAGAGAGGATTCCTGCAAAGAGAAAAGAACAGGACATTCTGATATCATTATCAATAACTCCTATACACCTCGTAATGATAAAAGGAGAACTAAACCCTAAAAATGAATGTGGCTAAAAATGGCATATTTTATATAGTAAATTTATTGCACAAGGCTAAAGTTTGAGCTTGTTATGATCCAGGACTTCAAACTTGTCACAGGGGGTCACCATCTTGGAAAGTGTCTGTGACACTCACATGCTCAGTGGGCTCTGATTGGCTGTTGAGAAGCTAAGCTTAGGGCTCGTCACTAATTATCCAGCAGAAAATGAGCTTCCCTGGCTGTAATATAAGCTGATGCTACAGGTTTGCTGATTATTCACTTCTGATGCTAATTGCACTGGTTTCTGTGCTGCCATGTAGTAATTATGTGTATTAATTACTAATCAGCCTTATATTGTGACATTTCTATTCTATGTGTACTGTATATTGTGAGTGGCTCCCTAAGCTCAGTAAGTGACAGCAGCACAGAGCATGTGCAGTGAATCAGCAGAAAAGAAGATGGGGAGCTACTGGGGCATCTTTGGAGACACAGATCTTTACTGCTAAAAGGTTGTGGTTGCCTTGGGCTGGTACAAAAGCCCAAAACATAATGTACAACATTTCTAACTATTTCTTTAATTAGGCTTTAGTTCTCCTTTAACACTACATGATTAACACTGGCCATACATGTGGACCAACTTGCGTCGATCCCCACTAAATACTGTAGCCCACTATACCTGGCAGTATATGCCTGAAGTAGCTGCTCTCCAGGTGAGGGTAAGGTGGAGGAGGAAGGGGATAGTTTCTCTCTGGGAGACCACACATCACACCTCGGTCTCCTATACCCATGGGAAGCATCACTGAGAGCGCAGAAGGGAGGGAGCTTAAGGATGGACCCAGGTTAGGGATTGCCACTGGTAGGCCTGAAACAAAGAGCAAAAGACATTTGAAAATAAAACGTTTGATAGCAGATGGGAAAACTACCCATTGCAATAACTTACCCGGCGCTGGAAGAGTATTGTGTGGGGGGGAGGCAGAAAGTCCAAGATGACTCCCCGAGACCGGGAGAGAATTAGTCACAGAGGAAGGAGTCAGCTGCTCCATCCCCACAGTGCTGAGGTTCAACTCATTCATTCTGTGAGTAACAAGAAAACAGGCTGTGCATTAAACACACACGTTATAGAAGGGCTGGATGGGGCAGCAACCCATAGCAACTAATCACTGGTTAGCTTTATTTTCAACTAGCAGGTAGAACAATACAAGCAAACATCTGATTGGTTGCTTCCCAGGTGCAAATGTACCCAGTTTTTATAAAACAGGGGTCCCCAACCACCGGGTCGCCTCTGGTCCTGGATGAGGTCTATAGTAGTTCCAAAACAATGAAAAGGCCCCAATTACCTGCAGTCCCAGATCCCTTATGCACCATCCCCGTGACAACAGATTTGCAAAGGCCAGGAAGCTTTCTACTGATCGCAACAAGGAGCAAAATATTGTTTGGACAGGTTTTTTTGGTAAGCCTGAAATGCGCTCATGCATCTTCCTCCGCCAGTCCACCAGGCAATATGGGTTGGGGACCACTGTTATAAAGGACCCCCCCCCCCTGGAAGGGGTGAACCTTATAGGCAGTTATATTGTTTGAATCATGTGTTGATACCCCACAGGTCTCCCCCCCAAAACACACACTGATGAATGAAAACACAAAGGGGGTGATAACATAGTGCGACAGCTTTGAGGGGGACCCCTGATCTACTGGGGGTGCCAGTGTGTTGGGTGAATAGCCTATTGGCTATAGCTGTACCTGTAATGCATCTGATGCCTTCACAGCCACGTCTCACAGAACAGGACTGGGGGGTTAAAAAAAAAAAAGGCAAAGTTAACAGCAAAAACGTCTATTATTCCTTGCTCATTACACAGAGAGATAAAGAGCAGAACCTATAGGCACAGCATCATTGTCTCCAGATTCTTGCAGGAGGATTCAGCGAGTAGATCCATGGGGACCGGTGTCTGTGGAGTCTGGGGGTGACGGGTCCTTTTGTGAGTCTGGGGGTGACGGGTCCTTTTGTGAGTCTGGTGGAGACGGGTCCTTTTGTGAGTCTGGGGGAGACGGGTCCTTTTGTGAGTCTGGGGGTGACGGGTCCTTTTGTGAGTCTGGGGGAGACGGGTCCTTTTGTGAGTCTTGGGGAGACGGGTCCTTTTGTGAGTCTGGGGGAGACGGGTCCTTTTGTGAGTCTGGGGGAGACGGGTCCTTTTGTGAGTCTGGGGGAGACGGGTCCTTTTGTGAGTCTGGGGGAGACGGGTCCTTTTGTGAGTCTGGGGGTGACGGGTTCTTTTGTGAGTCTGGGGGTGACGGGTCCTTTTGTGAGTCTGGGGGTGACAGGTCCTTTTGTGAGTCTGGGAGTGACGGTCCTTTTGTGAGTCTGGGGGAGACGGGTCCTTTTGTGAGTCTGGGGGAGACGGGTCCTTTTGTGAGTCTGGGAGTGACGGTCCTTTTGTGAGTCTGGGGGAGACGGGTCCTTTTGTGAGTCTGGGGGAGACGGGTCCTTTTGTGAGTCTGGGGGTGACGGGTTCTTTTGTGAGTCTGGGGGTGACGAGTCCTTTTGTGAGTCTGGGGGTGACAGGTCCTGTGAGTCTGAGAGTGACGGTCCTTTTGTGAGTCTGGGGGAGACGGGTCCTTTTGTGAGTCTGGGGGTGACGGGTCCTTTTGTGAGTCTGGGGGTGACGGGTCCTGTGAGTCTGGGGGTGACGGGTCCTTTTGTGAGTCTGGGGGTGACGGATCCTTTTGTGAGTCTGGGGGAGACGGGTCCTTTTGTGAGTCTGGGGGTGACGGTCCTTTTGTGAGTCTGGGGGTGACGGTCCTTTTGGTGGCACTTGATGCTGAGACGACTGTCACAAAGAAGTTATTGGGCCGACTGCCGGTGCCGTTCCCTCAGGCTCCTGTGAGGGTATAGAGACAAGCAGTGGTATAAACAGATGTGACTGGGCCCTACAGCACAATAATTTGAGGGGCCTAAAACTCTCCAGAGAATAAAAATTAAAATAACTCATTAATTAGGGCCCCCTCTGTAGTTACAAGCCTGTGGCTAATGGATATTACCTGTGTATTCTGTATAGTTACTGTCACTATCTCTCTCTCATGTTTATAGCTGCATTTCCCCTTTAAATGACGTGTAACCCAGGGCAGCACTATCTCTCACACAAACAGGGCTTTATCCCCCTTACCTGTCACTTGTACAGCCCTCAGCTCTCCTACACTCACACTACAACAGCGACCCTCGCACCCACTTCTGCCTCTGCTCACCCGACCCACCAGCCCGCCTCCTTTCCTCACCGTCCGCTTTCGTTTACGAAGCTCATCCTTGATTCGATCGCCGAATCCACAACCAAGATGGCGGAAGACGAAGTGACATCGGCAGCCAGGAACGGGGCCAATCACGTAGAAGGCCACATGAGAGTAGGCGGGGCGATGCGTCCTGGCTGAGGGCGATGCTGAGGAGAGCTGTTGCCATGGGCACAGGGAAGCTCTTATTTCCGGCTGTGTGTGGAGGAGCTTTATAGATGCACCACAGCGTCTGGCAGACAGAGAGAGCGAAGTACGGTGTCCTGTTTGTGTGTATAGAGCGCCTTGCAGCCTCTCTCCCCATCCCCAAAGCTTAAAATCACATTTCCTGACTAAACGGAAGTGGAAAGAATATTCTGGTGCCATAGCTCCCTTGCAAATTCCGCCCTCCCTTGCAAAGCAGTGACCCTATAAAGTGTTACTCCTCCTCGGCTCAGTAAAATGCCCTAATCATGGGCCCTTGGGTGCTTATATATATATATATATAGACTCACATCTGTCTTTTTCACCTCACATTCAAACACTTGCAAAATCTTGCCGTATTCAACTGCGCAACATTGCTCGAATACGACCCCCAGAATCGACTTAAACACTGATTCAGTCTCTCATCATCTCCCGCCTTGATTACTGCAACTTACTCCTCACAGGTATTCCAACAAGTCACCTTTCACAACTCCAATCTGTTCTAAACGCGGCCGCTAGACTCATTCATCTATCTCACCGCTCAACATCAGCTGCTCCCATATGTATGTCCCTTCACTGGCTCCCAATTTCTTCTAGAATCAAATTCAAATTACTTACACTTCACATACAAGGCCCTTAATAATGAAACCCCTCCCTATATTTCATCTCTAATCTCCAAATACTCTCCTTCACGAAACCTACGCTCTGCTTCTGATCTTCCCTCACTTCTCCTCTGATCACTTCTGCCCATTCTCATCTACAAGACTTCTCTCAGGCTTCTGGTTTTCTCTGGAACTCTCTGCCACAAGCTCTCAGACTTTCTCCTTCTTTCCAAACTTTCAAGCGCTCCTTTAAGACCCATCTGTTTAAAGAGGCCTATTCGATGTACCTTAATTAATCGTTGCTGTATCAAAAATGACAAAGTGTTTATATAATCCTAATGTTTCAATTGTACCCTAACCTTTTAGTTTGTAAACTCTAATCTCTAGGTCCTTCTAACCCTATTGTACTCTGTAATCCTTGTTTGCTGAAATCCTGGTCTTCCAGGGAAACCCTGACCAAAACATGATGACGGGATAAAATAAGACAGCTAATACAAACGTGTCAGGATCATAAGGCTGATTACAGGACAAGAGACTGAGAGCAGAAGAGTGCTTGAAAGATGTGCGGCAAGTGGAAGGTGATTGAGCCTGAAGGCCCTTTGTCATAGATCCCCGGAGATAAAGCATTCCTGAGCCGTTAGGTAAGCACAGAGCATGGAGGCAGCTTAGAGATCTGTATATGTAACAGCGTGCCATAAATGAGTCTAACAGAAGAGATAGAATACTTAGGGTTGGTATTAAAAAAGCCGAAAAAAGTTGTTTTTTTCTGGGCCGCCACCCTTAATGAGGTTTTTCACCTTTGAGTTAAGTGTTAGCATGATGTAGAGGTTTCATTTTTTATTATTTGTAGTTCCTGAGTTATACAGCTTTTTATTCAGCAGCTCTCCAGTTGGGTTGCTAGGGTCCAAATTACCCTAGTAACCATGCATTGATTTGAATAAGAGACTGGAATATGAATAGGAGAGGCCTGAATAGAAATAGGAGTAATAAAAAGTAGCAATAACAATACATTTGTAGCCTTACAGAGCATTTGTTTTTAGAAGGGAGCAGTGACCCCCCCCCGTTTGAAAATTCTAAAGAGTTAGAAGGAAAGGAAATATCATTTAAAAAAAACTATAAAAAATATAATATAAAAAAATTCTATAACTTGCTAAAAGTTAACTTAAAGGTGGACACCCCTTTAATTCTTTTTAATTCTTTAATTCGTAATCCTTCCTGCTGGAAGAAACCATTTGCATCCCGTTTCCATGGAAATTCCAAATCTCTTATTGTACTGGAGACTCTTTATTGTACTGTAAGTTTATGGACTCACTAACATTTCATTATTAACTCTACAAAAAACAGTATAAAAAATTTAAATTCTGTTTAATAGGAGGGTTATGACCCCCTAAACCAAATCATCTAGGGTAGGTAGGTTAATTTTTTTCACATTCTACATCTTTGCAAGCTTCTCAACTTGCCTACCTGCCGCATCTCCCCAGCAAAAATGCTGCTCCCAGTAACTTTAAGAGCCAAATTTCTGTTTTTCAAACCAGCAGTCGGCATCAGCAAGCCACCTCAGGCGGCAAAGGGGCCAGGATGCCTCTGCATCAATCAATGGCATTATTTGGGAAATTAGGGGTCACTTATCTACATCAGTGATCCCCAACCAGTGGCTCTTGAGCAACATGCTCTTCTCCAACCCTTTAGATGTTGCTCCCAGTGGCCTCAAAGCAGGTGCTTATTTTTGAATTCCCGGTTTGGAGGCAAGTTTTGGTTGCAAAAAACTGCCAAACAGAATCTCCTGTAGCTGCCAGTCCACATAAGGACTTCCAATAGCCAAAGACAGCACATAATTGGCACCTCAAGGAACATTTTTCATGCTTGTGTTGCTCTCCAAGCACTAACAAGCACTTGCGCCTGGTGGAAAGCTGCTCCTCGCACCAAAGGCAGTGCCTGAATGAAATTCAAGTTAGGGGATGGGTAGGGGGCAGGAGGACACCTATGTGTTGCCCCATTGGATGTTCAAGAGGCCAGCTTTAGGTCTGTGCTCTCCAAAAGTGAGCACATACGCCTGCAGACATTCTGTAAGAGCAGAACTCCAACTTGGGCCTTTTTGCACACTGCATTCTGCAGCATAAATGACCCCTATCTATATACCAGCTTGGGCAACCTGGCCCCCATCTCCCAGTTTCATTAGAAAGAACCATATTTGATGACTGCTTAATATGAAAGAGAGCAGCGACAGACACATGTAATCACTTTACTTACTCATTAGACCTCTCTGATGTGCCCACCTGGCACAGACTCACTCATCCTTTATTTTATGTCTCGCTGAATTTCCTTCCCTCCGCATCTACAAGAATAAAGGTGTTTTAAATGCCGCGGATATCACTAAGCCTTTAATTCTTCCAAACGATCTCAGACAAACCATTTCGGTAACTTGATCTGGAAAGCCATTTCAGCAGTTAAAAGGCACGGCATTAGCTGCCTGAAAGGTGGAGATGGATAAGTGAAGACTATAGGATCTACTGTTTGATGTATGATGGCATTAGATGAAAACACCCACATAAAGAGAGATATTTGTTTGAAAGTACAGTATGAAGAATGCTGAAGAGGCAGCATTGCCCTAGGGCTATAAACCACTCAGCTTGGAGGCTGTCATCAGTTGGTTATTGATTCGTAAGACATGCAGATGGTAAGAACTCCAACAAACCCACTGTGTCTCCACAGAGCAGCCTGCATTCTCTGAGAAACCTTCTTCCCGGATCCTGTAGGACCATATGTAAGGTAAGCTTTCTTTCTGTAGGCTTCTCTGATAAACCTGTTGCTGTTTGTCCCTATGTCTTCTTACAATGCCTATTGTATTAAAAATGCTTGGTCTACAAAACATTGTTGATAAACTTCTCCAGAAGGTCACTGTTGGTCTACACCAGTTGCTCCCCAACTCCTTGGATGTTGCTCCCAGTGGCCTCAAAGCAGGTGTTTATTTTTGAATTCCAGGCTTGGAGGCAAGTTTTTGTTGCATAAAAACCAGATGTAATGACAAACAGAGCTTCCTGAAGGCTGCCAGTCCACATAGGAGCTACCAAATGGCCAATCATGGAACTTATTTGGCACCCTCAGATGTTTGCTTTCATTGTTCTCCTTGCAGCTGGCTGAAAATAATCGAATCATTGATTGGTTACTATGGGTTACTGCCCGGATGCAAATTTGTCCAGCTTTTATAAATGAGCCCCCAAGGTTGCAGATGAACCTCAATGAGATTAGAATTGTTGGTCAATTTATTTTGCCAGTATCACATATTTTTGCTATT
This sequence comes from Xenopus petersii, assembly GCA_038501925.1. Lineage (NCBI taxonomy): Eukaryota > Metazoa > Chordata > Amphibia > Anura > Pipidae > Xenopus > Xenopus petersii. The sequence continues at coordinate 133,778,502 of CM076677.1, forward strand.
TGCAGAAGAAGTTTGGTGGTTGACCAAAGATGGTGTTGGAGGTAAGGGTGCCCATGAAGGCTGTGCTAAATACAGCTGAGGGTTGCAATCATACTCGGACCTTCTGAGGGACCAGGACAAATGCCTATGGTGCCCACCTCTACAACTTTCCATGATGGGCAACTCTGTTCTCAGGATGTTCTGCAGTAGCTGAAAGCTTTAGCTTTTAACCTTAGCACATTTTCCCTCATTGTCACGAGTCTGAGAAGTAATTAGGACCAGGTTGTCCTAAAAAGACACAACTTTGCTGGGTGACCTTGATTGATATCCCTAAGGAGACAGTGAACTAGGCAGCTAATGAATTTCCCAAAAATTCCCATTCAATTGCTTTTGAACTTTGGTATTTACCCTCTGTTATCAAAAGACGATGCTGTGCACCATTTATGCATTTTGGCATCACTTCCAATAGATCTTGGAGAAGAGTGGGCACTTGAAATTTCCAACAGTGTAATTATTGACATAAAAAACACAGGTAAAATGAACTCCCTGCCCAAGGCCCTGCCACCACCACTTGCTATACCCCTTTGTGCCTATACATCTGGCAGAGCAGGGTCCGGGTTTATGGGTCAAGCCAAGAACAGAGGAAACACTAGGAAAAAAACATTGACTGGAGCCCAAAGGACATGTTAGGGGACATTTACATAGTTTAGGAAAATTGCAAAAAACTAACATTTGTGCACACCTCAGTTCTTTGCACTTGCGTCTGGGGGCAACGTAGACGACCCCCAAATAAATAAGTAGATCAGCTCCACATCCTGCTAGTGCCACTTCCCATCCCCCAATAGTGATTCCCCATAATGTTTTAATTGCAGTTGCTTGTATTGTAGATCAAAGTGGCCAATGTCGTAGACCTAATGGGGTTTTAAAACAACCGTGTTTGAAGCCCCCAAGATATAAAACCTTAAAAATTGCATATTTCTTATACCGACTCACATCTAAAGCCCCTGCTGAAGACCAAAGGAGCTCAATGTGTTGATGTTTTCTTTCATTTGCTTTTCCCTCAGTGTTTTGGGATTTTCGGCAAAACTTTAACAAAGGAAGAGTGCCATCCTCCTCCCGTTCCATCCTCTCCCCCTCATTATTTTGGGACGTGCACAGATCACAGAGTGAAGTCCTTTTAAGTTTGGATTAAAGAAGTTGACAGAAAGCAGGGAGTAAAGAAGGAAATATCTCAGGATTACTATGGCCGACTGGACCCGGCCCAACAGTAAATAATGCCTCAAGGTCTTCCTTTATGAAATGTATTATTCAAAAGGAAAATTATAATCAAATAGTACCTCCCCCCCACTGTTTTTATAATCTATCCCACCTTGGAGGTCAAAATTTGCGAGTGAGTGCCTGAGCGCATAATAAGCGCAAGTAGAAGAGCAAGTAAGTGCTCACCCACAAATCCAAGTCTATCTGACCTTCATGCTAGAAGATCTAGAAGGTGTTCTCCACAAAATGTCATCTTAATTGGAGCTCTTCCAGCCACTTCTCCAGGCTCCTCCAGTTCATGAAACCAAGCTTTAAGGCATAATGTAATGATAAAGCTCAGCACTGATATTTGGGGATAATATACTGGAAAGCATGGACAACAGTGGACAGAATATGTTCTATAATATGGTATCGGTGCATTCAGTGGCTCTGCCTTGGGGTTTCCATATGGACCATCGACAACCACCATTAAGGGAACAGTATGGCGTTGCTTTTCATGTTGACTCCTCATGCTGGGGTGGCAGGCACATTGGGCCCTTGCCATTCATTCCTTTTCAGAACCAGTCGGGGATCTGTGATTATTCCTCAGAGCCGGCCTTCATCAGGAAGAGGAATGAGAGGGAGAGGCAACGAGTAAGGTGTGTTAACGAGGGCTACGCCCGACTCCGTCAACATCTGCCCCAGGAACTGGCAGAGAAACGTCTCAACAAGGTGGAGACTCTGAGAGCGGCAATTGAATACATCCAACATCTTCAGAATATACTAGATCTGGGAACTCTACGGCCTCCAGGGACAGAACTCTTCTCTGATACAGACACCGGCACAAGCCCAGTCCTCTATCTCAGCACCAAGAACTCCATCCAAAGACATTGTGCCATAAGCTCTCCTTGTACAGAAGAACATACATTACAGGCCCTCTGAGAGACAAATTATTCTTAAAAAGTGAACCCCAAACCATCATTCTTATCTCTTTCTTTCAACCAGCTTTATCTTTGCATTAGTAATCTGCTAAATTGGTAAGTTTTGTTGGCATTGGATCTGATCCCATATGTGTATGCAGAGAACATGATGTGATTATAGGAATATGACATTATTTCTCATTTGGTTTTGCCATTTCTTTCCTCGGTGCATTTCACTAGAGCTGCATGTTTGCTTTTTCCTTGATATAAAAGAGGACATTTCTAGGCAATTTTATAAATGTCTGTGTTTTGTTTAAAGGATAACTGAAGCACCAACGCAACCTTGTGTATCTTTATCCCAAAGCCTGCTGTACTGCTTGCCACATAGAACAGCCCCAATTAACTTCCACCCAGTGGTGTAACTATGGGAGAGCAGACCACATGGGGTGGGGGGGGGAGCAGTAAATATCCAGTGCTCAAACGTATACTAGGGGTGCAACTTTACATACTCAATTCAGAGAGGAGCTGAAATATCAGTCCTTGCTCATGGATTGGTGCTTAGTATGTGTCCCATTCTTGAGTGGAGGGTTCCACATCAGATGCTATAGTGAATATAGTGTCAGACTTAGGTATTTGGGGCACATCAGGGGCTGCCACTGCTGGGTGCTGCAAACTTCTGGCCACTGCCAAACCATGTCCCCTATGCCATGGACTGTAGGCAGGAGGGTTTATCTCCGTGTCCCACCAACCCAGTCTGACTCTGGCTGAGCCAAATGGTATGACTAATGGTACTTTTCCACCATGAACTGCACTTTGCACCCTGGATGTGTGTTAGTGATGTGCAGGCCAGCTCTGCACCTTTTTAGCAGGCTGTGGTGTGGCAGGTGGTGGGCAGAACTCAACCCATGGGTTGGTGATATTACTGTGCACCAAAATGCCTCAATGGCCACTTGCTGTCTTTTACTTATATACTTGTGCCAGTCTACCCTGCCCCTCTGGTGATGTCAAAGATGGGTGGATCAGGCACAGGTATGTAAATGATGGCACAGCGGGTTGGGGTTGGGTATAGGGTTAGGTTCTGGTATAGGGTCGGATATAGGGTTAGGTTGTAGGGTTGTATATAGGTGTAGGGTTAGGGTCAGGTGTAGGGTTAGGGTCGGGTATAGGGGTGACTATAGGGTTAGAGTTGGGTTTAGGGTTAGGGTTGGGTGTACGGTTAGGGTATAGGGGTGAGTATTGGGTTAGAGTTGGGTGTAGGTTTAGGATAGGGTATAGGGCTAGGGTTGAGTGTAGGGTTAGGGTAGGATATAGGGTTAGGGGTGGGTATAGGGTCGGTTGTGGGCTGAATTTTACGGACTTGTACATTACTAGTGTGTGTGCCCTGTGTTCAACAGGATTGTATTTATGCAGCGTTTGGGCTGGGGAGCAGGGGCGCAACTACAGAGGAAGCAGACCCTGCGGTTGCAGGGGGCCCAGGAGGTATAGTGGCCCCCATGAGACCCTACTTAATAAGCAATTTCAATATATATTGATAAAAGGACAACCTCTGGATATGTTGGGGGCCCTAAAATAAATTTGCTGTGGGGCCCAGTAAAATCTAGTTACACCACTGCTGGGGAGGCATGTGGGCAACCCCTCTTCTGCCCCCTACCAATCCCCACCTCTGCACTGTGCTGCACTGACCCTGTTTCCAATTCTCTGTCCCTGTGAAAAAATGACCCTGACCAGTGCCCCCACCTCTGAAAACTGAGACACACCCCAGTCAATCGTTGCTGACCCCCTTTCCACACCCTCCAAACTTCCCGCGCCTACATTCCTGCTGCTGAAGGAAGTCCCGCCCTCTCCACTGCACTCAGCTGCTCTGCCTCTCTACAGGTAAGAGATCTGCACTATAGATGCTGCCCAACAGCAGAGAATAAACTTCTGGGAATGTAGATTCCCCCCTGTAGAGCCCCTACTGACTTCTATGGATTCTCTTCTGAAGCCTTGGTCACTTCTACCCTGGCCTTGAGGGCAGAGCCACCCATTAGGTCCCGGCCAGCCCTTCTTTGACTTTTAATATAGCAGTGAGGCCCGGTAGGTGTGCTGCAAGTGGAGCCAAGGAGCCTCCTAGGCAGATTCCTCTGTAAATGTCATTTAGCCTGGAGCATTATACTACATAGGTGTGTAACTCATAAACATGAGGGAGGCAACAGGTTAAAAGCATACACGGCCATTGCACTGTCATCATTCTATGGGGAGGGAAGGCATGCAAGTGGAAGACCATAATAATCGAGCCACAGTGATCTCCACCTTGCTGCCAAAGCAGAATATTCTTCGGCTCAGACTCTGCTGCTCTTGCCTATCTTCCTTCCCAGTTTAGGTTTAGATCCGCCCAGCCAAGATAAACTGCTGGAGCCGCCCCACCCGTTTGGCTGCAAGAGCAGTTCTTTGTTTTTCTATTCTGGGAGAAAAAAACCCATTAAAGATTATGTAATGAAGACCAAAAGGCTGTTGTACAACATACTACAATGGCAAATATTAAGCAACTTTTCAATTGGTCTTCATTATTTATTTTTTATAGTTTTTTTTTTTTTTTTTTTTTTTTTTTTAATCAGATGCCTTTCTCTTCTGACTCTTGCCAGCTTTTAAAGGGGGTCACTGACCCCATCTAATAATACAAATGCCCTGTAAGGCTACAAACATATTACTATTGGTACATTTTATTATTCATCTTTCTATTCAGATCCTCTCATTCAAATCAACGCATGGTCGCTATGGTATTTTGGACCCTAGCAATCATACTGCAGACACTGCAAACTGGAGAGCTGATGAATAAAGACCAAGAGACAGGAGGATGGGGGCCCATGTCCACTGTGGAGGGATCTCTGCCCCCCACATAAGCTGTATCCCCCCAATATTCTCCTTTATATGGGGACTCATGGGAAATACACTGTGCAGGGCTGTGCGGAGATCTCTGCCCTCACATTAGGTGTATCCCCCAATATTCCCATTTATATAGGGACTTATGGCAAATACACTGTGCAGGGCTGTGCTGAGATCTCTGCCCCCCACATTAGGTGTATCCCCCAATATTCCCCTTTATATAAGGACTTATGGGAAATACACTGTGCAGGGCTGTGCTGAAATCTCTGCCCCCCCCCCCACATTAAGTGTATCCCCCCAACATTCGCTTTTGTATAGGGACTTATGGGAAATACACTGTGCAGGGCTGTGCTGACATGTGTTGCCTTTTCTTTTCTTGCCCCAGGATGGCATCTGCTGATCTAAGAGAAGACTTGCTTTGCTCCGTTTGTCTGCACATATACACAGACCCCGTTACACTGAGGTGCGGCCATAATTTCTGCCAGGGCTGCATTCAGAGTGTGCTGGCTACCCAGGAGGCATCTGGGGCCTTTTCTTGTCCAGAATGCAGAGCGGAGTTCCGAGACCATAGTGAGCTTCAGAGGAACACGACCCTGTGCAGTATAGTGGAGCATTTCCTCTCGACTCAGCCAAGTCTGGAGGACACTCGGATCTTCTGCACCTACTGCCTCTTTTTACCTGTGCCTGCTTTTAAGACCTGCCTTCTGTGTGAGGCTTCTCTCTGTGACAATCATGTAAAGGTCCACAACAAGTCGGCGGAACATGTTCTAACTGAGCCCACCACGTCCTTCGGAAGCCGGAAATGTTCCATGCACAACAAGCTCCTTGAGCTCTACTGCTCGGAGGATTGTTTACCCATTTGCTCTTTGTGCTGCTTAGTTGGAGAGCACAAGGGACACCAAGTGGAGTCACTGAACACCGCCGTGGAGAAAACAAAAGGGCACCTGAGACTTATTTTGGACAATGTGAATGTATTGAGGGATTCCATGAACAAGAGATCGCAGAACCTACAGGTCCATAAAAAGAAGGTCGGGAAAAAAGCAAGTGGCATAAGAGAACGAGTTATCGCCTTGTTTCAGGACCTCCAGGAGCAACTGAAAGGTTTAGAGAAGATAGTACTGGGTGAGATTTCCAGGCAGGAAGAACAAGTTTCAAAGAAGGTCTCGGATTCAATCTACGAGTTGGAAGGATCAAGAGAGAAACTGTTCAAAAAGATAAGTCGTATAGAGGAGATTTGCAACCAGACTGATCCACTCATGGTTCTGCAAGAATGGGAATCCTGCTCGGGGGCATTGGAAAGTACAGAGGAAGAAGATGATGCAGAAGATGAAGTTGATGAAGAGGATGAGGACGATGAAAGCTATGAGGAGGAATCAGAGGAGGAGGTAAATGAGGAAGAACTCTATGATGAAAATGAGGTCTTCGGTCCTGATGAAATTTGTGTTGGTGGAAATAAGGGGAATCATGGAGCTAAGCCTGATGAGGAAGATTTATATGATGCAAAGGAAAAGGAGGTGGGGGAGAAAGAGATAGAAGATAATGATAATGAAGAGTTAGAAGATGATGATGATAAAGAGTTAGAAGATGATGATGATGAAGAGTTAGAAGATGATGATGAAGAGTTACAAGATGATGATGAAGAGTTAGAAGAAGATGATGAAGAAGATAGAAATGAGGGCAAGAAGGGAGACAATGAAGACGAAAATGATGAATTGGTTTCTGATGTTGGAGACCTTGATGAGGTTCTGATCTCTATGATGCTGCACAAGTCTTTAAATGCCATCATGACGGAAGCAAAAGCCAAGAGTGGATTTTACATTCGAGAGGCTTCTGACCTGGTGCTGGATGTAGACACGGTGGCTAACGATGTCATTCTGTCCAGTGACTTGAAAGCAGCTTCTTGGTCCTTTGATGCCCCAGTGCGCCCAGAGAGTCCAAAGAGGTTTGAGTCCTGTCAGGTTTTAAGCAGTATGGGTTTTACATGTGGACGCCATTGCTGGGAGGTAGACACCAGTCAGTCAGAGGCCTGGCACGTCGGGGTGGCCTACACCAGTATAGAGAGGGAGGATGAGAAGTCCTCGTTGGGAAGTAATAATAAGTCCTGGTGCCTGCGTCGGTATCCCTTGTGGCATAAGGAATATTCCATGAGACACAATTCCAAGGTAATCCGTTTGCCTCCCGACACTGTCTGCCAGAGGCTGGGAATATTCCTGGACTACGAGGCTGGTCGACTGTCCTTCTATGAGCTCGGCAACCCAATACGGCTCCTGTACACCTTCTCTGCCAACTTCACAGAGCCGCTTCATGCCGCTTTCAGTTTGGATGACAAGGGGATAGTGAGAATCAAGAGCTAGGAGGGTCCTCCAACGAGTGCCAGCCCCGAAGATATCCCAAATATTCACCTGGTCCCATATCAGACCTTGAATTTCCCACAAGCCAAATACTATCCTATCACTTTTCTGGCAGAGCATGCTGGGAAGAATGGTGGCTCAGCAGGGACTTATGGTGGTTACTCAAACGGGGGGTCACCCTTTTTTCAAGATATAAAGAGACCATTCCTTTGCATGGGGAGGGCAAATTAGATGGGCCCCAAGGTGGCCTTGTCCCTGCCTCTTACAACTTGATGTTTCAGGTCAATGAACCAAAAGACAAAGTTGTGTATTAACTGAGCCTTATAAAATTGTTTATTGCAATTGCTCTTCCTGTGAGTCCTTTCTCTGTGTTGCGTGCACAGAAGCAATTCATAATGAAAGGATTCGTGTTTAAAAAGAAAGTTGGCCCTTTTGCCATTTTTGGGAAGGATCTGTGCCTTGTGCAACAATATAACATCCCTGTGCCCCCAGCTGCAACATACCTTGTGCCCATATATAGTGACAGACCCCCTCAGTGACTTTACAGTAGGGGGTACATTATCCCTTATAATACATGAGTGGTACTCAGAGTTCCCTGTATAACTCAGCCTGCAGCCTTGTGCCTTTATATGGTCACAGAACAACCCCTCAGTGACTTCTAATATCCTTATCATTTACAGTAGGGGGTACATTATCCCTTATAATACATGAGTGATACTCAGAGTTCCCTGTATAACTCAGCCTGCAGCCTTGTGCCTTTATATGGTCACAGAACAACCCCTCAGTGACTTCTAATATCCTTATCATTTACAGTAGGGGGTACATTATCCCTTATAATACATGAGTGATACTCAGAGTTCACTGTATAACTCAGCCTGCAGCCTTGTGCCTTTATATGGTCACAGAACAACCCCTCAGTGACTTCTAATATCCTTATAATTTACAGTAGGGGGTACATTATCCCTTATAATACATGAGTGATACTCCGAGTTCCCTGTATAACTCAGCCTGCAGCCGTGTGCCTTTATATGGTCACAGAACCCCTCAGTGACTTCTAATATCCTTATCATTTACAGTAGGGGGTACATTATCCCTTATAATACATGAGTGATACTCAGAGTTCCCTGTATAACTCAGCCTGCAGCCTTGTGCCTTTATATGGTCACAGAACAACCCCTCAGTGACTTCTAATATCCTTATCATTTACAGTAGGGGGTACATTATCCCTTATAATACATGAGTGATACTCAGAGTTCCCTGTATAACTCAGCCTGCAGCCTTGTGCCTTTATATGGTCACAGAGCTCTTTCTGTGTGTTATGAAGAATATTTAACCCTTCTTTGTCAATAAGAAACCAACAAATTAATTTTTTTTGCTTGTACGGATTTTTTTAATTTCATCCTTTCCAATCCAAGAAAGAACAAACAAACCCTTGTCCAGAGTCAAAATCAAATAGTGACAGGGCTGGGGGCGTTTGCAAAGCTGCTCCTCTAAAATGTTGTTGTACTACAACTCCCTGCATGATGTCATCAATCAACTGCTCGCATAATAACACCAAAACAGGCTGTGCGACTTATTCTCTAGTTCAGACATAGTGTGGCCCTACAGAGACTGTTGAACTACAACTCCCACCATCAGCAAAACTGAAGTCCCAGCATCCGAACACCCCTCAATATCCACCCACCTATGTCCTTTCTATGTCATCCCCAGTTATCTTTGGGCCCCTCTTTACAGGGAGATCCAGGTCTAACAAAAAAAAAACAAAACAGATTTTAGACACAAAACAAAAACAGCTTCTTCAGGGCCTCTAATAACTATAAGGTATCATTGTGATACATGGAATATGGGCCCCTAAATATTCGGCCTGATACCAACATACTGGCAATGTCATCACTAAGCAGTAACCCATAGCAACCAATCGCTTTGATCAGTCTACTGCAGTGGGGATTAGGAAAGCAAATCGGAGGCTGGTCGCTATGGGTTACTGCACCAGGGAAAGTTTGCTCAGTTTTATTATTGGGGAGAAAGCAAAGCGCTGATAATTCTCAGCAACAAAAAAAATAAATAATTTGGGGGTGTTCTTTGCTTTTGGGTGGATGCGGCTTTGCTGTAGCCGTGTAAGTGCACAGGGTTAACCCCTTTCACGCTGTAGTGCAGTGGCTCACAGTCTCTGCCACACAAATAATGGCTTTCCCAGGGGGCCGTGCTCAACCTTTGATGACCGCAATGGGGCGGAGCTTGATGGCTTTCTTGCTGATGCCGGCATCGTGACAGGTATTCACTACGTCTGTGACGTTCTTATAAGATTCAGGAGCCTGAAAAATAGGATTGGTTGGTAGTTAGACAACAGATGGGAAACGTTAATTGGAGAGAGTCTGTGTTGGTACAGCTCCCTCTGCTGGTTGTTTTGTGCTACAGCAGCGGGTTCTCAAAAAAAACGAAAAAAAAAGCTGAACCATTTACCTCTTCCATAACTAGTTTTGGGGAAGCCACGCGGATGGCAATGCCCATGTCGGCCAGTTTGTCCAGCACATCCTGGAAATCAAGGTTTCTTCTTGATTTGGCTCTGGAGAGGGCACGACCCTATGGAATGAAACAACCATCAAATGAATTTGGAGCAGTATTAAACCAGAGCTTATTGTGTGCCCAGAACATTCCTTCTCTGTATATTTGTATTTATACATATGGGAGGAGGAGGTGCCATATTGATTCCCTTAGACAGTACAGTATGAGGGTATAGCTTATTGTGTGCCCAGAACATTCCTTCTCTGTATATTTGTATTTATACATATGGAAGAAGGAGGTGCCATATTGATTCCCTTAGACAGTACAGTATGAGGGTATAGCTTATTGTGTGCCCAGAACATTCCTTCTCTGTATATTTGTATTTATACATATGGGAGGAGAGAGTTGCCATATTGAGGTAGAGGTTCAGGACTCTTTGCCACATTTCAGGGTCTCTATTGGATAGTATCCCCAGATTACTTACAGCACCATGGCAGGTAGTGCCAAACGTCTCGGTCATGCCTTGCTCAGTTCCAGTGAGGACGTAGCTGCAGGTTCCCATGGTTCCACCGATCAATACCGGCTGCCCGGTCAACTGAGGGGGGAGAAGAATTAGAAAAATCACATACGAGCACTCTGTATCCCAATGTCTCCCAGATTAAATCCTCAGAGAGAGCTACGGAGAGCGCCCCTCATATCGGTGCTCTGCCTTAACTGGTTGGGTTATACCATGTGACACAAACAGGATGAGGGCTAAATGAGCGGGGCCTGTAGTATGTTACTCATTCAGTTCCATCACGTGGACATTGGAAATACATTCCTGCCCAACATCTGAACCGTCCCTTTAGGTTTGTGACTCAGGACAGAGTGTAAGGGGCACATTTACCTGATAATCCACAGGAATGAGGGGATGATGGGGAGGGAAGGCTCGGGTGGACCCCTTTCTGTGCACCAGCAGTGTCCTCTCCTTTCCGTCCACCACGTGCTGCTCCACCTTGGCGATGTTGTGGGACACGTCGTAGATCACGTGCATGTCCAGGTCGTCGGGAGTCGTGTTGAATACTTTGGAGAAGGCCTTAAAGGGAATAAAACCCATCAGGAACTTGGTTTGGACCAATCTATCTACCCAAATGTAACCTCTTCAGTGCTTGGTCAATCAACCCCCACTGGGGACAAAGGCCCAACGTTCAGACTCAACGTTCAGACTCAACGTTCAGACTCAACGTTCAGACTCAACGTTCAGACTCAACGTTCAGACTCAACGTTCAGACTCAACGTTCAGACTCAACGTTCAGACTCAACGTTCAGACTCAACGTTCAGACTCAACGTTCAGACTCAACGTTCAGACTCAACGTTCAGACTCAACGTTCAGACTCAACGTTCAGACTCAACGTTCAGACTCAACGTTCAGACTCAACGTTCAGACTCAACGTTCAGACTCAACGTTCAGACTCAACGTTCAGACTCAACGTTCAGACTCAACGTTCAGACTCAACGTTCAGACTCAACGTTCAGACTCAACGTTCAGACTCAACGTTCAGACTCAACGTTCAGACTCAACGTTCAGACTCAACGTTCAGACTCAACGTTCAGACTCAACGTTCAGACTCAACGTTCAGACTCAACGTTCAGACTCAACGTTCAGACTCAACGTTCAGACTCAACGTTCAGACTCAACGTTCAGACTCAACGTTCAGACTCAACGTTCAGACTCAACGTTCAGACTCAACGTTCAGACTCAACGTTCAGACTCAACGTTCAGACCAGATTAGGCTTCACCTTCCAATAAATGTCTGTTAAAATAATTAGTAATGATACGTCTGTACCTGTCTGGTTAAGAAGGTCATGGATGAGCGGTTGACCCAAGCGTAGTTGCCTGCAGCGGCCATGCCTTTGAGATAATCCTGCCCCTCAGTGGAGGAAACGCGGGCGCATGCCAACTGGCGATCATTCACAGTGATCTTGTCCCTCTTCATTGCTTTCTCCATGGCGACCAGAGCATCTGTGCAGTATAAGGGTTGGTGTTAGACACACAGATACCAAAGTATAGCAGTGATTCACCTGGGGGGAAATACCCCGATGTTGCCCCATGGATGGATACCTGTTGCCACTTGATGCCCCAAGCCTCGGCTGCCGCTGTGGATCATGACGCACACCTGGCCCTTGTGGTCGATGCCCATTTTCTTGGCAGCGTACTCGTCGTAAATGTCATCGACCACCTGGACTTCGGCATAATGGTTTCCAGCTCCGAGGGTCCCCAGCTTGAGGGACAGAAGATCAAGGGATGGAGATTAGAACATGCAGGTTCCACGTTTGCAGAAATCTGTGGAGTTTCATGTACACTATACCTGGGGCAGGCCTCGCTTTTTAGCCTTGGAGGAGACCTTGTTGGGGTCAGCCTGCAGCATCCGGCCATATTCCTCACAGTGTTCCTTGTCCTCGGCCCATGCGTAGCCTTCTCTCAGCGACCAGTCCACCCCCATCTCAAGGGCTTCCTCAAGGTCCCTGGAGAAAGAAGGGGTACAGCCAGGTTATACCATATCCCATGCCCAATGTATATCCCAAACAGAGGGAACTTACTTGGCTCCCATAGGGATAACACCTTTGGACCCGACCCCTACAGGGATGTGGTCGAACATGGACTGGGCAAGCTGCTCCTTCACTGGTTGTACGTCGCTCTCATCCAGGTTTGTACGAAGCAGTCGGACCCCACAGTTGATGTCAAAGCCGACACCACCTAAAGACAGAGAGACCCCCCCACATATGGACTTAGCTTGCTCCTAAAGAAAGAGACCCCCCAATATGGACTTAGCTTGCTCGTATAGAAATAGAGACCCCCCCATAAGGACTTAGCTTGCTCCTAGAGAAAAAGCAACCTCCCATATGGACTTAGCTTGCTCCTATAGAAAGAGAGACCCCCAATATGGACTTAGCTTGCTCCTATACAAGGGAGGGGGCAGGGGGCACAGAGACAGAGGCCGACTGATTCTCACCTGGGGAGACAACGGCTTCAGGGTTGTCCATATCAAACGCCGCCATGTTTCCAATGGCAAATCCATAGCCGGAGTGGACATCTGGTAGCCCAATAGATTTCTACAGTCAAACAATAAATCCTATCAGATAAGACGGCCTTCCTTGGTTTCCCCTTAAAGGAGTTATCCGTTACCTCCTATTTTTTATCCCCTGGGGTTTTATTTGCCCTTTAAAACAATCGCATTGAGAGTGGCTCTATTAACAGGGTGGGCAATTGCATTACAGCAGCTAAAGTGCGCGGGGTCTTACGTGAACAATCCCGGGTAAAGCCGCGACGTTGCCGATCTGCTTCATGGCAGGAAGGAACCCTCCAGCGGCTGAAAGAAGAGGAATGATGATTACGCTCTGCTCGTTATTCCTCAGACTCATGAAATTGCAGTTTATTACACATGTGTCTGATCAAGTTGGGGCAAGGGGCACATATCTGCTCTGCAGAACAGGAAGCACAGAGGCAGAGAAGTACAGAGGCTCCGCGCAGAACAGGAAGTACAGAGGCAGAGAAGTACAGAGGCTCCGCGCAGAACAGGAAGTACAGAGGCAGAGAAGTACAAAGGCTCCGCGCAGAACAGGAAGTACAGAGGCAGAGAAGTACAGAGGCAGAGAAGTACAGAGGCTCCGCGCAGAACAGGAAGTACAGAGGCAGAGAAGTACAGAGGCTCCGCGCAGAACAGGAAGTACAGAGGCAGAGAAGTACAAAGGCTCCGCGCAGAACAGGAAGTACAGAGGCAGAGAAGTACAGAGGCAGAGAAGTACAGAGGCAGAGAAGTACAGAGGCTCCGCGCAGAACAGGAAGTACAGAGGCAGAGAAGTACAGAGGCTCCGCGCAGAACAGGAAGTACAGAGACTCTGCTGCCCAACTTACCTCCACCACGACAAGCGTTTCTCAGCTCCTCAAACATCAGCTTCTCCAGGGGCTCATTCACATAAAAGACCCCTTCCACCTGATAAAGAAGCACAAAGGAGAGAGCGAGTCGTGATTCGATCAGTCACGCAATAGGAGACCAGGAGAAGCATCACTTTGGGATCCTTTCTCTTCTGAACTCCACCCAGAACTGTATTCTGCCAAATTAATGAAAATATCTTTCTAATTTCCCAATATCCATTCATTTGTCAGTCTCACTGGGATTAATGTTATAAGTTTCTGGAATTGCTATTGATAGAAATATTTCTTTTAATCCCTCTCTGGTTCTGACTCTTGAAACAATGTAGCAGAAGTCAGGGACACAGTGTATCGGAAATGGAGGTGCAGGGATTCCGGGGGACACTGTATCGGAAGAGGAGTTACAGGGTTTCCAGGGGACACGGTGTATTGGAAGGGGAGGTGCAGGGATTCCGGGGGACACTGTGTATTGGAAGAGGAGGTGCAGGGATTCCGGGGGAACTGTGTATTGGAAGAGGAGGTGCAGGGATTCCGGGGGAACTGTGTATTGGAAGAGGAGGTGCAGGGATTCCGGGGGACACTGTGTATCGGAAGGGGAGGTGCAGGGATTGCAGGGGACACTGTGTATCGGAAGGGGAGGTGCAGGGATTCCAGGGGACACTGTGTATTGGAAGAGGAGGTGCAGGGATTCCGGGGGAACGGTGTATTGGAAGAGGAGGTGCAGGGATTCCGGGGGACACTGTGTATCGGAAGGGGAGGTGCAGGGATTCCAGGAGACACTGTGTATTGGAAGAGGAGGTGCAGGGATTCCGGGGGAACTGTGTATCGGAAGGGGAGGTGCAGGGATTCCGGGGGACACTGTGTATCGGAAGAGGAGGTGCAGGGATTCCAGGGGACACGGTGTATTGGAAGGGGAGGTGCAGGGATTCGGGGGACACAGTGTATTGAAGGGAAGGCACTAGGGAAGTAGCGTGTATATTGGAATATAGATTAGTGGGGTACCCTAGGGGCAAGAATGACTGGGGACACATTATTGGGGTACCAGACAGAAGCAGGACACTAGGGGAGGAGATTGAAAGGGACTTTATGGACTGAGCAGGCTTTGGGGGTGCTTTAGGAACTAATGGGGTAACAGAGCAGTTGTGGGGGGTTCATGAAGTATTGGGGTACAGTGACACCCCTGTATAAGGAGATGGTTTCACCCATGGAAAGACTGGCCCCTCTCCTGTGTATTTAGGGGTAACAGTAAGTCAAACCTGGGCCGAGAGACACAACACGAGTCGCTGAGGCTGCTGGGAATTAAAAGCTACGGACGATCCTCACCTGCATGTTGGGCACAAAGCCCTTGCGGATCCGCCAGCAGTTCTTATGGATCTTGTCCAGATACTGTAACTCGTCATTGTAACTGCGGCTCATGGTGACAGCGCGTCTGTCTCTCACACACTGGACACCAGATCTCTAGTGCCGGCTCTCTTCTGCGCATGTCTATAGGACGTCACCGCGACACGTGACTGCTCATCTCCGGCGACAGGAAGTGGGGCAGCCTTCGAACTTGATTTCAATTATAGCCGCAGCAGATTGACCATCCTTTCCGCCACACTTCCTTATATGGCTATGATCGCCGAGCCGATGTCAGATCGCGCACTTCCGCCGTAGCCAAACACTTCCGTCCCACGTTCAAACAGGGTTTGTTGGTGAGGATAGTTGGGCGGGTTATGTTGTCACTTGCGAGTCCCCGCCCTCCCTGAGTGTCTGGTGGTGAGTGAGGCGAGAGGCAGCGGCTGCAGGAGGGAACAGGTGAGGCGGTTGGGGCTGAGGAGCTTGCAATTCTTTACTTACACTGACTCACAGTACAAATTCTGGGCTGCTGACTCTTAGCTGAGCTTAGGGACACGCTCACTATATCCAGTTTGTATTCTATAAAATATTACCCACAATCCTCTAAACTCAGCTTCACAGCAGCTGCCCAGAGCCCACTGAGCATGTGCAGAGCCGCTGACTCACAAGAGACCAATAACAACTGTTCTAGGGCTGGTGCAGTAAATAAAATACACCATTTCTGGCTATTTTGCTTTTTCAGGCTCTAGTTCTCCTTTAAAGGGGCGTGTTTTTACTCTGATACTGGTTTGTTTACAGGATCCTTATGTAAGAGACACAGACTCTCCAGCCCAGAAGTGAAAGTGATCGTGACGCATCATGAACAGAGGCACCGACACACTCCAATAGCCCCGCAGATCTGCAACTGGTGAGTGGCTTTATGAGTTTGTGGGTGGAAATATTGTCTTAACGTGTAGCCCTGGGGTCCTGAGTTCAATTCCAGCAGGGAACTGTGTGTATATGGTCTGCGTGTTTAATTCCACACTCTAAATACATACAGGCTGGTTAAATGGCTCCTGATACAATGACTGTGATAGATTTAAGATTGTAAACTCACTGGTCCAGGGACTGATGGGAATCTGATTAGGAACTTAGATTGTAAGCTCACTGGGGCAGAGACTGGTGGGAATGTGATCGGGACCTTAGATTGTAAGCTCACTGGGGCAGGGATTTATGGGAATGTGATAGGGAGCTTAGATTGCAAGCTTTCTGGGACAGAGACTGATGGGAATGTGATAGGGGCCTTAGAGTGTAAGCTTACTGGGACAGAGACTGATGGGAATGTGACAGTGACCCTAGATTACAAGCTCACTGGGGCAGGGGGTGATGGGAATGTGATAGGTTCCTTAGATTGTAAGCTCACTGGGGCAGGAACTGATGGGAATGATGTATAATCTCTGTACTGCACTGCAGGATGTGTTGGTGCCATATAAATAAAGGATATAACTATTTACTGAATGTGCCCTTTATTGTGAAACAGCAGCCAATCAGAAGCAGCTTGCATTATTTTTACGTGTCTCATTCCTTCCCTCAGGGACACGCGGTTTATACAGAATGAAGCTGAGGGTGCGGGTGAGGAAGCAGACGACTCGCTTGGACTTGGAGGCGGAGCAGCCGACACTGGGAGACGTGCGGAGTAAATTATCCTCGGTTACCCTCCCAGCTCTGGGCTATAGGTAATAAGCTGCCCTCCTGCCTTACTGGGAATAGGCATACAGGTATGTGCAGGGACACTTGCCCTTTAATTTCAGTGGCTCCTCCTCCCTCAACAGTGCTGAGACAGATTTCACCATCACACTGAATGGCAAAGACGCCCTGACTGGGGACCAGACCACTCTGGAGTCTGCAGGGATCATCTCCGGGGATCTGATTATCCTGCTGCTGCCAGACTCTCCGATTCCTTCTCCACCGCCAGCTCCTCCCCCTGCGTCCGAGAGGCGGGACCCTCGCTGTCCCCTGGAGGATCCCACCCAGCACTGCAGCACGGCTCTCAAGAGGCCCAAAGGCCACGTAAATAATGACGGTGCAAAAGCCCAAGTAAGGCCTCAGGTAATGTTTATGGAGATACTACCAGTAGTAGAGGCAGTGATTGTGCTAATGGTTCTTATTCAGCCCTGTATGTTGTTCCCCTGCCAGACTGAGGCTGCTGAGGAAACATCTCCTTCAATGGAGGACGTAACAATGGAGGATCAGACGCCCGGCCCCGCCTGGGAAGTGATGCTGTGCAGCGAGGCTGTGGATGGGAAGATCCCCCATTCCCTCGAGGTCCTGTACCAAACTGCCAGCTGCACCAGTGCCAGCGACGCGTTCATAGTAGTGATACACCTGCTTATGCTGGAGACCGGCTACTTACAGAAGGTGGGCAATAAACACGGGATCTTAATAGAACAAAAGCAATAATCCCTTCGATCCCATAGAGAAAACCATCACGGCCACACCCAACTCTGTCTGATTGGTGCCGCCATAGTGCTTTCTCTTTTGTGATTGGTCGGATATTTGTTTCGCTGATGGTCTCTAGAATCGGGGGGTAAGTTGGTCGATGGGTGCTGATCCTTTTTTATCCTCCTCCTCCTATAGGGTGCTGAAAGCAAGGCCCTGTGTATGCCACAAGATTGGCGCAGTGGGGGTGCCTACAGACTGCACTACACTCACCCCCTGTGTGCCCAAGTCTCTGCCACCCTGGCCTGTTTGCCAATGGGCAAGCTCGTCATAATCAATGGTAAATATCGGTCTTTCTGTCATCTCCAGCAGCCAATTTCTGTCTGTGCCACCTGACATGAGAGCACGTGTCTCCACCTACTGGCCACACACAGCATTACATTGCTTCTACCTCCTCATTACTTTGGAACATTAGGGGCTATGGAGCAGGTGACAGTTTTGATGAGTTGTGCCCTCTATGTTTTCTCCAGGACATTCGACGGCAGACGGCACTTCTGAAAAAAAGAGGGTTTATTGGAAATCCTGCTGGAAAAACCTAACGCGTTTCGGGAGTTATCCCTTAATCATAGGTACCTATGATTAAGGGATAACTCCCAAAACGCGTTAGGTTTTTCCAGCAGGATTTCCAATAAACCCTCTTTTTTCAGAAGTGCCGTCTGCCGTCGAATGTCTTGTCGTACATACAGTGGGGTCACTGTCCGACTGTGCACCTGATTGGAGGGGAGAGCGGTGAGCTAGTGCGGCCCTTCTTTTTGTATGTTTTCTCCACCCTAATAAAGACGGTGAGTGTCATCATAAACACTGGGCAGTAACCCATAGCAACCAATCGGTAGATTTCTTTTTTTCAGCCTGCTACAAGTTGAGCACTAAAAGCAATCATCTGATTGGTCGCTATGGGTTACTGCCCGGGTGCAAATTTGCCCAGCGTTTATAAATGACCCCCAGTATCTTAAATGCTTTACATTGGCTCCAGTTGCCCCTCTTTATTCTGCTAATAAGAATCATGTGACACCCTCAAGTTTATCACATTAATAAATACACTCATTTGGGTTTTGAGGTGACCGTTGCGCTTCCCATTTCTATGCAATTCCCTTAGGCAGCAGTGGGGGAGATTTTGGCCCTAGCTTGATTTCTTACCCATAATTCCCATTGCAATATGGCTGCCCTCCGTCTCATTTCTCCTCTTTCACACGCGCAGCCACAATGAAGATTAACGACGAGATGAAAAGCGTGCGGAAACTGCAACTGTCGACCAATTCCTACATTTCTTACCCTGAAAAAGGTACGGGGGGAGCCCTGGTGCATCTCCGCTGGTAAGAGGGAGGGTGGGAGACCAGTAACACGGGGGCAGCAGATGAGGAAGTGATTGGGTTAAAAGTTATTATTTAAGGGGCAGTAGAAATATATTGTCTGATTCAGCATTTTGTTTCCGTCCCCCCAGATAACGACTTTGCCTCTGTCTATAAAGATCTCCAGAAGTTGTCGGGGCAGTTTAAAGACCAAGTGGCGTATCCTCTGCTCGCTGCCGCCCGGCAAGGTAACAATCTGACTCCGCCCCTCCCTCCCATGTGACATTTCTAGCCCTCAATATCTCGTTTTACTTCCTTATCGCAGTTCTAAACCTCCCGGACGTCTTTGGGCTGCTGGTCCTTCCGCCGGAGCTCAAGCTGAGGATTTTCCGCCTGTTGGACATTCGCTCACTTTTGAACCTTTCTGCCACCTGTAAAGAGTTACTGGCCGCCACCGGTGACTCCTCCCTCTGGCGCTTCCTGTGCATCCGAGATTTCCGGGGTGAGTAGAAATTAGGGAGACTACAGGGCCCATAAGGACTAGGGATGCACCCAATCCACTATTTGAATCCTTTGTTAAAGATATATAGTATATATATTACAGCAGGACTCAGATTTGGCCAAATCCTTGGGGTAAATTCACTAAGATGCGAAGCGCCGAACGCTAGCGTTAATTCGCTAGCGTTTGGCATTTTCACTACTGCGCAAATTCACTAACAAACACTGGCGTAGTTTCGCTAGTGTTACTTCGCACCCTTACGCCAGGCGAATTTTCGCTAGCGACGAAACTACGCAAATTCACTAACTTGCGCAGTGTACTGAACGCTACCTTTTACGCTAGACTTCCTTCGCCACCTCAGACCTGGCGAAGCGCAATAGAGTAGATAGGGATTGTTTCAAAAAAAGTCAAAATTTTTTGTAAGTCCCAAAAACCACTGGCGTGTTTTCTACATGATGGGTGATAGGCTGAAAAAGATCGAAAAAATTTTTGGGGCTCCCCTCCTTCCTCCCTACATTTCCTGACTCATGGCAACTTACCTAGACAGTGGGCACATGTGTAGGGCAAAATAACATTTATATTTGCAGATTTGAAGGTTTTCTAGGCATTTGTAGTGCTGATACGTGTTCCTCCATTGAAATTTGAATTTCGCGCCGTATGCAAATTAGCCTTCGCTAGCGTAACTTCGCCTTACATAGCGAATCAACGCTAGCGCAACTTCACAACCTTACACTACCCCTGAGCGCAACTCAGATTTTAGTGAATTTGCAACTTCGCATCTTAGTGAATTTGCCGCCTTGTGTCTGGCCGAACCTAATTTGCATATGTAAATTAGGGACGGATAGGAAAATCACGTGACTTTTCATCACAAAATAAGAACTTTTCCCACTTTTTCCTTTGCTGGCCCTAATTTCCATATGCAAATTAGGATTCAGATTGGTATTTGGCCGAATCTTTCACCAAGGATTCGGCCGAATCCCAAATAAAGGATTAAATGCATATGCAAATGAGGGGTGGGAAGGGAAAACATTTCTTACTTTCTTGTTTTGTGACAGAGTCACGCGATTTCCCTCCCCACCCCTAATTTACATATGCAAATTAGGATTTGGATTCGGTTCGGCCGGGCAGAAGGATTCGGCTGAATCCTGCTTAAAAAGGCCAAATCCTGGCAAATCCCGGATTCGGGGCATCCCTAATTATAACTGCACCGGGATACCCACTCACCCACGGTTCTGCAAGGCACAACTCTACCGCTGCTCATTAGAACACAAGGGTTCTTATTAGGGATGCGCAGAATTCAGGATTCGGTTCGGGATTCAGCCTTTTTCAGCAGGATTCGGATTCAGCCGATCCTTGTAGCTGTAGCTGAATTTGCATATGCAAATTAGGGTCAGGAAGGGAAATCACGTGACTTACTCACACACACAATCACATGGCACTTGCAAAGCTTTGGTACCTTGGGCAGTTGCTGCTTTCTGGCAATGCTGTTAGGGTTGGGCACTAACTCTGTCCTTTGCTCTTATACAGATAGTCTTCCACGGAATTTGGAAATGAATTGGAATAAGGTGGGTGCACTTAGTTCTCTATGGATTTGTATGGAGCGAGTCTCCAGGGTATAACGGTCTCCATCTTTGTTTGTATCTCAGCTGTACAAGGAGAAGTACAAGGAGAAGAAGCAGCGCAATCGCTTTGTGCGCCGGCACTTTCTGCCTCCCAGGAATGCCCACCCCTACCCTTATTACCCAAACATCTTCCCGCCAGACTTCAGTTACCCTCCTGGCATCATCGGGGGTGAATATGACCAAAGACCTTTCCCCCCAATTGTCAACCCCACCGCTCCTTTTATTCCCGGAGTAGGGCCAAGTTCCTCGCGCTTCAGCCCCTTATCCAACCCCTTTAAAGTCACTTTGCCTTTCTCTGAAGAAGACCCGTCGATTCCAGGGCCAAGAAGTCTCCGCCCCAGCAGAGGGAGGGGTCCTGACATCCGGAGAGGCTTCATATGAAGGGAAGAGGCGGAGCAATTTGGAGGCTGGACTGTGCGCGGTATGTTTCTCCCGCCAAAGAAACGTCTCTCCTTTTCTTGTGAATAATTCTCTTATTATAAAGGCACCGGTGTGGACTTCTGGTTTGTTGTAGGGGTGCACCCAATCCACGATTTCAGATTCGGCCAAATCCTTCGCGAAAGATACGGCCTAATACCGAACCGAATCCCGCTGAAAAAGGCCAAATCCCGATCTGAATCCCGGATTCAGTGCATCCCTAGTCTGTTGTAACAGCAGCACTTAGGCTGATATCTGGGACAGAGAAGGGGAACAAGAGCCCCTTCAAAAACAGAATATTTTGGGGGGGGATTGTTTCAATAATAGAACTTTTTTGTTGGAGGTTTGAGAACAAGTACGAACGGGAATTCAGGAACGTTTTCATTCTTTTATTTATAACATCAATAAATAAACACAAATACAGAGAACATAAAATAGAAATGACCCTCAGACAGGGACGGATGGAGATTAGAATCCGCCAGCCCTAACTGTCACATAGTGATACAAACTGCCGCCTCTGCTAATAAGCTGATTTATTTGCTAATGTTGAAAGCCG
Source organism: Xenopus petersii (assembly GCA_038501925.1). Taxonomy (NCBI): domain Eukaryota; kingdom Metazoa; phylum Chordata; class Amphibia; order Anura; family Pipidae; genus Xenopus; species Xenopus petersii. The sequence goes on from CM076677.1 coordinate 133,800,471, forward strand.
TTTGAATAACACTTGTGTGTTCTGTATAACAGTGTTGGTTTTGTTCTGTATAATTAACGTACGTTTGCAGACAGTGTTTTTTTGGGGGAAAAAATGAATTATTACTAAAGCTGTTTTCTATGTCTCCTGTATGGACTGCAGCGCCCCCTACTGGTTCTGCATAATGGGCTAAAGTCTCGTATTTAACCTTACACATAGCCACAGTGAAATTAGTTAGAACCCCAATGTTTCTATATATCTGTAACCTTATGAGCTAAGGGGGCCCAGCCTGAAGGTCAGTTAGGGGGAGATTTGGGGTGAGTGTTTATTTGTACCCTGGGTACCCCTGGAACTATAGCAGGGTGACACCCCAATGTTTCTATATATCTGTAACCTTGTTATGAGCTAAGGGGGCCCAGTCTGAAGGCCAGTTTGGGGGAGATTTGGGGTGAGTGCTTATTTGTACCCTGGGTACCCCTGGAACTATATCAGGGTGACACCCCAATGTTTCTATATATCTGTAACCTTATGAGCTAAGGGGGCCCAGCCTGAAGGTCAGTTAGGGGGAGATTTGGGGTGAGTGTTTATTTGTGCCCTGGGTACCCCTGGAACTATAGCAGGGTGACTGTTACCCCAATGTTTCTATATATCTGTAACCTTGTTATGAGCTAAGGGGGCCCAGTCTGAAGGTCAGTTAGGGGGAGATTTGGGGTGAGTGTTTATTTGTACCCTGGGTACCCCTGGAACTATAGCAGGGTGACACCCCAATGTTTCTATATATCTGTAACCTTGTTATGAGCTAAGGGGGCCCAGTCTGAAGGTCAGTTAGGGGGAGATTTGAGGTGAGTGTTTATTTGTACCCTGGGTACCCCTGGAACTATAGCAGGGTGACTGTTACCCCAATGTTTCTATATATCTGTAACCTTGTTATGAGCTAAGGGGGTCCAGTCTGAAGGTCAGTTAGGGGGAGATTTGGGGTGAGTACTTATTTGTACTCTGGGTACCCCTGGAACTATAGCAGGGTGACACCCCAATGTTTCTATATATCTGTAACCTTGTTATGAGCTAAGGGGGCCCAGTCTGAAGGTCAGTTAGGGGGAGATTTGGGGTGAGTGTTTATTTGTACCCTGGGTACCCCTGGAACTATAGCAGGGTGACACCCCAATGTTTCTATATATCTGTAACCTTGTTATGAGCTAAGGGGGCCCAGTCTGAAGGTCAGTTAGGGGGAGATTTGGGGTGAGTGCTTATTTGTACCCTGGGTACCCCTGGAACTATAGCAGGGTGACTGTTACCCCAATGTTTCTATATATCTGTAACCTTGTTATGAGCTAAGGGGGCCCAGTCTGAATGTCAGTAAGGGGGAGATTTGGGGTGGGTGCTTATTTGTACCCTGGGTACCCCTGGAACTATAGCAGGGTGACTGTTACCCCAGGCCCAGCCTGAAGACCATTTAAGGTGATATTTGGAACCCAGACTCACACCACATGGAGGGTTCAGGTGCACAAGGCTTGAGCTTTCAGTCGTGGGGAAACTAACAAACTGTATCAGGAATGATGACAGACTTGGCACACGCTGATGCACTTCTTTCCAGAATCAGATTAAATTTTATTCCAGGAGTATTAGATCCAAACAAAGCTTTGCCGGAGCCAACACTCATGGAATAAACATTTTAATCGGATGTGGAATGAGGTGCATCTGTGTGTTCCAGGTCTTGTCATCATTCTTGATATGGTCTATTGGATTCCTATTGGTATGAAGGTGTCTCAACTGTGGCCAAGTCTTTGAAGACATTTAACTGGACCCTCCATGCTCAGAATGGCTGGTTCTGCTGTCCAGAAACACTTTGTATGGAGCCTGATCCCCAACATCAATGTCCAACCCCGCTAATGCTCTTGTAGCTGAATGGAGGCAACTCCCAGCAACAATGTTCCAACAGCTAGTGGGAACCTTCCCAGAAACCTCTATTATTTAGAATAACCTGGCTGCACAGAGCACTGACCTCAACCCAACTGAACCCCTGTGGGATGAATTGGAAACCTGACTTTGAGCCTTATCCCCAACATCAGTGCCCAACCTCATTAATGCTGAATGGAGGCAAATCCCAGCAGCAATGTTCCAAAATCTTGTGGGAACCTTCCCAGAAGAGTAGGGGCAGTTATAGCAGTAAAGAGGGGGGTTAATATTTATCCACTTGGTTTGGGCATGAGATGTTGGGCAGGCAGGTGCCACCATACTTTTACCAATATATTAAGTATACCTTAACCGGGACACATCACCTAGTTTAGAGGAAAGGCTGGGAATAGGCCTTGTCTTGTGTTAACTTATTGGTGATTGTATCCAAGTTTACTGGGGCATCACTTATTGGTTGTCCCATTTCTCAACAATGTCTAAGATTGTACCAGCCAGGGAAAGTCCCAGTGTACAACAGTGAATACGAGCATCTCTCTTATGGAAGATATTAGGAGAAGCACAAAAATGAATGTGCACTGGCATGACTAAAGACACCTCCGCAGACACGTCTGTCGAAACCAGCGCATGTTGCAGGAATGTGGATGCATGATGGCCCCTATAAAGAAAATGTCTCACTCAAAGGTAAATTGGTTGCTCCCAAAGGGTTGGAAGATGACATTGATAAGTTTGAAGATGACTTCCAAGTCCACGTAGAAAGCAATGTTGTATTATTATATTCCAACTGCTGGTAGAAGATATAGCTTATGTAGCATGGAGAAGAAGACATATGAATATTCTGGTGGATCCCTAGTGATTTCTTATTGGCTTAGGGGTTCACATGATTGAGCGCATGCTTATGAGAGTACTATACAAAGAAGTCCTAGTCCAGTGTACAAGGTGTTTAATTGCATGAGAAGACTCGATATTATGGCCCTTGGAAAAGGAAAGAATCCTATGTGGAATGAGCTGGAGTTCCTCTGCATTCCTGGAACATTTCTTGGCACTCCACGTGCATGCAGCAAATGCACTAAATGGCTTTACTTTTGAGGCAACAAGGAGTAGCAACTTGGTTTATAATAATGAGATCCTGGTACGGTATTGTGTTGACAAGATGGCACCATGGTCATACAAGAAGTTCTTGCTGGATTGGGTGGAATAAACCAACTATAAGGTCTTTCTAGGTTGAAGAACAATGGTCAGCGTGCGTATTCAGGTACAATGGCTTCATGGCCTAGCATTCGAATGATGAGTGCCCCGTCTTGCACAAAAAGGGAGTCACTGGATACAGGGATATGAAATGTTATTGGCTCTGGTGACCAGTTAGTCTGGTTAGGGTGAAACAGGCCCAGAAGACCATGGGTGGCTCCTACAGTGCAAATCAAATACTCAAAGGACCTTCAGCATTAACGAGGAGTGGAGCCTGGAAGGAAGGCCTGGAAGATTCTGACTTATGCGAGGGTGCGGATTAGATAGGAAGACAGCAGAGCCCGGGATTAGTCAGAGAAGAGACTGGCAAACGATTTTCTCAAATTGCGGATGGTCTCCGCTTTCGCCTCGTCTTCGTTGCCGCTGGTGCGTGCGGAAGGATCCGAGATATTGAAATTGTTGGTCAGTGACTGGGATTTGCTGCAAGGCAGAGAGAGAAAGAAGAACCAATCAGCAATATGGCAAATGAGCTGGACAGAGCTACAAGCTTCTGCTGCCCAGGGAATTATGGGATTTGCCGTTCTGAAGCAGCTGGAGAACCAAAGTGGTTACTGAGAAATGGGGTGACAATGCAGAGAAGGAATAGGGGGCCCGGAGGGACATGGACTCACGAGGGATTGGTTAATTACAGCACTCACTTGAGTATGGGTTGGGGTTTTGCAGTTGGCCCGGGTCCCGGTGGGTTCTGTGCCTGTCCCTGGGCAGGGGGTCTTGATGGCTGAGGGGACACAGACTTAGGGGTTTGGGATGGTGGGGTTCCACTTGCAGTTCTGGGGAGCTGTGGGGAATTAGGAGACCGTTGTGTCTGTGGGGAGCTGGGCTGTGAAGTCTGAGGCTGTTGGCCTTGAGGAGAAAGCCTTGGTTGTGATGGAGGCCCTGTCCTCTGTGCAGGAGAGACTTGTCCCTGGCGAGGGCCACCTGTATAAAAGGATAATACATTTATAATCATTCAGGTCCATCATCACATTTCCTTTATACCATATCCAAATGGCATTAGTCTAAACAAGTCCGCTACAAAACCTTTCCAAGGAGATCTTCTCAAGACTTGTCCCCAAATTACCTGAGAGCTTCAGATCATCTCCCCCAACGTTAGAGAAATGTAATAGGGTGTCGTATGCCTAATGCCCACTAGATGTCACCTATGTACTAGGATTATGCAGCAAATGAAGACCTGGTATTTCTATATAAGTGGGTAATGTGCCTGAATGGTCCTGCAGAAGCCCCGAATTCTAGTTACCCATAGCAACCAGCAGTTTGGACTTGGCAATCTTTCTGCCTGGATGTTGCCTCCTATTGGATTTGGCAATTTTCTGTATTGTGAACCCAGCATGTTTATAACCCTGTGTAGAAAGGACACCTACCTTGAGGGGCAGGTCGAGGTTGAGCTGCACCTGGGGGTCCCGGCTGAGGCTGCATCTGTGGTTTTACAGCTTGAGGCTGGATCTGTTGCGGCTGAGATAATGAAAAGATGATAAATATATATAATAGTCTCTGACAGTGCTTAATTTACTGATGCAGGAAGCGTCTTCTGAAGCTTTTCAGTTCAATGCTGAGCAGAGATGAGAGGCATCAGGAGATGCTTTCTACATTAGCAGCAGTTGTCATTCTTTGTGGCTGTCACCAGGACTGAACAGCAGGGGGTCACTTGAAAGGGGGGTACATGTGTCCTTTAAAGGATAAGTAAACCTTTAAAATAAGAGAATGTAAAATTGATGATTCTAAGCACTTTTGTCATTTACATTCATTACTTATTTTCTTTTTATTCCAAGATATTAAGGGATACATGTGCTGTTAATATGAATGAATTTTGTTCCAACAGCGCCACCTGCTGGTCAGTTTCTGACCAGTCTGACCACCAAGTAGTCAAGGAAGTTGTCAGGAGAAAGAAAGAGGCTGCTCTGATGTTCTTCTGCTTAGGAAAGATGTGAGAAAGGTTTCTAATTATTTTCCTAAGCAGAAGAACATCAGAGCAGCCTCTTTCTTTCTCCTGACAACTTCCTTGACTACTTGGTGGTCAGACTGGTCAGAAACTGACCAGCAGGTGGCGCTGTTGGAACAAAATTCATTCATATTAACAGCACATGTATCCTTTAATATCTTGGAATAAAAAGAAAATAATAAATAATGAATGTAAATGACAAAAGTGCTTTGAGTAGCCCCCTCATCAATTTTACATTCACCTATTTAAAGGTTTACTTACCCTTTAAGGAGAACTTTCAGTGACTGGCCTCAATTTCAAAAGAGAAATACGAGAGAGATAAAAAGAATGTATGTTCTGTATGTATTTCCCAGGGCAGTTCGTTACGCAGGAACCATTTGTGCTTATGGCTTCGGAAAATATCCTCGTCTGCCAAATAAAATGTATGCGGGATAAAGTCTATTTGTTCTCTGTAGTTCTTTCAAAGAGAGGGTCCAAGAGGGAATGTGGAGCTTGACCCCATTGCAAGGACAAGGCATCATCTCCCGCTAATAAGGAACATACCCTGTAACGTGGGAGTTTGGAGCCCGAAACTGGAACCCGGACAATATAGAAGAATTCCTGGAAACGGTCTCTGTGCTGGAATTATTAGTTCTGTAAATTTAAAGCACTGAGGGAATGCTGGGAATTGTAGTGCAATGATGGCTGGGCAGGCAGCAACCCACACTAATTTACATTAATTAGTGGCTATGAGAATTTTAGCTCCTCCCAGAATTTTGTAATATACAAAAGGTTCAGGGTCGGACTGGGCCAGTGGGATACCGGGCAGTTGGCATTAGGGGTCCTGGAGTGGGGGGTCGGGGTGTGCGTGGGCCCCAGCTGTGTCAGTCTCGATGGGCCCCAGACCCCCCCCAGTCCAGCACTGCAAGGATCGGACATCATAGTAAAGTACTGGGTGTAACTAATACTAATACCATTGCCAGGGGTCGGCCCGGAGATGCTGACGTCGTCTGAACCTGTTGGGTCATTTTAGCAATAACCAAATCGGCCACTAGATGGCGATCTTCTTCCACGTGCTCCCCTATGAGTGGCATGGAGCTGTCCATCACCTGCAGGGAGAGTGAGAGGGTGTGGTCAGTGTCATAGACAGAACAATATGGCCGATCACAGCCAGCGTTTCAGTAGACGTTAGTGAGGAGCGAATTTTTGTCAGCAGGCATCATGCCATCTGCGGATTTTTTTCATGAAAAAAACAATTTTGCTGAAAAGAAAAAGTTGCCAAGACAAAAAATAGTTGCGCACGTTAAAAAAAAGTGTCTCCTATTGACTTCAATGGTTTTTGTAAATTTTTCGATGTTTTGCAATTTTTTTCGTGAAGCAAAACGGGACAGATTTGCTCATCACTAGACGTTACACAGCCCAACAATCCTGATTGGAGAACTGGGAAATTGCACCCCTTTACTCCTGCAGTCATGTCCTGTAGTTCCCCTTTAACTCCCATAGATAATGTTATTAACTCACCTCAATGATATAATCCTTCCCGTCCTTACTGTGAACGGCCTTTACTGCGCAGATATCCAGCCCCCCAAACATTTCTGAGCAGGAATCGACCCAGAGACGGTACCTGAGAAATAACAAAAATGCGGTTAATTTTAGCCAATGATCTATTGTGCCTTGTGCAGGGGAATCCATTATGTGTCATAGTTTTATGGGATCTCTCTGTACAGACTATGAGCAAACTTAGGGGCTGTTCCTGCTGAATTGTGCTTAGTACAGGGAATACCTATGTACCATAGTTTTATGGGATCTCTCTGTACAGACTATGAGCAAACTTAGGGGCTGTTCCTGCTGAATTGTGCTTAGTACAGGGAATACCTATGCTGCCATAGTTTTATGGGATCTCTCTGTACAGACTATGAGCAAACTTAGGGACTGTTCCTGCTGAATTGTGCTTAGTACAGGGAATACCTATGTACCATAGTTTTATGGGATCTCTCTGTACAGACTATGAGCAAACTTAGGGGCTGTTCCTGCTGAATTGTGCTTAGTACAGGGAATACCTATGCTGCCATAGTTTTATGGGATCTCTCTGTACAGACTATGAGCAAACTTAGGGGCTGTTCCTGCTGAATTGGATGAGCCTCTCTCACCTGTCTGTCATGGCTATCTGTTCCAACATTGCGGAGCCAGTGTTCGCTTTCCAGTTGCCAGAAATAGATGTTCTCCTGCAACATAAATTGAGAGGTATTTCAAGAGACACACGCTGTGCAATAAATAAATAATAATATAATAAATTATACAGGTATGGGCTGGGCAGGTACTCGGGGTGATCCCTAGATCAGAACCATATGTCCCCCCCAATTAGGGCACCCGGCCCATTCTACCCACCACTGGGTTTGAGATCCGTTATCCAGAAAGCTCAGAATTACAGAAAGGCCGTCTCCCATAGACTCCATCTTATCCAAATAATCCAAATGTTTAAATAAGCTCCACGCAGGGGCCTTGTGAGCTGAGGAAAAGGACACTGATTTGTGACAATGATCAACTTTGGGGGCAATTTAGCAGTTTGTTTCTACAACAACAACAAAGAAATAGGAAAAAAACGGGGCTCCTGATTTATTGCCACTTTAACCCTTTAGATACCCCACACTTAGAGGCAGATTTATTAAGGGTCGAATTTTCGAATTCATGTGAGTTTTTAAAAACTCCCATAAACTCAAAATTTGACCAATCGACATTTATTAATAAAATCGAATTTTCTCAGCTCAGACGAATTTAATTGACCCGAAAACTCGAATCGAATTGAAAAAACTCAAATGTCAGGAAGGCTGCAAACATCGCCAGGTTGTTCCCAGGACGTCTCCCATTGGCTGATACAGTAATTCGGCAGGTTTAAGGGGGTGAATTGTCGATTTCAAGTTCTTAAAGGGCCAGAGTGTGATAGATCTCGAAATTCACTGTATTGCCCCCCATTTCATGGCATAGTCCAGTCCCAGTACCTCAGGGGCCCCATGGGCCCAATAAGCCTAAGGCTGCGTGTTTACTGACAGCAGGTCATGCACTTTCTCTGCACTCCTGGTTCTGACTCCAGAACAGAAATAGCTTCACAATGGGAGATATCAGGCTATGAAGCATCACATGATCTATCTATATGAATATATATCATTATTTATACAGAGCTGCTTGTATACACGTCGCTCTACATATTGTTCCTCTCCAGAATAATCTTGTGCAGCTATACATCTGGGGCCCGATCTACTGAACAGTGCTAAAAACTGGCAGTTTGGGCTCTGCCTACAGCACTGCCAACTTTAACCCCTTTATAGTCACCTCGGGTGGGAGCTGCCATGTGGTTTCCCTACTCCTAAGCCCTTGTTCTCTTACTTACATGTAGGCTTTGTAATTGTTCCCGATTTTCTGGATCCGGATATCGTATTTGGAGTCTATGAAGGGCTCGGTGGTCACGTAGGTCTTGGCCATGGCCACCACACTAGCCATGTCCTGAAAATCATATTGGTTGTCCACTTTCACCTGAGGGAGAGGACAGAAGAGTTCTGTGTAACTGTCATTGTGTCTGTCCCTTTCTCTGCACTGCTGCTTCTGACTCCTGATACAACTTCCCAATATCCATTCATTCCTCATTCTCACTGGGTTTATAGTTCTCTGTAACTGTCATTGTGTCTGTCCCTTTCTCTGCACTGCTGCTTCTGACTCCTGATACAACTTCCCAATATCCATTCATTCCTCATTCTCACTGGGTTTATAGTTCTGTGTAACTGTCATTGTGTCTGTCCCTTTCTCTTCTCTGCACTGCTGCTTCTGACTCCTGATACAACTTCCCAATATCCATTCATTCCTCATTCTCACTGGGTTTATAGTTCTGTGTAACTGTCATTGTGTCTGTCCCTTTCTCTGCACTGCTGCTTCTGACTCCTGATACAACTTCCCAATATCCATTCATTCCTCATTCTCACTGGGTTTATAGTTCTGTGTAACTGTCATTGTGTCTGTCCCTTTCTCTGCACTGCTGCTTCTGACTCCTGATACAACTTCCCAATATCCATTCATTCCTCATTCTCACTGGGTTTATAGTTCTGTGTAACTGTCATTGTGTCTGTCCCTTTCTCTTCTCTGCACTGCTGCTTCTGACTCCTGATACAACTTCCCAATATCCATTCATTCCTCATTCTCACTGGGTTTATAGTTCTGTGTAACTGTCATTGTGTCTGTCCCTTTCTCTTCTCTGCACTGCTGCTTCTGACTCCTGATACAACTTCCCAATATCCATTCATTCCTCATTCTCACTGGGTTTATAGTTCTGTGTAACTGTCATTGTGTCTGTCCCTTTCTCTGCACTGCTGGTTCTGACTCCTGATACAACTTCCCAATATCCATTCATTCCTCATTCTCACTGGGTTTATAGTTCTGTGTAACTGTCTTTGTGTCTGTCCCTTTCTCTGCACTGCTGCCTCTGACTCCTGATGCAACTTTCAACAGCAGTTACATTAATAAATCATTTTACAACAAGTGAGAATGGGGAGTGAATGGATATTAGAAAGAAAGCTGAATTATATTTTCTTTCATTAGGCAAAAACCTATTTTGGGTGCAGTTTCCCTTTAAATATGATGATTTTATTACAAATTTTTTTCAGGCTTCATAAACACATTCAAGGAGAAGGAAAGGTTAAAACTAAGTAAGCCTTATCAGAAAGGTCCATCTAAATATACCAGTAAAGCACCAAAGTAATGTTGCTCTGAGTCCTCTGTCAAAAGAAACACTGCATTTATTTCCTTCTATTGTGTACTCATGGGCTTCTGTATCAGACTTCCTGCCTTCAGCTTAAACCTCATTGCCCTGGGCGTGAGCATGCTCAGTTTGCTCCTCTCCCCCCACCCCTCCCTTCTCTACTGTAATCTGAGCCCAGAGCAGGGAGAGACTCAGGCAGGAAGTGATGTCACACCACATTAATACTGCAGCTCCTATTCTAAACAAACAGAGAGTTTCCTCGGCTTTTTACTTAGGTATGGTAAAATATTCTAAAGAATAAATATAACATTCTAGCTTGCACTATTGCAGCTAATCTATTGGCAATAAAATGCCTCCGTAGCTTTCCTTCTCCTTTCAGATCTAATGGCATGTTAAATCTTCTCAACATTCCAAAGATTCCTTAAATGCTTCTCAGCAGCTTTAGTCACCTCTATCACTTCCAGCAGATTCCATCTCAGCCTATTGTAACTTATTAATCCTCATACTGCTACTGATATATGTGTTATACCCTCCCCTGGTGCAGCCCATACACTGTGACATACTACTACTACTATAGACACCATCTCTCCCTACTATACCTGCTATCCCACAGTCACACTCCCTTCCCAGAGACTATTATCCACTGTTACTATAGACACCATCTCTCCCTACTATACCCGCTATCCCACAGTCACACTCCCTTCCCAGAGACTATTATCCACTGTTACTATAGACACCATCTCTCCCTACTATACCTGCTATCCCACAGTCACACTCCCTTCCTAGAGACTATTATCCACTGTTACTATAGGCACCATCTCTCCCTACTATACCTGCTATCCCACAGTCACACTCCCTTCCCAGAGACTATTATCCCACTGTTACTATAGGCAAATTTCTCCCTACTATACCTGCTATCCCACAGTCACACTCCCTTCCCAGAGACTATTATCCACTGTTACTATAGGCACCATCTCTCCCTACTATACCTGCTATCCCACAGTCACACTCCCTTCCCAGAGACTATTATCCCACTGTTACTATAGGCACATTTCTCCCTACTATACCTGCTATCCCACAGTCACACTCCCTTCCCAGAGACTATTATCCACTGTTACTATAGACACCATCTCTCCCTACTATACCTGCTATCCCACAGTCACACTCCCTTCCCAGAGACTATTATCCACTGTTACTATAGACACATCTCTCCCTACTATACCTGCTATCCTACAGTCACACTCCCTTCCCAGAGACTATTATCCACTGTTACTATAGGCACCATCTCTCCCTACTATACCTGCTATCCCACAGTCACACTCCCTTCCCAGAGACTATTATCCACTGTTACTATAGGCACCATCTCTCCCTACTATACCTGCTATCCCACAGTCACACTCCCTTCCCAGAGACTATTATCCCACTGTTACTATAGACACATCTCTCCCTACTATACCTGCTATCCCACAGTCACACTCCCTTCCCAGAGACTATTATCCACTGTTACTATAGGCACCATCTCTCCCTACTATACCTGCTATCCCACAGTCACACTCCCTTCCCAGAGACTATTATCCCACTGTTACTATAGACACATCTCTCCCTACTATACCTGCTATCCCACAGTCACACTCCCTTCCCAGAGACTATTATCCACTGTTACTATAGGCACCATCTCTCCCTACTATACCTGCTATCCCACAGTTACACCCAGAGACTATTCTTGAATTTCTGACCCTAAACACCCACAGACAATTCTCAGAGGTTATGAACTGGTAGAAGTTGCCATATTACTTCCAGTGGACAATACAGTTGTTATCAGTAGTAATGGTGATATTGTTTCAGTTAGTAATTGATACATGTCTTATAGATATAACGGGACACTTCAATGCTGTGAGCAGTTTCCCAATAAACAATGGATTTAACATGTGAAATGGCTTTAAAGTGCAGATGTAATTGAAAACAATGTTTCTTTATCCCTTTCTGTTGTTTATTTCTGACTCTTGAAACATTATATGAGAGGTCAGTAATTCTCGGGTCTGGTAAGTATATGGCGTCTCGGAAGCAGCAGTGCAGAGAATATACTCAGGCAGACAGACAGACAGACAGTAAGACAGACAGACAGACAGTAAGACAGACAGTCAGACAGACAGACAGACAGACAGATAGACAGACAGATAGACAGACAGACAGACAGACAGACAGACAGACAGACAGACAGAGCTTTCAGCAGTAATAATGAAACATAACTAAGAAGCTGTTGAACATGGTGAATTAATGTTTATGAGAGAGCAGATTGGGGTGACACTGTGGGGATCCCCCTCTTTGCAGCGTGTGGTTAAGCCAGTCCCACTTACAGTAAAGAAGAAGTAAACAATGAGAAAGTGGGGTGAGATGAGGGTGCGGGGAGTGATAATTCATGGCCAGTGAGGATACGGGGAGTTACAATACAAACAATAGACACATCTGACACATGTTTTTGCTGATGTCATCGGGGGCCCGTGGGACCCTCAGTTATTTTTAACACCGTCTATGAGACATCGATTGTCCAAACAGGTCGGACAGCTGGACAAACAGTTGTGGTGGACGAGTGTTTATTTCTTTTTTGTTTGGTGGGAGTTTTGGTGACATCAGAGAGTGGGAGACAGAAGTTTTTAGTAATTAGGGAGTTAATGTGGAAACAGAACTTCATCAAACTGCTGATTCGGCCATAAAAATAATGATCAACGGGTCAGAGTCTCAGGGGTAATGGGAAGAGTGTGACATTAAAGGGGAACTCTACCCACCTGCCAATTACAGAGACCATCTATAGTTGCATCAGCTGTACCCTATAATCCCTACATCCTATATTTGCTGAACCCTATAATCCCTGCACTCAGGGCAGCCATCAGGGGGGAGAGTTGTAGTGGGCCCTGAGGGTAAGGGGGCCGGCCATGCCACACTTATTTGATTAGCTGGGCCCCCCATCTTTCTTAGAGCTGCTGACTTCGGGAAGGCATGGACGTTTAAGTGGCCCTGGCCAACAATTTTCTCATAATGTGGGGAGGGGGCCCTAGCCACCAATTTTGGGCACCAATTTTTTTTTCTCATGTGGTGTCCTAGCCACCAATATTTTTTAATGGGGGGGGGCCCTCTCCACAAATGTTTTTTTATGGGGGGCCTTGACCACCAATATCTTTTTATTAACATGTGGGAACCCTAGCCACCAATATTTTTTTTGTTTTTTTTTACTGTGAGGTGGGGGGCGGACCTGTGGGGCGGGGAGGGTGGACCTGTAGGTGGGGCTTTCGGTGGGTGCAGCCCAGGGGGCCCAGGAAATTTTGTCGTATGGGGCCCAGCGATTTCTGATGGCAGTCCTGCCTGCACCCTTTAATCGCTGTACCCTTTTCATCTGTGCACGCTATAATCCCTGCACCCATTAATCACTGTACCCTATAATCCCTGCACCCTATAATCCCTGCACCCTATAATCGCTGCATCCTAAAGGATCTGTAGCTTCAGCCATGCCAGTGAATTCACTGTTCTAAAATCTTAGTGGCACCCATAGATTTAAAAGTAAACCTTTAAAATAAGTGAATGTAAAATTGATGAGGGGGATATTCTAAGCCTTTTTGTGATTTACATTCATTATTTGTTGACTTTTTATTCCAAGATATTAAGGGATACATGTGCTGTTAATATGAATGAATTTTGTTCCAACAGCGCCACCTGCTGGTCAGTTTCTGACCAGTCTGACCACCAAGTAGTCAAGGAAGTTGTCAGGAGAAAGAAAGAGGCTGCTCTGATGTTCTTCTGCTTAGGAAAGATCTGAGAAAGGTTTCTAATTGTTTTCCTAAGCAGAAGAACATCAGCCTCTTTCTTTCTCCTGACAACTTCCTTGACTACTTGCTGGTCAGACTGATCAGAAACTGACCAGCAGGTGGCGCTGTTGGAACAAAATTCATTCATATTAACAGCACATGTATCCCTTAATATCTTGGAATAAAAAGACAATAAATAATGAATGTAAATGACAAAAGTGCTTAGAATAGCCCTCTCATCAATTTTACATTCACTTATTTTAAAGGTTTACTTATCCTTTAACATGTACTGCCTTCTCTCAGCCAACAAGAAGTGAAGTCTAATCAGTATCTTTAGATAATCAAGAAGTCTCTTACCTTCCCCATCCCTGCATGAGCATGTCCCATTTTCACCACCACCGGGAAACTTTCGGCCGTCAGCTAAAGTAAAGAGCAAAAAAATAAATAAAAACAAAGAATCAGATGGGAAACGTTCATGGTAAAATAAAATCCGAAACTACATGGCAGCTCCTAATCATACAGATAAATACAAATACAGGACACACACGTTTTATTTCTATACTGGACTAAACAGGGAAACAATATGGCACCTCCCCTCCCTTCCAGACTTTAATATGGATCTATAAAAGGAATATTTTTCCTTCGTAAATAAGTATTTTTTTCCATTTATATAACTGAGAATTACATCTCCAACCAAACGGAAATATCTTCCTTTCCCAGCATTACTGGTACCGATATTTATAGTCAGGTCAGTGTGGGCCCCAATGCCAAGTCTCTACCCGCAGGGCAACCGAATCCTCTGCTTTGTGTCAGGCAAAGGGCACAGAGACATATAACAAAGCCAACTAGTTCTATAGATTGGGCAAAACTCTTCCCCACAATCTCAACCTCTCTATTCGGGGTCAGCAATAACTTTTTCTGTGCACTTTATACTGAATGTTATATTATTATATGTTATATCATGTCAAATATCTGTCCAGCTAAAGGGAAAGACCTTCAGTGCTAAAATAAGTTGTAAACTAAAGAGAGAAAGTGCAAAGAAGAGCAACTAATCTGATCAGTGTCAGGTTTGAGTCTATGCCCCCCCCCCGCTTCTTAGCTCATAACAAGGTTACAGATATATAGAAACATTGGGGTAACAGTCACCCTGCTATAGTTCCAGGGGTACCCAGGACACAAATAAACACTCACCCCAAATCTCCCCCTAACTGACCTTCAGACTGGGCCCCCTTAGCTCATAACAAGGTTACAGATATATAGAAACATTGGGGTGTCACCCTGCTATAGTTCCAGGGGTACCCAGGGTACAAATAAGCATTCACCCCAAATCTCCCCCTAACTGACCTTCAGACTGGACCCCCTTAGTACATAACAAGGTTACAAATATATAGAAACATTGGGGTGTCATCCTGCTATAGTTCCAGGGGTACCCAGGGTACAAATAATCACTCACCCCAAATCTCCCCCTAACTGACCTTCAGACTGGGCCCCCTTAGCTCATAACAAGGTTACAGATATATAGAAACATTGGGGTGTCACCCTGCTATAGTTCCAGGGGTACCCAGGGCACAAATAAACACTCATCCCAAATCTCCCCCTAACTGACCTTCAGACTGGGCCCCCTTAGCTCATAACAAGGTTACAGATATATAGAAACATTGGGGTGTCACCCTGCTATAGTTCCAGGGGTACCCAGGGTACAAATAAACACTCACCCCAAATCTCCCCCTAACTGACCTTCAGACTGGACCCCCTTAGCTCATAACAAGGTTACAGATATATAGAAACATTGGGGTGTCACCCTGCTATAGTTCCAGGGGTACCCAGGGTACAAATAAGCACTCACCCCAAATCTCCCCCTAACTGACCTTCAGACTGGGCCCCCTTAGCTCATAACAAGGTTACAGATATATAGAAACATTGGGGTAACAGTCACCCTGATATAGTTCCAGGGGTACCCAGGGTACAAATAAGCCAAGAGTATATGGGTTTTTGTACCCCCTCTAAGGCAATCTGAGATGGTTTTTGGGGGGTTCATATTCCCTTTAGCTCATTATTCTTTAAGGCGAGGTATAGATTCCTTTTTTGGGAAACCCTGAAGAAAAGAAGGAGCCGACTGGCTGTTTCTTTATTTAGGACACGGCGTCACTTCCTTTGGGGGAAATCCTGTTTATAAGGAAATGACAATGAAAAACAAGAAAGAAAAGTGAAACAGAATATTTTAGAAATTTCTTCCTAATTTGCTCATCCAGTTGTTCCTTTTGCCTTGGGGTTGGGGTGATCTGTAGCTCCGTGGGCAGGAGACAAAGCGCCTCATTTCGCCCCTCCATTAACTGTATTATAAAGCAGTGAGGTCCCTGCAGGACACTTTAGCAGGTGCTTTTAAGTTAATAGACTGGTGATTTGCCCCATGTGTAATATTAGTTTTTTCTGGCCTAGGCAATATCTGCAGGAGTTTGTATGTTCTCCCTGTCTCTAATTAGGCTTCTCCACTGCCCCTAGTGTGCATGACTTCGATAGAGACCTTAGAATAGATTATAAGCTCACTGGGGCAGGGAGTGATGGAAATACGATAGGGACATTAGATTGTAAGCTCACTGGGACAGGGAGTGATGGAAATACGATAGGGACATTAGATTGTAAGCTCACTGGGACAGGGAGTGATGGGAATGCGATGGGACTTTAGATTGTAAACTCACTGGGATGGGAATGCGATAGGGACCCTAGATTGTAAGCTCACTGAGACAGGCACTGATGGGAATGCGATAGGGACCTTAGATTGTAAGCTCACTGGGGCAGGGAGTGATGGGAATGTAATAGGGGCCTTAGATTGTAAGCTTACTGGGATAGGGATTTCTGGGAATGTGATAGGGACCTTAGATTTTGAGCTCACTGGGACAGGAACTAATGGTATGTTATAGGAACCTTAGATTGTAAGCTCACTGGGGCAGGGACTAATGGGAATGTGATAGGGACCTTAGATTGTAAGCTCACTGGAACAGGGGCTGATGGGAATGTGATAGGAACCTTAGATTGTAAGATCACTTTGGCAGGGATTCATGGGAATGTGATAGGGACCTTAGATTGTAGAGTTCACTGGGACAGGGACTGATGGGAATATGATAGGGACCTTAGATTGTAAGATCACTGGAACAGGGGCTGATGGGAATGTGATAGGAACCTTAGATTGTAAGCTCACTGGAACAGGGGCTTATGAGAATGTGATAGGGACCTTAGATTGTAAGCTCACTGGGGCAGGGATTGATGGGAATGTGATAGGGACCTTAGATTTTGAGCTCACTGGGACAGGGACTAATGGTATATAATAGGTACCTTAGATTGTAAGCTCACTGGGGCAGGGACTGATGGGAATGTGATAGGGACCTTAGATTGTAAGCTCACTGGGGCAGGGACTGATGGGAATGTGATAGGGACCTTAGATTGTAAGCTCACTGGAACGGGGGCTTATAGGAATGTGATAGGGACCTTAGATTTTGAGCTCACTGGGACAGGGACTAATGGTATGTGATAGGGACCTTAGATTGTAAGCTCACTGGGCAGAAACTGATGGGAATGATGTATAGTCTCTATAAAGTGCTGTTTAAATGTGCCAGAACCATATAAATAAATACATCATGCCACAATTTGGTCAAAATTCCCCTTTCCAAAGAAATCCAAGAGCATGAGCTGTAGTCTCCTTGTTATAGAGTTCAAGGCCCAACTCTCCCCTCCGCTCCTGCTCTTTGATACGTCCCAGACCCTCTAACCATGAGAAGGAACAGGGGAGGCCACAAAGGTGCTTTCCACAATCATTTCATTCCTGAAGCAGCAGCTCAGAGGGGATATTGACTTGAATGGAACCTTGTAAACCAGAGATAAAGTCTCCTTTATAGGTTTATGGACATTTATTGGAGTTTGTGCTGCTGCTCCAAATCTGGCTGTTATTATGTTTAACTATAAAAAAAACAAAAACCTTTTCCTTGTCTTTCATTTAATTTCTCATCGGGCCGGAAAGTGCCGCTGCCTCATGTTTAATGAAAGAAAATGTAATATACGGAGACGGATTCATTGCTTAACCATCTAAGTGCCAGAATGTCTGGTGGCAGTTGTATATTTGGCACTAGTGTGTGCGCGAGGCTGTGGGTTTGGAAACCGTGACCAACAACAGCCACATGTTTAGTGGCGTAAATCAAAGCCCCTTTCCCGTAACAGGGGGTCACTTCCTAAGAAAAATATATCAACAGAGTGTGGAGACGTCAGACAATATGTGGCACCTGGGGAGCCTGACGTACTCTATTCTCTCCCTAATTTCCATCCCAGTCCCTACTAACTGGAGACAGAGGCCGAAATCCTCTCCAACAAGCAGTCGCACTTTATATGTAACATATTTGTAACCCTGTTAGAGTCCTTGCGCGAGTCGGGTACCCGGGGGTTACCCGTAAAAAAAGCAGGCACCTTGCGGAATGAGGAGAGGATTTTCAGGTGCGGGTCTTCGGGTTGCGGGTCTCATCTAAATTTCTTATCGTTTCTGTCCCGCCCTTTTTGATGACGTCACTTCCGGTTTGCAGCACCGTCACTTCCTGTTTGATGGCGGTCGGCGGGTTTCAGGTCGGGTTGCGGATAAGGCAGTTGCGGATCGGGTAGCGGATGAAAGTGGGTAAATATGCGGGTTGCGGTTCGGGTCGTGGGATGCGGGTTGTGGGTCCCGTCCGGGTCTTAGAAATTGCTTCCGCGCAGGACTCTACCCCCTGTACCCCAATGATGGAAGCAATACTTGGTAAGGCTTAATTAGCCTCCCCAAATCTTCATCCCCCCTCATTCCAGCCTATGGAACTAAATTAAAGTAAAATGTTCATCACACCAGAAAACGCATGATGAGCATAGATTGTAAGCTCACTGGGGAAGGAATTGATGGAGGATCACAATGCAGGGTATGGACACTTGGCAATTTTACACCAGTGGATGCTAGGCTGATCTAAGGTTCAAAATAGGGCCTGACATTTATTTGGGTACAGAAAGGCTCAAACAGCCCCCCCACCAGCCCAAAAAATAGTGATTGTCTATGGAAACTCACAGCAGCGCCTCCGGCATACGACAGATGCCTCTCAGAAATGTCATAAACTCTGATTTTGTTTAGTAGTTTGCAGTAAAAAAAAAAAACGTGTTTAGCCATTTTGGATGATCTATGGTTTTCTGGGGTCAACTTACTGTTAGGGGCTCAAATGAGTCGGCCATAAAAATGAATATGGGCTCTTTACACGGCACATACAACTAATGCATATTGTACATCAGTTCAGAGGAACTCTTATTTACGAAGGGTTATCTTTGTACACGAGAACATGTGGGAAATAAGAAAGGGAGCTTTCAGTCAATTATTAGAAGGATTTGTCTTAGGAAGTAAAGTCTAAAATAAATTAAGGCTACAAATGGTGTATTTTATATATAAAACATAAACATGAACTTACTGCACCACAAGTCTAATCAAACAAATGATTTATGCTTTCAAAGTTGGCCACTGGGGGTCACCATCTTGTAACTTTGTTATAAATCTTTACAAGACCAAGACTGTGCACATGCTCAGTGTGGTCTGCGCTGCTTAGGGATCGTCATTAATGATCAAAACAGCACAAGTCAAATAATATCTGCCAGAAGCCGATACACAAGACTGATTAATAATCAGAATATACAGACTGCACTGGGTCCTGTGTTGTCATGTAATCTAATGTGGATTTTATAGTTTTTGTATTGTTTAATATAAACTTTCTCCAACTCTGCAGAACCAGTGGCTGCAGCAAAATAATCCTCCAAATAGAATCCCAGTTTATCTGTTTAAATCTGGCTCCATGATCTTTGTCCCTGCAGCTGGAGTTGGAAACGGTAAAGGGGACGTAAAGGCAAAAATAAAATCCAATACAAATCTCTACACAGTCGCCGACTGCTCTTCAGATAAACAAACAAAGCTGCTTGAGTTCTGCATGGCTGGGAAGTAAGGCGGGGGCTCCCCCTGCTGTTCATAAGTATGATTGTTTCCCTGCAGAGCAGTTAGAGACCGTCTGACAATTCCTATCCACAGCAGTATATGAAGGGAGAATTTCACTGCATACAGTCAGGTTTCTTATAAAAACCGTACACATTTTTTAGTTAAAGTATATTGGAGATAGGTTTCTTTTTCATTAAAGAAAGTAAAAACTGGATTTTATTTTTAATTTAACACCAATTTAGCACCAACTCACAAAAAGAGCCTTATTCCCATAACACAAATTTCCGACACAAGTGTAACTTTCTTCTATTGCGTCAACCCCCATAATCATGGCTTCGCCGCAACTAAGCAGCAACTGGTTTTGATTGGTCTAATTCAATTAGAATGCTAAATTGTGAATCTGAAAGCAGTGTTTCTTCCTCTATTTTTTTTGTTGGTTCTGACTTTTAAAACAGTGTAGCAGAAGTCTGAACCAGCAGTGCGGGCAGATAGCTATTGCTTTTCAATGGTAATAACTTTATGAAACTATTGGGAAAGTAGAATGAATGAGTAATGAGGTCATTACACTAAAGGGAAGATGTTTTCATCAGAATAGATTTCTAGCACCAGCCTATACCTATGAGCTTCTCGTGGGCCCCAAGAACATCCGTCATGGGGGCCCCTTTTTCAAAGAGGAGACTCTTCTCTCCCTTTCTGTCTCTGCTTTAGGAAATGATTCATAATTTGGTCACAATCGCCTGACACTCATTGTATAGGAATCGGTTACATATCTTTGCTCCCTGTATCTTACTCCCACCACATTTGGGGAGAATAAGGGGGGCGTTTAAAGGATCTCTGCCATATAAGAACATAAGAAAGGATTTTTTTTTTTTTTTTTTTACATTTCCCGAAAGTTGGTGGCCTTTAATCTCTGCTTACAATTAGTGAACCGGAACTAATTTATTTCATGTACATTTCTGTTAAAAAGTAAAATAATCAGTTTTGCCTTTAAAACAGCAGTTATATAGTTAAATATCAATTAATTTTAACCTGATTGTATATTGTACATATGGGAAGGAGGTGCCCAGAACATTCCATCTCTGTATATTTGTATTTATACATATGGGAGGAGGAGGTGCCATATTGATTCCCTTAGACAGTACAGTATGAGGGTATAGCTTATTGTGTGCCCAGAACATTCCTTCTCTGTATATTTGTATTTATACATATGGGAGGAGGTGCCATATTGATTCCCTTAGACAGTACAGTATGAGGGTATAGCTTATTGTGTGCCCAGAACATTCCTTCTCTGTATATTTGTATTTATACATATGGGAGGAGGAGGTGCCATATTGATTCCCTTAGACAGTACAGTATGAGGGTATAGCTTATTGTGTGCCCAGAACATTCCTTCTCTGTATATTTGTATTTATACATATGGGAGGAGGAGGTGCCATATTGATTCCCTTAGACAGTACAGTATGAGGGTATAGCTTATTGTGTGCCCAGAACATTCCTTCTCTGTATATTTGTATTTATACATATGGGAGGAGGAGGTGCCATATTGATTCCCTTAGACAGTACAGTATGAGGGTATAGCTTATTGTGTGCCCAGAACATTCCTTCTCTGTATATTTGTATTTATACATATGGGAGGAGGAGGTGCCATATTGATTCCCTTAGACAGTACAGTATGAGGGTATAGTTTATTGTGTGCCCAGAACATTCCTTCTCTGTGTATTTGTATTTATACATATGGGAGGAGGAGGTGCCATATTGATTCCCTTAGACAGTACAGTATGAGGGTATAGCTTATTGTGTGCCCAGAACATTCCTTCTCTGTATATTTGTATTAATACATATGGGAGGAGGAGGTGCCATATTGATTCCCTTAGACAGTACAGTATGAGGGTATAGTTTATTGTGTGCCCAGAACATTCCTTCTCTGTATATTTGTATTTATACATATGGGAGGAGGAGGTGCCATATTGATTCCCTAAAACACTATAGTATGAGATATAACTTATGTTGTGCCCAGAACATTCCATCTCTGAACATTAACATTATTATATATGGGTGGGAAGTGCCATATTGGTTCACGTAGACCCACAAAGCCACAGGGAGAACATTAAAAACTCCCTTCAGATGCTCCATGGACTGGAGTGAAACCTAGGAAGTAGCCCATAGCAACTACATGGGTCGGCACATTTTGGAGCAGGAAACAGATACAGTATTCTTATTGGTGGACATAGACGAACACAAATTAGAAAATTCAGATGGCGTCTGAGTAGGGAGAAATAGAGAAATAAGTAGCATTAGTAGTAGTAGTAGTGTTAGCACAACCCCATCCATAGCCTATATGCAAGCACAGCTCTCTTCCCACCATCTCCATGGCTGAGCCCAACAACAACAATGACTACACCACCAACACAGAAGTCATCACAACTGACTCAGGCTGATATTGACAGTAAAGTGTTGTGCTTATAAATGGCTCACTATGGTTTTGTCTCCCCTCCACCCAATGTCTGTAAGGCTGAGCCCTGCAACAACAACTCCACCGCAGAACACATCACATTGGACTTAGAGCGATTCCGACACTAATGTGTTGTGTTTCGGTTGTGTAGTTGTGCCCAGCCAAGGACAACTGACTCACTGCTGAGATCATCCAGCAAATCTGTGGACACAGCACCTTGTGCTTCTTGTAGTGGATCCAAAACCCAGAAGGACAGTATTAACTCCAGTTGGGCACTGCAGACTATTGGGGAAACTCTACCGGATAAAGGCTGGCACAGGTCCTTGATGCCTGTTAAAGGATAAGTAAACCTTTAAAATAAGTGAATGTAGAATTGATGAGAGTGTTATTCTAAGACTTTTCTCACTTACATTCATTATTTATTTTCTTTTTATTCCAAGATATTAAGGGATACATGTGCTGTTAATATGAATGAATTTTGTTCCAACAGCGCCACCTGCTGGTCAGTTTCTGACCAGTCTGACCACCAAGTAGTCAAGGAAGTTGTCAGGAGAAAGAAAGAGGCTGCTTTGATGTTCTTCTGCTTAGGAAAACAATTAGAAACCTTTCTCAAATCTTTCCTAAGCAGAAGAACATCAGAGCAGCCTCTTTCTTTCTCCTGACAACTTCCTTGACTACTTGGTGGTCAGACTGATCAGAAACTGACCAGCAGGTGGCGCTGTTGGAACAAAATTCATTCATATTAACAGCACATGTATCCCTTAATATCTTGGAATAAAAAGAAAATAAATAATAAATGTAAATGACAAAAGTGGATAGAATAGCACTCTCATCAATTTTACATTCAATTATTTGAAAGGTTTACTTCTTTAAACAACATTTGATGTTCTGCATATCTTTCTTACTGTGAATGTGAGTCTGATCAAATAGTCCTCAAAGTGAAGCCTGATCTCAAAAGGTTCAAAACCCCATACACTAGGCTCTGCTTAAGCCAAATGGACCCCTCTGTGCCTAAGGCAGTGTTTATCAGCAATCTTACAGTTACATGAAATATTGGGGTAACAGTCACCCTGCTATAGTTCCAGGGGTACCCAGGGTACAAATAAGCACTCACCCCAAATCTCCCCCTAACTGGCCTTCAGACTGGGCCCCCTTAGCTCATAACAAGGTTACAGATATATAGAAACATTGGGGTGTCACCCTGCTATAGTTCCAGGGGTACCCAGGGCACAAATAAGCACTCACCCCAAATCTCCCCCTAACTGACTTTCAGACTGGGCCCCCTTAGCTCATAACAAGGTTACAGATATATAGAAATATTGGGGTAACAGTCACCCTGCTATAGTTCCAGGGGTACCCAGGGTACAAATAAACACTCACCCCAAATCTCCCATAACTGACCTTCAGACTGGGCCCCCTTAGCTCATAACAAGGTTACAGATATATAGAAACATTGGGGTGTCACCCTGCTATAGTTCCAGGGGTACCCAGGGTACAAATAAACACTCACCCCAAATCTCCCCCTAACTGGCCTTCAGACTGGGCCCCCTTAGTTCATAACAAGGTTACAGATATATAGAAACATTGGGGTGTCACCCTGCTATAGTTCCAGGGGTACCCAGGGTACAAATAAGCACTCACCCCAAATCTCCCCCTAACTGACCTTCAGGCTGGGCCCCCAATCAAGGTTACAGATATATAGAAACATTGGGGTAACAGTCACTCTGCTATAGTTCCAGGGGTACTCTTGCCCCTTAATAATTCTAGCTGTAGCACAGGCTGAACTCTAACATAACAAGTCCTGACCTGGAGATGTAGCCATCATTGTCTGCTTATCTGATATCTAAATATACTAAAATAATTCAGGTTATCCAATGAGTTAGGAATAACTCCTGGTGCTCTTTATAGATAGTTGCTCTATTAATGGCTATGGTTTCTACTATCCACAAGCTTCAAATGTCTTTCTACAGTTCCCCTAGATCCTCATTAGCAAAGATCATGGGAGTAGAACCTTCCCAGCAGTAACTTGGCTTTCCCCGGTATAATCTACAAGAAGCTGGAATAATGTTTCCTATGTACATACACCCAGTTATGTCTGTAGAGGTGGAGACATTGTGGTTAGAGATGATGAAAGTCAACCATATCTTGAATCAGCTGTTTATAGAAAAAAAGTCTAATTGTGTAACGTTTTCAAAAATGCCTGAATTGAATCACTTATTTCACGCCAGCCTAAAAGTCAGAATTAGAGGGAATGGTGAAGTCTATGGATTCTGTCTGTATCATCAGTTGGATCAGGGTTGGGCTGATGTTCCAAAACCTCAAATCTAGTAAACAGTTTGTTCATGTCTGACCACAGGGAAATCCCTTTTTGAGTTTGTTTAAGAGGAACATGTTGCTGTGACATTGTGTTATGGTGGGATGTGGATTCCATAGATACTTCCCTCTACCATATCCTATACATAGTTACTAGACAGTATAGCAAATACTGTATACCTGCTATCCCACAGTCACACCCCCTTCCCAGAGACTATTATCTACTGTTACTATAGGCACCATCTCTCCCTACTATACCTGCTATCCCACAGTCACACTCCCTTCCCAGAGACTATTATCCACTGTTACTATAGACACCATCTCTCCCTACTATACCTGCTATCCCACAGTCACACTCCCTTCCCAGAGACTATTATCCACTGTTACTATAGACACCATCTCTCCCTACTATACCTGTTATCCCACAGTCACACTCCCTTCCCAGAGACTATTATCCACTGTTACTATAGGCACCATCTCTCCCTACTATACCTGCTATCCCACAGTCACACTCCCTTCCCAGAGACTATTATCCACTGTTACTATAGGCACCATCTCTCCCTACTATACCTGCTATCCCACAGTCACACTCCCTTCCCAGAGACTATTATCCACTGTTACTATAGGCACCATCTCTCCCTACTATACCTGCTATCCCACAGTCACACTCCCTTCCCAGAGACTATTATCCACTGTTACTATAGGCACCATCTCTCCCTACTATACCTGCTATCCCACAGTCACACTCCCTTCCCAGAGACTATTATCCACTGTTACTATAGGCACCATCTCTCCCTACTATACCTGCTATCCCACAGTCACACTCCCTTCCCAGAGACTATTATCCACTGTTACTATAGGCACCATCTCTCCCTACTATACCTGCTATCCCACAGTCACACTCCCTTCCCAGAGACTATTATCCACTGTTACTATAGGCACCATCTCTCCCTACTATACCTGCTATCCCACAGTCACACTCCCTTCCCAGAGACTATTATCCACTGTTACTATAGGCACCATCTCTCCCTACTATACCTGCTATCCCACAGTCACACTCCCTTCCCAGAGACTATTATCCACTGTTACTATAGACATCATCTCTCCCTACTATACCTGCTATCCCACAGTCACACTCCCTTCCCAGAGACTATTATCCACTGTTACTATAGACACCATCTCTCCCTACTATACCTGCTATCCCACAGTCACACTCTCTTCCCAGAGACTATTATCTACTGTTACTATAGGTTGTACTGTGCTACATGCAGAATGAAGAGGTAAATATACAATGTATTAATGAACTTAGTTACACCATTCATACATATAACACCAGTGCTCATTTAATGGATGTCTATTTCTGATATAACTGCACAAAAGGAGAAGGTGGAAAGTGTCCCAAAAAGAAGAACTACTAGAGGAAATAATGGGTAGATCAAAGATATTGCAATTTGCTATGGTTTTTTTTGGGGTGGAAATTCTTTGGATATGACTCATGCTGGCAAGATATAAAAATGCAGCAAGATCCAAACTGTTATTCCAGTTAGACTCACATGAATGCGTCGGGCAGGGGCCCAAGGTCACACTGAAATTCCTAAAGAAATTGGTCAGTGGAAAATCAAGATTAAATTAAAACTGAGAAAACATAGGGACTGGAATGTAAGGTTAATGTTACTGTCATACCAGCTAATAAAGGGATGTGACTTGTGTTACCCACTCACCCCTTTAAAGCCAGACACAAAATAAATCTACTGGCTGCATGAATGATTTAACAATATGATTTACATGTACTTTGCTGACTCCGCTGATTTTTCCACTTTCATGCCGCATAATTGTATCAAGAAAGCTCTAATGGTATTACAGTATGTACAGTATGTATAGCATGGCCCCTGTCCCCATTGTAAGCAGCAGTCCTGTCCTGCTTTATGGCAGCTGAGATTCTAGCTATCTGTATAACAGAACATTCTGTCCCAGTGGCTGCACAGATCCTATCTGATCCCCATTGTAAGCAGCAGTCCTGTCCTGCTTTATGGCAGCTGAGATTCTAGCTATCTGTATAACAGAACATTCTGTCCCAGTGGCTGCACAGATCCTATCTGATCCCCATTGTAAGCAGCAGTCCTGCCCTGCTTTATGTCAGCTGAGATTCTAGCTATCTGTATAACAGAACATTCTGTCCCAGTGGCTGCACAGATCCTATCTGATCCCCATTGTAAGCAGCAGTCCTGTCCTGCTTTATGGCAGCTGAGATTCTAGCTATCTGTATAACAGAACATTCTGTCCCAGTGGCTGCACAGATCCTATCTGATCCCCATTGTAAGCAACAGTCCTGTCCTGCTTTATGGCAGCTGAGATTCTAGCTATCTGTATAACAGAACATTCTGTCCCAGTGGCTGCACAGATCCTATCTGATCCCCATTGTAAGCAGCAGTCCTGTCCTGCTTTATGGCAGCTGAGATTCTAGCTATCTGTATAACAGAACATTCTGTCCCAGTGGCTGCACAGATCCTATCTGATCCCCATTGTAAGCAGCAGTCCTGTCCTGCTTTATGGCAGCTGAGATTCTAGCTATCTGTATAACAGAACATTCTGTCCCAGTGGCTGCACAGATCCTATCTGATCCCCATTGTAAGCAACAGTCCTGTCCTGCTTTATGGCAGCTGAGATTCTAGCTATCTGTATAACAGAGCACTATTCCCATAGTTTTATGCTTTTTTTCTCTATTGCTAACATTGGTATCCTCCATTTCTATCAATCTGGCTGGCATGCAAATGGCAACAATATACCATGGTGGTCGCACATCAAGCCAATAAACTGGAAAATTATTGGATTTTGAGGCTTTATTCGCAGATTGACTGAGATTAGAAAGTTTACCAGGACAAAGGAAGCAACTCAGCAACCGTTTTAAAATACTTTTAATATGAATTTTATAAAAGAATAACATCAATGTAATATTTGGGATAATGGTATTCCTTTAAAGGGGTTGTTCACCTTCTAAACTGTTATTTTTTCAGTTCAATTGTTTTCAGATTGTTCTCCAGAAATAAAGAATTTTTATCAATTACTTTCCGTTTTTTATTTTTTATCGTTTAAAGGATTAGTAAATCTTTAAAACAAGTGAATGTAGAATTGATGAGGGTGTTATTCTAAGCTCTTTTGTCATTTACATTCATTATTTATTTTCTTTTTATTCCAAGATATTAAGGGATACATGTGCTTTTAATGTGAATGAATTTTGTTCCAACAGCGCCACCTGCTGGTCAGTTTCTGACCAGTCTGACCACCAAGTAGTCAAGGAAGTTGTCAGGAGAAAGAAAGAGGCTGCTCTGATGTTCTTCTGCTTAGGAAAACAATTAGAAACCTTTCTCAAATCTTTCCTAAGCAGAAGAACATCAGAGCAGCCTCTTTCTTTCTCCTGACAACTTCCTTGACTACTTGGTGGTCAGACTGGTCAGAAACTGACCAGCAGGTAGCGCTGTTGGAACAAAATTCATTCATATTAACACTACATGTATCCCTTAATATCGTGGAATAAAATGAAAATAAGTAATGAATGTAAATGAAAATAAGTAATGAATGTAAATGACAAAAGAGCTTAGAATAGCAGTCTCATCAATTCTACATTCACTTGTTTTAAGGTTAACTTATCCTTTATTAAAGTTGAATGTTTCTGTCTCTGGTGTTTCAGTCCGACAGCTCAGTAATTTAGGTGCAGAATTTGAACTGTTACAATTTTGCAACATTTAGTTAATTAAATTAGTTGATACAATTAGTTGATCCATTTCTCATCAGTATCTGTGGGGGGAATATTAGTTACTATTGTATCAATTCTAACAGCTGCCTTTAGGGCAGAGACACACGTGGAGATTCTGGGAGACTAGCGACAAATCGCCTCTTCTTCGGGCGACTAATCTCCCCGCAATGCCTTGTAGCGGCACCAACTAGAATCCAAAATGCCGGTGGGATGGCACTCGGAGCGCTTCATTTTGCGAAGTCGCCCGAAGTTTCCTGCAACGGTGAGAAGGCAGTTCGGGGATATTAGTCGCCCCCGAAGAAGAGGCGATTTGTTGCCGTGCGACTCAATCTCCCCGAATCTCCACGTGTGTCTCTGCCCTAAGTTCTGCTTAACAGGGACAAAGATAAATGTATCCACTAAATTTATCAATCTAGAACAGTTTACAGGGTCGGCGACCCCCCCTCCCAGAGTTAAAAAATGACACTTCATTATGAGTTACAGTCACACATTTTCTGGTTATCTGTCTGAAACCAACTGAACTGAAAACTAGTGATGGGTGAATTTGCGCCGTTTTCGACGCTTTTCGCCACCAGCGAATAAATTCGCAAAACGCCCATGAAAATTTACGGGAAAAATTCGCCGGGCGTCAAAAACGGGAATTTTTATGACGCCGGCAAATTTTTCCCGTAAATTTTCGCGGGCGTTTTGCGAATTTATTCACTGGTGGCGAATAGCGCAAATTCGCGCCTGGTGAATAAATTTGCCCATCACTACTGAAAACAATGTTGGAAGTTGAACAGCCCCTTTAAGCGCTGGGATATTTTGCATAGGGTTAAACGTTGGAAACCTGATTCTTTCCTAATCCCACCAGCCATGTGGGGGGCTCCCCCAGCAGTTCACTTTCTCTTTCCATTTCCTCTGATTTTATTTAGGGACAGTGGGAAAGGTTACGGGAGTGACGTCGCTCCCCCTGGGGCTGATAGTAAAGCGCTGAGTTGTGTAAAGACGTCCAATTGTGAATGAGAGTCGGGGGCAAAGGTGCAGAGTGATAAAGGCACAGAGAGTTCCCTAAGAGCTGACAGTCTAAATTTAGATCACGGGACGGGAAATAGCTTGTTGTATTTATAAATCCATCATGTACATCCCCCTTCCTATCACTTTCCCATTGGAAAACTTTGGACTTAAAGGAGAACAAAACCCTAAAAATAAATGTGGCTAAAAATGTCCTATTTTATACAGTGAACTTATTGCACGAGGCTAAAGTTTGAGCTTGTCAATAGCAGCAATGATCCAGGACTTCAAACTTGTCACAGGGGGTCACCATCTTGGAAAGTGTCTGTGACACTCACATGCTCAGTGGGCTCTGATTGGCTGTTGAGAAGCTAAGCTTAGGGCTCGTCACTAATTATCCAGCAGAAAATGAGCTTCCCCTGTAATATAAGCTGATGCTACAGGTTTGCTGATTATTCAATTCTGATGCTAATTGCACTGCTTTCTGTGCTGCCATGTAGTAATTATCTGTATTAATTACTAATCAGTCTTATATTGTGACATTTCTATTCTATGTGTACTGTATATTGTGAGTGGCTCCCTAAGCTCAGTAAGTGACAGCAGCACAGAGCATGTGCAGTGAATCAGCAGAAAAGAAGATGGGGAGCTACTGGGGCATCTTTGGAGACACAGATCTTTACTGCTAAAGGGCTGTGGTTGCCTTGGGCTGGTACAGAAGCACAAAACATAATGTACAACATTTCTAGCTACTTCTTTAGTTAGGCTTTAGTTCTCCTTTAACTAATATGGTGCGGAGAAGAGTTTCGGCCTGTTAAGTTTTGGGCTACGGCCCTGCATTGAGGAGCAACAGTGTCGCTAGACAATGATATTCTTTGAAAATTGCAATTCGTTTTTTATCATTTGTTTTTTTTTTTTTATTTTTTTTTTAGTTATTAAGATTTTTATTCAGCAGCTCTCCAGTTTGAAATTTCAGTGGGCTAGTTGCTAGGGTCCAAATTACCCTAGCAACTATGCAATGATTTGAATAAGAAGCTGGAATATCAATAGGAGTGGCTAAAGACGATGAGGCATAAGAGCAAATTGGTCTATCCGGCGCTCAAAGGAATTCACAGGGCCAGAAAAAAAGAATATTTATTGGTGAACTCTAAAACGTAAACATCTCCATAAGCCCCACGCGTTTTGTGGCCCTACAGGCACTTAATCATGGGCTCAAATCTCACCCCATGAAATGAGAATT
Organism: Xenopus petersii; assembly: GCA_038501925.1. NCBI lineage: Eukaryota > Metazoa > Chordata > Amphibia > Anura > Pipidae > Xenopus > Xenopus petersii. The sequence goes on from CM076677.1 coordinate 133,830,803, forward strand.
TAAAGACAATTACAGCCAATCAAAAAACAGGGGAAAAAATACGAAAAGTTCTTAAAGACACAGTGTACTATATGTGTCAAAGAAACCAGTAATTTTGCTTGAAATAAAATTAGTATATTCCTTAACTTCTTGTGCATTGTTTAGTTATAATTGGTCACATGTTTTTTTTGCTAATTGTTTTAAAAATCTTCTTTACTTGTCGGTTTCTATAAGTATCTATTGAACTTTGTGGTTTCTCTATGACACATATGGTACATTGTGTCTTTAAGACCTTTTTTCCTGTTTTGTGGTCAGCTGTTTTTTTCTTAAAATTTGAACCCATAATTAAGTGCCTGCAGGGCCATGAAACGCGTAAGGTTTATGGAGATGTGTTCACCAAAAATGTATTGTTTTTTGCTATATATTTTTTCTGGCCCTGTGGATAGCCCCATTTGTTTCCTTCTAATAAAAACTATACATTTGTAGCCTTACAGAGCATTCGTTTTTTTCATTATGGGTCAGTGACCCCCATTTAAAAGCTATAAAGTGTCAGAAGAAGGGAAATTCTAAAAAAAAGAAAAAATGAAGGGCAATTAAAAAGTTGGTTATAATTAGCGATTCTATAACATACTAAAGGTGTTATGTAATTAAAGGCACTAAGTTTGCCCAGGGGCAGTAACCTATAGCAACCAATCAGCAGGTAGAATTTCCTGGTCACATGTTTAAATGCAAACATCTTATTGGTTGCTACTGGTTACTGCTCCTAGGCAAACTTAGTGCCTTTTATTACATGTGGGGGTAAAAGTTTACTGAGAGCTGAACTACTCCTTTAATAAGTGGGTGCAGAAAGCGTGTACCTAAGTACATTGCACCCACCTACCTTGACTGCACATATCAAGACCACTAGCGATGGGCGAATTTGGGGTGTTTTTCGTCAAAAAATTAGCGAAATTCGCAAAATGGCAAAAATTCACGAAACGTCTCATTTTTTACACGCACATTCGCCAGCGAAAATGTGCCGGCGTCCATTGTTTTTGACGCGGGCGAATTTTCATGGAGGTTTCGCAAATTGCAGCAATTCACAGCAAATTCGCCCATCACTAGAGACCACCCATCCACAAAGGGTTCAGCAGCACCCTAAATATTCTTTATAATCCAGAAAGCTCCTACCATAAAGCAAGGTAAGGGTGGGGAGGAGGCAGGTAGGGTGCTGGGCGACAGCAATGCTACTTGGTTTAGAGATCTGCCGTTAATCAGAATATATAATGAGAGTTAATAAGCTGAATGGACTTTCCCAGCTCTCCACTTGACCCCGTATTTGGGTTCAGAGCTAATGAATGCAGCTTTATTAATATAATGTATTAGTAATAATAATAGGGAGAGTCTCTAGGGCAGTGTCTATGTCAGTCATTGTTCTACTTCGCTGAGTCTTCATGGAGCAGAACAAGGCTGTGTTTTCAGAGAAGAGGCCTGGGGCTTTATTTAATATTTATTATATCGCACAGATACATTTCCAGTGTTCTTTCCCTTACATCAGCTCCTGTCCCAATGGAGCTTACAATCTAAGGTCGTTATTATATTCACACCATTCTGTATGTTTTTGAGATGTGGCCAAAACGCAGACAGACATAGGGAGAAAGGCTATACCCTGGTTAGAGTTAAACCCAGGACCCAGAGGCTAACCACTGCTACTCTATACTGACCACAAGACATTTATTTTCTCAGGAAATTTATTTTCGGCCAAATGACCAGCAGGTGGCACTGCTTCCCCCCCCCACCAAATTCAACATATTAGCAGTTGAAAAACTAATAATATCTAGAAAGTAGAAAAAAATTGTTGTAGATGCAAGAGAATTAAACTCAATTACAGGTGCATGAGAATTTACCAATGAGAATACAGCTGACTATAAACACAATTACAGATGCAAGAGAATTAACCAATGAGAATACAACTGGGTATAAACTCAATTACAGAATGTGGCAGCTAAAAGATCCAGCAGCAGAGAGCCATCTTTTATCATTTGTTTTGTTTTTTTTTTTTTTTTAGTTATTAAGCTTTTTATTCAGCAGCTCTCCAGTTTGAAATTTCAGTGTTCTAGTTGCTAGGGTCCAAATTCCCCTAGCAACTATGCAATGATTTGAATAAGAAGCTGGAATATCAATAGGAGAGGCTAAAGACGATGAGGCATAAGAACAAATTGGTCTATCCAGCACTCAAAGGAATTCACAGGGCCAGAAAAAAAGAATATTTATTGGTGAACTTTAAAACATAAACATCAAGTGCCGCTCAATGGATGGTCGCCCTTTCGCCGTTTCTGTACAAGACAGGAAGCAGAGTTTCTGTAAGTTATTTCTTAATAAAGACTTTGCTTTTTTAAAGTATAATTTGTGTTGGTGTTTTTTTTCATTGTGTACTAACGAATTTTTAAAAAATTTTTTTGGATGTTACTGGTCCTTTAAGAGCACTTACTGATCCGAACAATATGTCAAGTGTTCAGAATGATTATACCCAGCAACGTTTATGGTCTCACTACAGCAAAAGCTGTTCTTTTAATTAAGTGACCTTACACCAGGGCATACTTGTCTAGGAAACGGCTAAAGGGTCCTTATGCTTAGTATAGAGAATGAGCAAATGTATGGGGCTGTTCCTGCTGAATTGTGCTTAGTACAGGGAATACCTATGTGCCATAGTTTTATGGGATCTCTCTGTACAGACTATGAGCAAACTTAGGGGACTGTTCCTGCTGAATTGTGCTTAGTACAGGGAATACCTATGCTGCCATAGTTTATGGGATCTCTCTGTACAGA